>VMRN01000010.1:1784115-1797880 GCA_010277015.1 Poeciliopsis turrubarensis | reverse complement strand
TAATAATAATAATAATAATAATAATAATAATAATAATAATAATAATAGTAATAATAATAAACTCCTGCAGCTGTTTCTCCAGTTTAAGTCGCTGATCCAAACTAATATTATCTGAAGCGCAGCGGATTTCTGGGAGCCTGGTGTTGCATTTTGAACTCTGTAAATAATTAGCAGAGAGAAAACAGGATGTTCTGGGACCGAGGGGAGAATCTGGCTTTTGCGACAGGTTTTTCTCTGTTGGAACAGAGCAGTCACAGCACACTGGCCCTCTCTATTCAAGTTCACACCTCTCCTAATGCTGTTTTAATGAAGCCATTCATCACCTCTTCTCAGCTGAATCCGCATCACTTTTCACACACACTCACACACACCAAGCTTCCTGCTTTTTCTTCCTTCTATATGGGCGAGTGTGAGAACGTTGGCTCCCCCCCCGCCCCCGCAAACCCTCACGCGTTGCCATGTCGATGCACCAGTTCTATTTTAGTTTCGCCCAGATTTGGAGCGGCTCTGGTAGGGATTTCTCCCACTTCGCGCGTCCAAGTGCTTTTCCTGAAACAGGCTGATTTAAAACGCTGAGTCCTACCTTTTGCCTTAAACCCACTGTTATACGGGAGTGCTGCAGTTTCGCTTCCCACGGTCAGCACGCATGCGCTCGTTATCCGCAGTAGAATGATTGAAAAAACATGCCGCACATTCCCTTCAAACGACCATCCCCGGGTCTGTGATCCCTAAAACAGAGAGAGTTGAGCGTCTGTGTCTTTTCCCAGATCTCGGTTTCACATCGTCTGTTGTAATGAACGAACAGTTTTGCATCTAGATCAAAGTGCGTCTTAAACTTTTCCTCTTGAAAGACAAAAAAAAAGTCCCTGCATGCATGCAGCCACCAGAAATCTTCTCAAATCAAAGTCAAGGGTTAAAAGACTGATTATTACTGGAAATATTTATCACAGGTTTGGTGCATATGAATATAAAACCTGAACACACACGCAGAGTGTTGATATGTGGAGCTAAGTGTGAAATGCAATGTTCTGTACATTTTTAGGCAAACCGTAGCGACTCCCAGTGATCACTAAACTCTAAATTTGGGAATATTAAAGCTTATCCTGCAGCTACAGTGGGAATGACCCGAGATAAAAGATTGTTCATGGGACTCGAGTTCCAAGCCTCGACTCCAAGTCAGGTCCAGAGTGGGAGTGTAAGTCGAACATAAAATGTTTTTATGATTTAAATGTTATTGAGACGTGTGCCACCATTTGGACCAAATTCACTGACAGTCAACAATAGAAAGGCTCAGTAGCTACTAACGTCCATGATTTCAGATTAATAGTCATGACAGCAGTGATCTAGTTACTTTTACTTCAAACAGAACAGCAACAATCATCCTGCTGTCGGTAACCGTTGAGAGTCGGGTTCGTCACTTCTTGGCATTTGAAATTTACTTCAAACATGTTTCTTGTTCAGATTGTAATATTTTTGCTACGCTCACTGTTTATCTTGAGCGCACTTGATGAACTTTACTGTAAACTTTATCAGATGTGCTCAAGATCAACTCTTGTCTGGCTTGTGCCTGTTAAAAATGATACAGCTTATGGGAACATTGTTGTTACTATCATATTATTTTGCATAAAGCGATGCTATTTCAGTCTACACTTTAAACAACAAACACGCAGAAAGAAGCCATTCAGGTTCGGCGAGTTTCTGTTAAACTCAAATTAAAAGGTGGCTGCAGTTTTGTGCTGAAAGAGTAAAAAAAAAAAAAAAAAAAAAAAACTGCTCAAAGGCGGTTTAAACACAAAGCACCATCATCATTTTCCAATCAAAGCGGTTTATTCTTTAGGGTGTGGTTGTTTCATCTCTCAAGTTTCTAAATAGATTCATCTATTCGTTTTGAGCCAACATGCCACTGTGGCCCGGTGCCACGGTGCCGGGTTTTGATGATCCCCACCTTAAACTGCGGTTTACCTGCAGCGTGCCGAGTTCTCCAGCTGTCGGGTTGCGCAGGCGGGAAGAACAGACCCGAGGCCTGTTATTTACCTCGCTGCAGGAGCCTGTTAGCTGATGCGGGCTCTTGGAGTGCCTCTCACTGAGAATGGCCAAAGGTGCGGCGGCACGAAGAGCAGGCTCTCTCTCGTGCTCCTCTCTCTCGCACGTGTGAAGTGTGTCCCGAGGCTGTGGGAGATGTGCTAAACCGGCCGTCTACAAACAGGAGGGAAAGAGAGCGGATGATTGTTGCGCTGATGCATTTCACACAGTCGCACATTCCGGGGGGCTTTGGTGCAATGACATCATCGTGGATATTATATGGAAGTACACACAGACTTGAACAAAAGCCTTGCAATGAATTTTGGGGGATTTTTTTTTTTTTTTATTATTATTGTTACAGTTGAGACAGATGTATGTCGAATGACTAGATGCATATCCACATACCAGTGAGATTGGAGTTTTGATATGCTAAGCATGAGGATGTATGGGTGAAGTTCGATTAGTTGAACAATAGTTGTGCATATTGATAAGGCTTTCTGTTCAAGACTCTTTGTCTTGTGATGGTGGCGTCTTCTCATTTCTGGAGTCTGTGTCAGTTTTCAATAGGGGCAGCATGACCTAATAAATAATTCACTAACTTTCACTTGCATCACAAACATATATTTTTTGCACATGTCCTGAATGGGGTATTTTTCCACAAATTAAGCACTGTTAAAAACATATGCTAAGTTGACGGAACAACTTACTGCTTCAAGAAAAAATTTTACCCGCCATCATCGGTGGCCACGCTAACTAGCCTGAACATTCACAGCAGGCTCCGTTGGTGGGGAACAAGCCGTAGCGCTGCAGGGAGCAAGAGGGAGGGTTTGAGCAGCACGTACACAAGGAGGATTGACAGTGTTAAGACCCTTCTCCTTTCTCTGATTCGTTGTTTCTGAAAGGGAGCGGTGTATCTCTGCAGATGGCAGTAGGACTGAAGGGAGGAGGCAAAGGAGCTCAAATTCTTAACGATGATCTGACTCACATTATGCTGCTAGGAGATGGTGACAGTTTTAACAATTATTTTAAAAAGTGTGTATTTTCATATTAAAGATAATGCTGCTTTAAATTCCTAGATTACAATAGGTATAAAGTAATCCGAACAGTCAGAATTTTTTTTTTTTTTTAGTTCTTTCTGATAAGGCTGAACAATTCACACCAGTGATTTTCCTTCGGCGTGCCTCTCTTTCAGCTTTTAGCCCACAGAAGTGTGTAAAGACCATGTGCCTGCCTGCACTGTGGGATACCCCTCTCAGGTTACTCCCTTCGCCCACTCCCTGTCTTCCCCCCCTTTCGCTCTTCTCCTCCCCCGGCAGATTCCCGACTCTGTCCATGTGCTTCAAATAGAGTGGAAACGTGAACATCCCACCCCTTATACATGCACACGCACATACTCATTCCTGTTGTTCAGTGGCCCATTTAGCACAGAGTTACAGTGTGGCGGGTGGGTTATTTCCACTACAGATAATACACCTTATGGTCCGTTACATCTAACGGAAGAAAGTGGGACGTTTACTTCTGTCTGGACCTGCTCTGAGCTGAAGACCGAGAGGTTTTTCGCCAAAATAAGACAAGTCGACTCCCTCGTGTCAGAGGGGTGAAGAATAAAGAGTTGAGAGGGGGGTGGAGGCTTTGCACAAAGACCCCTCCCATCAATCACTTCATCACATTTGTGGCATAGCTGTTTGACACAAGCATGTTCTTGTGACCCTCATCACTCTTCTTTCTTTTCTCAGAATCTCTTCTCTCCCTTCTGTGCAATTTCTTTCTGTTCGAAGCAGAGTTGCGTGTCAAAGGTTGCTGCCCATGACACATCTGCATATACACACAGGCATTGTCTCTGTGTGCAAAGGTTGCAGTGGGAGGCAGCAGGCTAAGTGACTGGAGAGTGAGAAGAGCTCTTGTTGTAAGCTGGTGGTGTTCCCTATCAGGAATCTGCTCTGGAATGCTGGATTCCATAGCATGAACGCAAAGCGTTGGGAATTATTGTGGCCCTGTTTGCCTGCTGAATTTATGGCATCATCTTGTTAAGAAACTGAACAGAAGCTATGAGACACGTGGTAGGTTTTAAGGAAATCATAAAACCTCAGGCTGGTGCGTCAAGCACATCTGCTTTACACCTCATCATGGCAATATCCACCCATCCTTTATCTAACACGCTTGTGCCTTGTGGGGTCGTGAGAGGTGCTGGTGCCTATCTGCAAATTTGGCAGCATTGCCGGCGCTCCGTTTGGTCTGGAAGGGTTAAAGTTCAGCCAAAATATATCCAAACTTCTGGTATTTTTACCCAGTTGTTTCTTAGGATTGAAGTAGTGTTAGAGTTTTAGAGTTCTGACCTGAGCTACAGATTAGGGTGATGGCAAAGAGGAACTCCCAACCTCTAAGACTTGGAGATAAGAAACAAACCTTACTTATTATTGTGCTAAAATAATAAAACTTGTTATTATTGTGCTAATCCCAATAAAGGATTTTAAAATACTTTTTGGCGTGCCATTTTCTGATGAAATGTCGGTATAAACAGACAAATAACTTCTTTCAAAAGTTGTGCTCCTTTGACATATTTACATAGTTTTGAGAGTTAAATATCAGAAAAATCCTTACTGGCTAAACTGAGCAGTTTGACTTTATTGAACGAAGTGCAATAAAAGAATAAACAAAGGCAAACAAAACAACAGAAGAACAGTAGTAAAGGTTATTTACACATTCAATGACAATCATTTACATTGTAATATACCACCTAGATGAATTAATTTGGGCTTATCTGTAAGTTGAGATAAAATTTCAAGGTGTGGATACAAAACAGCAATACGAAGTAACCTGATGTTATCTAATGAAACTGTTTCAATAAATTAGATCAGCTCTGCGGGTTTGGATAGAAACACAGCTGTTGCGCCGCCGCACATCATGCTAGCACTTACTGCCCATTGTTTTCTGCCCCCCTCTTTAGTTACAGCAAGCAGCCAGGAAGGCTTTACAGTGTGTGCGTCAGGTTCCTGGTTGTATCCCTCTCCATTGTGCCGTGCTCTCCTGGGGATGACAATGATGGCCACTGTGTCCTGAATGAAATACATTGCTGACATAGCTTGCATTCTGCACGGGCCGTACGCAGCCAGCACAGCTGTCCTCAGCACCGCTTCTGCTGCCTTTTGAATAAATGAATAATTTTGTTGTTTTCTGGAGGTAAAACAGCAGAATGTCTGATTTCTAACAAGAGGAGGATCCTGGGAGGCGATCCTGGGATTTCTGTGGAAGTATAAGGAGAGTAAGTTCCCCTATTCAGCGAGAGAGAGAGAGAGAGAGAAACAGAGGAGTGTTCGCTTGATGTCTGGGAGCCAGAGAGTCAGAACAGCAGGACTCTGCAAGATCAAACAGGCTTCCTCTGCGGATAAGAAAGATAGCCTGGCGGGAAGGGAGAGAAAACACGAGTTGGGATGGGATAAAGGAAAGCAGGAAGACGGCTCTCAGCAGCCTTTCAAGCTGAGCATGTCTGTAAGGCAGCGAGCAACAACACCGACCGCCTTACTGTGGCGGATCATTCAATCATCTGTTTGTTTACCGAGCCAAGTTCAGAACAGGTGCAAACCACATGGCTCCTCCTCCGGTCTGCTCTGACCTTTGGCCTCTCCGAGCACAGACTCTCCCTGAATCGGCTCACGCTTGGCACCACATGGGACGGTCACTGTGTGTTTTCCTGACTGCTCCGCAGACGAGAGAGCTGGAAAGTGGTAATTGCCAGGAGGTTCAGTTGTGCAAGGGAGTTTCATCTTCCCAACCTGAAACTCAAAGCGAGCCATCAATAATTTAGCCAAAGATTCGTCTGAGCGCCACCGAGCGCAGACGATTCTCTCTCTTTTAAAACAAAATCACTGCATTCCTCTGTGTTTATTCCCATTTTATCCATAAGCATGCCCTCATTTTTTTGTGCTTGCTCGTGTTCCTCAGACAGATCTCCTGCAAAGCTTTTGCTTTCCTTCCCTCCCTGTGTCTTTGTTTTCAGATCGGCCATATTGTTATTTCCAGTTTTCTTCTCCCTCCTCCACTCCACTTTGTTCTTGAGGAGCCAAAGAAGAGCCTTCAGGGAGGATGTGGAAGGAAAAGGTGTGTCCACCCACACCGTTGTGCTCTATTGTTTTGCTCTGCTTCCGTCATGTCCTTACTCTGACCAAAACACACGTTTACCGTCACCCGTTAAAGGGCTGCTCTCCACGTGGCGCCGTCGACGCCTCGTCCCACTGTTCTCCATGAGGAGTGTATTCTCTTGGTATCAGGGCTTTCCATTCCTGAGCACAGATAGCTTTATTCAAAGCAGGAATGGACAGTCCTGATACAAGAAGAACACTGTCTCCAGTTTCTGGTCAGTGAGCTCATGTGTTGAAAGCTCACTGACCATCCGGCCTGCGTCAAAGGTGAGAAAGCCTGAGATAACGGATCTACAAATGTACAGAGAGGTTGCATGAGTGGCTTAAAGACAGGCGATTCAGCAGGCGGCGAAATATTTTTTGAGAAATTGGCTGGATTACATATTTTTACTGATCAGGCCATCAGGAACTCAAAAATCCATTTTTTTTTACCTTGTCAGTAAACATACTGTAAAAACATCGTGCTAAAAGGTCATGCTAGCCACAACAAGCTTCAGCTGCTTGTCACTGACTGAAGATGAGTCAGAATTATTTATTTTCACTGTCAGTGAAGTGTTTGGAAAAACAAAGTCAAAGGAGGAGCAACAGGTGTTAGAAATCTTTAGAAAGGAAGCTGCATTTTCTGTGGAAACATGTAAAAACAGGAAGTGGGACTTCAGTAGACGACAGAAAGTTTTAGTTTTTTTTCCCTTGTTAGGAAAATGTCTGGAGCCTTTTGGAGTTGGTTTTAGGGGGTGAGACTCTGCATCAGTGGTCTCAAACTCCAGGACCAACTACAGGCCTGTAGTTTTTAAATATCTTACTGGTTCTGCATCTCAAGCTCTAAAGGTTTTGCTAATATTTAATATGTATCAATAAAATTTTAAAAATCAAAGAAAGTCCCTTGTGATTTTAGGGAGATGTTTCCCAACTCAACAATCCTGTAATTCAGCCTGACAGCAGGGAGCGTGGGTCTGAACATGCTGTTGCATGTTTTGGTGAGAAGATGGAAAAACAATCAGTCTCCACGTTAAGTAAAACATTAATGAGTTTGAAGGCTCATCAGATGGCAGAAAAAAAAAAAAACCCATTGTGTGACAGGTTCTACTACTTTAGGTGAACATTTTGCAACTCTCAGTGGATGAATCACAGAATGTAATACAACTGCATTTGCATCGCTGTGTCTTTTCAACATCCACATGGCTCATAAAGTCGTAGCTTCAGAGTTAGATCCTGCTGTCCAGAGGTGCAGAAAGTCACAGTGTGTGTAATTTGTGTTCGAACGTCCTCAGGCTGCCTACAGGTGAACTGGAAGGACTTCAAAAAAAAAAAAAACTCTCATCCAAGAATGAACAACATGGCAGAGATTTATGGAAGGCCCTGCTCTACTGCCATGGTCCAAATCTGATTTCTTGATAAGGTTTGCTAGTTGTGAGCAAATGTTTAAACTTGTTGAAACAGATCGCAGTGCTTGACTTCGGGGTGGATTTTGATATGGAGCATGTGGGCAGTTACCCAGGGTGCTATTAGAAAAATACTCTATCACTTTTTTGCATGTGCAGTGCAGTTGGCATCCTGAGCCTGTTACTGAGACTCGGCGACCCCTTCACTGCCCCTCAGAACTTTAGATTTCTTGTATTGTAGCTAGGTGGGAGGTGACAACTAATGCCTTCAGGTGTCTGTTTCTGACCTTATTTTAACAATATTGATTATCCTAATTGATCACTATTGAGGCCTTTCATTTGGAGTAAGCTTTTATGTAAATTTGCTCAGATATCTTAGTTTTTTGTTATTGAAAAGTAGAAACCATGTCTATTTGTCCTTCTTTAAAGTGCAACGATGTGTGAAAAGTTTCACATGTGCCAGCCAGTTCAGCTGAATTTTCCCGTTCTTATTCTGCTCTTTGTTTTGTGAGGTAATCGGTGCTGATTTGAACAATTACCTACCTCTAAGTGCATCTAAGCAGTTGCTTTTCTTTCACAAAAGCTTGCATTGATCTATCAAAGCTGACAAAAGCAATATTAGCTAATTGCTTTCTTCTCACATCACTGCACGTAGTGCAGAAGTATCATCCCTATAAGAAGTGCTACAGGCTTGGAGACAATTATTAGTGTAATCTGTCTCACTGTCATATTAAGCCTGTTGAAAACCAATGAACTGCCTATAATCTTATTTTCTGCCTTTTTATTTACTCTATCCAGAACTCTAATATATTCATCGACGGGACCGGGTTTGTCATTGCGAATTCAGAACAGAAACCGCATCTGAAATGTTTTCAATGTGAATTTAACTTCTCATTTCCCTTTTCACTGCAGCCATTTGTTGTTATCACATGATAGCTTTTTACCACCACAGCTAATGGTCAAGCAATATCCCCCTCTGTGTATTTCTGGTTTATTTCCTGTTTATTTGTGGCTATAGCTGTACTTATAAGCTGTTTCACTTCTTTAAACAATTGCCTTTTGTGTGAATTGATGTGATCGCTGCTTTCAGTTGTAATTTGCTGTTTTTCACGTCGAGTGAGCAATAGAGAGCAGTAGGCTTCTATTTCAATTAAATTATCCACAAACTAAACCATCCGAACACATTTATTACGCCATCGGTCTCTTTTAGCATTATAGATGACTGTAATGTAAACCACTTGATGCAGAGTTCATCTTTTTATCCCTCGTCGTCTAAAAAAATGAGATGTGCCTTATTTGTGTGTTTTTTTTTTAAATGCATAGCAGAGGCATTTTTAAAGAATTACTCAAAAACTTAGCTCAAGTGTAGTATAAAATGCACCATCTGGAAAGAGGCATAAAAATAGTGATCGCTTCTCTACATTTTGAGCCACCGTAGAGCAAAGCTACAGAATGAAAGCAACAGCAAACAAATCAGAGAAAAGCAACAAACATCCGTAAAGTGAATCCTACTCTTGGTGAGGTCTCTGGCAACATCTCTGTGCTAATCTGTTGCAGTATTTTTCCCCCCTATTGTCTGCTGGGTTTGATTCCCTTTCCTTAGAGCTTGGCCCAGTTTCTCCTTTCTGTTCTTTGCCATTGTCCCCGCAGCGCTCAGACAGATGTTTCGGTGGATATGTGCGGAGGTGGGAACGCTGAGTGGTCTGCTTTTTTACAAAGAGAGAACTGCGGCGCTCACTCAGGCACATTCATAACTCTTTCTGGTGAGCAGATATCGTAGGCTGGAGCTCTCAAACTCCCAGACTGTTTTTTTTTTTTTTTTTTAACTATTCTCCAGGTGCAGAATTATTGTATCTGCATGGATAGTGTGCTTTGCAAAAATCCTAAAATGTTATTATATTTTTGAGCTTGGTTATGGAGACCCATAAATTTTGCTTAGTATATCTAAAGTTTTGGTCCCACAAGCTGATCATTTGAAGACCTCCTCCAATCACGAAGACATAATAAGAGTTCCCGTGGGTACAAAGTGTTTTCCTTTAAAGTAAAAAACAATAAAAGGCCCTGAAATACTGTTCTTCAATGTTGACATGGGGTTATGAAGATGGCTCTTGCTGTGTTTTTGTGACAGACTGCTGCCACGTTGAAAGGTCTTCTGTATTTCACCGGACTGCCTCAAATTCATCTGGTGCCTCTGCATCAGTCATTGTAAAAGTATCCGACAAAAGCATTTAGACTTACACAAAAGCCGCGTGAGCTTAATGCTGTGTCTTTGGTGTCGTTGGTCGGTAAGAACGAGGACGAGAAAAGGGGACAGGTGAATGTGATCTTGTGGTGCCTCACCAGCTAACACGCCTTTAGCCGCAGCGCAATGATCCAAAGATGTGTGGAAAGGTTCAATTCAGTTTCTAAATGGAAATGATGTGACCTCAAGGTGGATTTGCTGATGCTATCTTCTGCTCGTGGTCTCACCCTTCATCTGATGTAACATATCCCTTTGCTCTCTCCTCATTGCCTCTGTGCTCGCCCTGGCGTTCAGATAAGAATCAGTTGCCATCAGCAGATATCTGTGACTGCCCAGCCTCAGTTCCAACTCTATCCTCTGTTTCCATCTTTTCTATTTTCCTGCAGTCATTAGCTGCGTGCCGCTCAAGTCTCGTGGAATGTCGAGATAAGAATCTGCTGTCTAAGGATGTACATACCAGTCACGTAGACAAAGCTGGTACCATTTATGTCCTTCTGTGTGACTTTCCTATGTTTTGTTTATGCTTTACTGTTTGACTCTGGCTGTGTTAGACTGCTCTCAGGCGATGCCTTTACACGCCGTGCTCATCTTCAGACCACTGACCCCAATCGCAAATTTGGGTCCATCCTGATTGATTTTGTCCAAATATACACCGAAATAGGCAGTATTCAATTACTTGAATCTAAACCAATATCTGGACTAATATAAAGACAGAAATGTTCCAGTTGAAAGGTTTACATGCAGGATTTTTCTTTAATGCTTTAGTGTCTGCATATTGAAACAAAGCTTTCTGAGGTCTGGTTATTTATTCCTTCCTTTCCTCTCATACCACATCTGCAATGCTACACACTTAAGTATTTTTGCAGTAGAACTGCTCAATATCAGAAAATGACATGTGCGAGTTTTTGGAAAGTGTGACCTGTGATAAATCCATGTCAACCCAGCTGTTTTAATGGATTTTGGATCGGAGTTCCCTTCAAACATAGACCCCAAGCAGTGAGTAGAGGATCCAGATTCTACTGTGTGTGCGTGTGTGTGAGACAGAGCAGGAAAAACAAAGAAAGCCATTATTTTTCTGTCAACAACATGCTTAATGTCCGTCTAAAACTCTGTCTACTGATTTACACAACAGTATTACCAGCATGGGGAACCTGAAAGCACAATGCATACACCCTTTGCTATCATTTATTGCATTACCAATAGACCTGTTCATGTCCTGTTGGCTGCTCTGTGACCTGGCTGCTGATTTGCCTGCTAAGTGGTGATTCAGAAGATAGATTTTAATGCCAGGCATGAATTATAGTTGTTAGGTTCCTCTGTTAGCATCCTGTGTGGCCCGGGTTAATATTAATATCACTGCTGCTGATATTAGTCCAGACCTTCAGACCTGCAGCATAGATCTGCTCCGACACACATGGATCAAATAAATGACTTGTTACAAGGCCATTGCAAAGCTTGATGTCATGCTGAAGAGGTAATCCAGTTGTTTTATTTGACTGTTTTGAAGCAGGGACGTTTCCAAAAGTTGCACTGTAGCTCTGAGGGACTGCAGTTGCAGACCCCCGCTGCAAAACGACCTAAATGTGGACAAGCTCAGCCCTGTGCGGTCATCAAGGTCACAGCGATTTATTAGTGATGACCAGAAAGATTCTGGGAAAAAGATGAAGACAAACTGAGTCAGACTGAAGGACTTTTCACAGCTTTTTAAATGAGGAAAAAAGGAGTCTTAACTCATCCAGTCACTGGAATCATGACAAGTACTGACCTTATAATGAAGATGGGATCGAACTTTGACCCCGCCAATGATGGGTCTCCACATATTGTGCACATTTACCCATCACTACATGCAGTTTGAGATAATTCTTCTGATGCCTGGTTGATCGAGCGTGCACAGTCTAAGATTTAGAGGCTGAATTGACTTAACTACACACACCATCAGACAGCCCTCTCTTGCTGGCAACACACACACACACACACACACGCACACGCACACACACACACACACACGCACACACACTCAGCAGGCTTCTTCACATGCTAGTGTTGTGGATTAGCCAAATCCCCCGACTGGTTGCTAAGCTGATTAAGGCGGTTGTTATGCACTGGCTGTTCTGGAAAACTAGTAAGGAAGCAGACATACACTCATGGAGTGGGACACCTCGGGTTAATATTTCCTCTCATGTTGGCCCAAGTTGCTGTGTTCTCCTTGTGTGTTTGAGGGAGTTTGTCTGAAAACCGTGCGTAACTCCTCTGACAGATGGCGTAGATCACTAGCGGTCATGCTTTGCAGCCCCGCAGCAAACCCGATGTGCATTTATATGTGTGTGTGACAGAGCAAGAGAGCAAATGAGTTGAAGGAACGAGAGACAGAGATAAAGCCTGTTGGAGCAGACGGAGGCACAGATGGCTACGTCCAGCAGAGACAGGAAATCGAGGTGACACCAGGTGGACGGCATCCTCGAGGATGAAACGCATGCACGAGCGCTCACAAGTCAGCCCAGAGGCTGCTAATCCATCTTAATCAAAATAGCTGGTGACAAATCTTTAGAGGTGATAAGCTTCACACGGAGATTCCTCGCATTTGTTTCATTTCAGAAGTATACATTTTTTTTCCAAACTTAAATAAAAAAAAAAAAAAAAAAGAAAAATCAGTAGTTTTTAAGCACAAATTACTGACCTTGAGTTGTTTGAATAGTAGCTTCATGCGTAGATTCTACATCCAAAAACATTTAAATAGAAATAGTTTCCATTTTTGGAATCCAAATTTAACCATCTTGTTGTTTTTTTGTTTTTTTTTGGCATCTGGAGTAACTTCAGTTCGCTTTCAAAATTTGTAATGACATGAACATCCTAGATCATTTCTTTTTATAAGGTTTTGTTGGCTCTAGTGGCCTTTATTTGAAAGTAGTTCGACAGGAAAGGGGGTAATGAGAGAGAGGAGGAAGACATGCGGCAAATGTCGCGAGGCCGGGAGTCGAACCTGCGACCATCGGCCTCAATATGTCGGTCGTGCTTTGCCCCTGCATCGCCACAGCACCCCCTCCTAGATAATTTAATGTTGTGAACTTGGCACCTATACTTTGTAAAACAAAACACAACAGTTTGTTGTTTAGCATTTTAACAGATCTGTATAATCTGAATTTGAAGTTGTCTAAAATCTGAATAGTTTAGTCAAAAAGTAAAAAAAAAACGAAATACTGATGATAAATGTTACATTAAAGGAGCGTTGAACCAAATTACAGATAAGAAATCTAACAGACATATACATCAGTGTAAAATTTGCTGTAAATATGAAGAATTATTACAATTTGATCCTTTTGAAAATTAAAGATGGTCTGGAAAAACTTTGATAAGTTCCCATACAAAGCTCTATTTTTCCATAATCATCCAGACCTAGAAAATGGATCCCATGCTTTTCCAGAGTATTCCAAACCTGTGCAGGAAACCAAGTAAAAACTGCGTGACCTTTTGTGTGACCTCTGAACACGGACCAAGATTTTACTGTAAACAAATTAAACACTCTTGCAAACAAACTTCCTCCAATTTAATACTGGTTTGTTGAAAACCGTTTCCTTCTGGTTCCTGCAGCATCCACACAAACCCCATCACCCAGTGTCCTTTTCAAGACTGGGATAGTAGAGCAGGAGGCTGCAAGTGGTCGTAAGATGAAAAAGAAGCTGGTTAACTTTTGATAAGCTGTGTTTCATTATGCATGAAACTCCCAGCCCACCCCCACATCACGTCCCACACCCTGCGACCCGTCTGCAGCCGTCCGAGATGCAGTCAGAGCTCCGCACCAGCCGATAAGAGCTGCTGCTGTCAGTGGGGGCAAAGGGTTTTTCAGAGACAAAGAGGGTGCTTCGAGACAGGCTTTAAGAGGTAATGTTGTGTCTGTGGAGAAATTAGCTGTTCATCTTTCAGTGCTCAGTCGGATAGCTGTGTTTTGTCACAGTTAAGTGCAAATGTCAGATCATGTAGCG
>VMRN01000010.1:1767685-1780185 GCA_010277015.1 Poeciliopsis turrubarensis | reverse complement strand
TACGCCTAATTTCGCATTCTACGTGTTTACATCTAATGCATGTCACAAATATGTTAAAAACTGACTGATTCTAGGCATCCAGAAGGGATGTGACACTTGGTCAGACACAGCGGCGCCTGTTTCCACAAAGCTTCTCATAGAGCAACCCAACCCCGTGATTCGCTCCACCAGACTAGCGGCAGCAAGAATTAGCAAACACCTGGTGGAGCTGCAAGGTTGCTGCAAACTCCTTCTCAGCCCAACCTTACTGATACAAAGGTGGACTGTCAAAGCAGGCACTTCTTACAGCGATAGGGACCAAGTTAAAGGTGTCACGTTGGTGTCAAATTTCTTTTAAGTGATTGATATGTATATTATTTTTCAACTGACGGTTACAAAGTACCTTGATTTTGCTATAAAATGAAACTACATGTCTGGAAAATACATAAATGTGCCTCAGAAATGCGTTGATCTCTTACCCAAATGACAAAAACGGAGACATATCATTGGAGTGACATCAAATTTGCGGTTCGCTCCAGCTGCCTTTTAAATCAGCCGGCTTGTCTGTACTGCTGGGATATTGCTCCTCTGTTGTTTTTGCTCTGTCACATTTCCTCTGCAGCCAGTTCAAACCATGCCTCAAACAGTCTTCACATGTAGCTGCAGACAATTGCCACATCTGTGCGTGTGTGTGTGTGTGTGTGTGTCTGCTGTGTTATGAAGTGGTTATAAAGAAGTCAGCTTGGGCTTCCAGGAGTTGTCTGGATGGGTGCTGTCAAACGCGGTTTGCACGTGAATTGCACAGAAGGGAGCGTGCGCCGCCCCTGTGATGTTTTTTAAGTGTGATGAGACCTCTGAGCAGCGTGTTTGTCTCCTGTATGTAGGCCAGAACCAGAGCAGAATCCGGGGCGACCGTCTCACCTGTCAGCTCCAGCCAAAGCAGCCTGAAGCTCTGGGCGTAATTTTTGCTGCAAAACTAAACCCAGCCAAAAGACGTAATGTTGCAGGAAAATTATTTTTAGCCTGGGTGTTGTGCTTGCCAAAGAGGGATGGATGTCACATGACTGACTGTGATGCAGTGTTATTATTTATTTATTTTTTTTTTGCTTCCTTTTCTGGTTTATTTTTGTTATATCCTGGCCTTGCATCCACATAGTTGAACACGGCCACATGCGAGGGTCTGGTTCGCTTCGAGGCAACCCAGACTAACAGCCTCAGAGCCTCAACCCTGCTTCCAAAATTAACTGCAATCATCATCACCCATGGTGGTAACGTCACTCTGTTGCGGTTTGCTGTCTCCGTCCATTATCTCCTTGTTTTCATCTTTATGCCATGGGGAGGACTAAGAAAACAAATCCAGGTTAATGACATGAATTTGCGCTACACCTACACAGGTTGTCAGAAGAAAAAAAAGGAAAGAAAAAGGTGGCTGCAGTGAATATAAACAGGAAGATGACTCCATTTTCTAAAGCTAAATGACTATCCTCCTTTAAATGCAGTTCCTGCAGAGATAACTAGCTGTGTTCAAGCTAAATCCTCTTTCCTATTGGTCTGTTGCTCCTGGCTGAACGGAGTGAGTAATGCATGCACAACTCTCCTGCAGACAGAGCGAGACAGCCTGTAGCTTCAGCTGAGAGAGGAGGTGAGACACTGGAAGGCAAGGAGGGAGGAAAGGGGAGAGGAGAGCATCGGTAAAGTAGATTCCCAGAGCTCAATATTAGGACCTGCTCTCATCTGCCTGGAAAATGTGACTGGACTGGCTGGAGGAGGTGGAGGCGTCACATTCCGGTTCATCCCCACTGTGGACTCAGTCAGGATGATGGACATTACAGAGCAACAAAACAGAAGTTAAGACCCTGCAACGAGTGTTACCACGCTTTCTTTTTCTCATCATTTCTCACAAGTGTGTAAAAATATTATTTCACTCTTGTTTCCACACGCGGCAGCATTTCACTTTGCAAGTCAAAAAGACATGGAACCATCAGGCCTTTTTTTTTTTTTTTTTTTTTTTTTTCTGGCCCGAGCAAATTATTAGTTTTCCTCAAAATCCGTCTCGCTGATTCCTGTTTTGGCAGATTTTCTTTCCAAGAACTATGACTAACAGTGCATTTAGCTTAGGAAATAAAACGGTGCATAATTTATGGTTCAGACAAGATTTTAGTTGTATATCTTGGTGGAAAACTGACAACCTACTATTTTTTTATGTACAGACGTTAATTTCAAACTCAGTAAAAGTAACAACTCCAATCATTCTGTCAGATTTTGGACTTGCCAGCGTCATTCATAAGAGATTAATGCTGTTATCACACGGTGACTAAAGCTTTCTGACCCAAAGACATACACACAAAAAAAAAAGGCTGATTGATTTGGAAGGCAAATAGTATTATTACATTATTTTACCTCAACAAAGAACAATAAACGTGTTTATTAATATTTAATAAAGGGCTGAGTGACTTAAAGCGAATGCATTGAATTTGAGAGTCCTCCTCCATATTTTCTTCAAGCCGTCCTCCCACTTGCTCGCTGCCCCCTGTTCCTGCTCTTCCTAATTTTTGGAGGGATTGTTTCCATCCGAAGCGTTGTGCGTGCGTTGTGTTGTTGTCGTCTTGAATGGGCTGATTACAAGGCCACCATCTCGAGGTTTTGTGTCACGGCTTGAAGAAGTGGAACTCTGACTCACTCCCCCATCATTGGCAGAGCTGCGCAACGAGTAAATTACACACAAACATGTACATGAACAGACTGTGAGACAATAACACATGTTGTCAAAGCAAATCTTCGCAACAGGCCATTAGCACAGACATGGGCATTTGCTTCTTCTGAGAGAGGAGGTGAGACACTGGAAGGCAAGGAGGGAGGACATCATCGGCAGCGGCGGCGGCGGCTTTGTGGCCTTTTAAACAGCATAAAAATGACCGAACAGCCTCGGGGGACGAGTGGCAGGACGTTAAGGTCCATGTCTACGGGGGCGTGAGAGAGAGCAAGAGAGAGAGGTGGGAGGAGCGGCGTGGTCACAGACACATTTAGATATCCCACTTCTCTTTGTGGTAATGAGAAACTGCACTCTCAGCTGGTAAACACAAAAGCTGCATCACCGCCGGCGTGACAGGCGGCTGGTCCCTGCGAGTGTTTGTGTGGCTGAGTGTGAGTTGAATACTGCAGCGCAGCGAGGATGGAGGCCAAAACTGTCCGATTTCTCTACAGCCAGCGGTGTAAAGGTAGGAGAAGACGTGTGTGTGTGTGTGTGTGTGTGTGTGTGTGTGTGTGTGTGTGTGTGCGTGTGCGTGTGCGTGTGTGTGTGTGTGTGTTGTTTTCCAACTCGAGAGGATTCATGCTTGTCAGCGTTGGCAGACTGCGACGGGAGCATAGCATTAATCTGTCAGCTGTCTGCATTGATTCAGTGCATGTGTGTCGGTGCCACTGCCCTTGATTTTATCCACGTAAACGCATGCGTTTTGCAGTGGTCTCTCTCTCTCCCCTGCAGTGGACAACGCTCTCCAGGGGATGTTTGTGTTGCCAGTGATTGAATGTGGTTTCTGAGTGTGTCTGCACCGAGTGCACTCTATTAATTTGAGGCCAGGATGAGTGCAGGAGCGGGGAGAAGGGACGGAGGCAGGAGGAAAATGAAAAGTGATAAGCAGGGATAAATGGCTGCCTCTGGAGATGAAAGGGGATATCTGATCCCCTTCACACACACATATATGCACGCACACGCGCACACACGCACACACACGCACCCGAGCAGAGTTGGCTGTAAACATGAAGATGCATACTCATGCTTGGGAGGTTCGTGCTTCATAAACTGGTGGGCGAGAGGCAGACTTGGAGTCTGGAGTCTTCCTGCTCCAGGTGTTCTTGATGATGGCTGTCTCGCACGCTGTAATGAAAGCCCAGCTTTCCCCTTTGTCATCAGTGCATTCCCTTGTTGTTTAGGTAACAACATTCCATTGACGAGTACATAAACATTTGTCTTCGAATATCAAGAAGCAAATGTTATATGCAGTTCTGTGGATCATGTGACTCTTCCAGTTCACTTAAATATGTCAGATCGTCAAACAATCTCAGAGTCAGATATTATAAGACACAGTTTTCCACTGATCATTTCATTTACTCGGGTGCAAAACCAAACCAACTTGGCCTGATGAAATCTGTTAGTTAATATGATAAGTCACATTTTTTTTCTTCCATTAGCCACGAATGCAACAGTATAGAGCTAGTCTGGTTTGTCCATGCTCCAAAACCATGCAAATGTAACTCGGGTGATATGTGCATGACATGGACGTTTTGTTTGAACAACTGTGACAAAAGAAAAGCTTGACATCCTTCGTGTGTGTGAAATAACACCTGCATTATAGCTACCACAACAAAGCTGACTTCATACCCCTCTTCTTTGTGCCTTCGCAGAGGTCCGAGCCCAGTTGGTGGAGCAGCTCAAGTGTTTGGACCAGCAGTGTGAGCTGAGGGTTCAGCTGCTTCAGGACCTGCAGGACTTCTTCAGGAAGAAGGCGGAGATTGAGATGGACTACAGCCGGAACCTGGAGAAGCTGGCCGAGAGGTTCCTCACAAAGACACGCAGCACCAAGGACCATCTACTCAAGTACGTACTTCAAGAGTCGATCAGTTGAGCACAAAGTTAAGCAGAGCTGCAGGTCGGTACTTTGCGCATGTAGGTTTGCGGGGCCAAAAATAGCCAGTCTCCTTATTTAGCCTTTTTGAGCAACATAGTTTTTCACAGACTGCTGGCTTCCTTCCTGTAAGAATAGAGAAGTAGAGGCAGCAGGCAAGGAAATGAAAGAAAAAAAATTGCACAAAGAGAGGTGACAGATGTCCTAATTGAACTGTTGAGTTTTCACCTACATCACTCATTGCCTCCTACATAGATTTACTGAAGCGGCGCACGATTCTCATTGATTTCTTTTTGAACATATTACGTCCTGTGAGACAGGTTGCATATGACAAAAGGGAGAATCTGCTGCCAAAAATGTCCTGGTGATGTTTCTGTGCTCTGACTCTTGCCTTGAAGGGAACCTTCGCTAAATAGGCCAAAGATGGTTTTTCTCTGTCAGTGACTTGTATTTCCATTTTTTTTTTCCTCCTTCCATCAGCAGTAGACGATATAAAAGATGCACTCCGAAATTCCCTGGTTTAGGCAGCTCGGTTTATCTGGCAGCTTTTAATAGGAGAGAGCAGGCTGTTTCCCTGTGGGGAAGTGCTAGCTAATCATAAACCTCCTGCACACACACACACACACACACACGCACACACACGCACACACACACACACACACACACACACACACACACACACACAAACTTGGCAGAGCTACTGCAAATTAAGGAAGCCAGGGGTGACTTTTTACTGACATAACTGTACCTATTTGCATCTGTCTTCTCTGACTTCTGACAGTGATTAAAGTGTCACAACACCTTTCTAGCCAACGTCTTAGCTGGGAATGCTCGACACAGCGAGGAGTCGCTTCTGTGATCGTTACGACCGTGACATTTATTTTGGTTTTTTTGGATGTCAACACACATTTTGCTTTATGCGAAACCAGACAGCGCAAGGCCCAGAGGAGCACAGCAGCTCATGCCAAAATAGATCAACTGCTATAAACATATTCATAGTACCTGTAGGGCTTCTCTGTGGCACAGTTGTTACCATTAGGACTGATATTGCAGCTTAGCGGGAAGGTTCTGGGTTTGAATCCCAGCTTGCGGCCTTTAGGTAAGGAGTTTGCATATTCTTCTCCTGGAAGCATAGGTTTTCTCTGGGTACTCTTGTTTCCTCCCATAGTACGAAAACATGTCTCTCAGGTTTATTGGGTTCTTAAAATTACCCTTGGATGTGAGTGTTCATGATCATGTGTCTGTGTTGCCCTGTGATGGACCGGCGACCCGTCCCAAAGCAATTAGCAATTATATTAGACATTGTACCTGGTGGCGTATGCTGAAATCTGTTGGGGTTGTTCCTTTGAATAACTTTCCCTCTTTTTGCTCAGTGAAAGCAGAAAAAAATACCAGTGTCTTTTAAAGTATGGTTAAATGCATTTAGTGTGTGGCTTTTAGCAATAAAATTACACCACCTAATAAAGCTGGTTTCTGGAAGTAACCTCTTTTAATAAGTGGTAAGTTGTACCTTAAGTGATTGTGATTATAGGGCTGTCACCAGTTGGAAAACAGAAGTGTTCACAGTTTCTTCATCCTTCCTGTTGGCCTCATGGAACAAGCAAGCCGCCATAAAAAAAAAAAAAAAAAAAAAAAGCAGAGACCAAATAAAGCAGCAACCTGTTAATATATTCACTGTGGGAAGACAAGGTTTGAACTGTGTCACTTATGTTCTTTACAGTATGATATTTAGGACGACTCGTGTTTTCAGTTGCTTTGTTTTGTTGTATTCTGACTTTTGGGAGTAAAAAAAAAAAAAAAAATGCTGCTAACTTTATAATGAACACGTGTGAGATCTGAATGGCATAGTGCTTATCGGTTCATTTAAAATTTGGAACTATATATAAGCATAGTGAAATGCAAAAACAAATTCAGATTAAGTTTCACGGTATAACTCTTGAGGAATAAAGGTGTGTTTTGCATTAAAAGTTTGTCTTGCCACGTTTCAGTCCTAAACATGAACTCTTTGAACTGCAGTGATTCTCACTGAAATGTTCGGGGATAAAAGTTTCAGGCAAAAGGAGCGAAGTACAATATTTTTATGCGTTTAATTAAACAGAGAGACCTTTTGGATGGAAATGTGTAGATGTTGATTGATCACGGGTGCAGATTTGAAGAAGCCCGAGGTCTCTCTAATCGTCACCGCAGTGTCATAAATCTGCCAATAATCAGTCCATGGAGGCTTGAACAGCTGCAATGAGTGAGTCAGGACTTTCTATGACAGCTGTAAGTCATCAGTAAATGCTTACTCTTTCAAAATTATAATTCAGAATCCAGTTCCTCATTCTTCTCTTCGTCTTACATGGAATCAGTGAACACTTAAAAAAGAGAAGTGAATGAGTAACTCGGAGACAGATTAGCTTTCTTCTATTGAAACCAACTTGCTTGTTGGTTGCTGCAACATCTCTGCAGTTCATGCGACATAGTTAAAGTTTGCTTTAATGCTTGTTTGTGAACGCAGCAGCTAAAAGAAATAAAACATTCCAGTGAGAGTGATGCAAACTTTTCGGTGTCAGTGAAATAGTATTTGCCCCGTTTTTCATTTATTCTGTTTTATTCATGTTTTTGCTACACTTAAATGTTTCAGATCATCAAATAAGATTTTATTTTTTTTTAAAGGCTAAAGTTGTAAAACCAGACTGGCTCTATTTGAAAGAGCAACTGACCCACAAGCCCGAGCAACCAGTTGCGCCATCGCTGCGCCACCCAGCGGCCATCTTGTGAGTTTTTGCGTCGCGATAAGGGAATTTTGGCCTTCTCTTCTTTCCAGAAATGTTTCAATTCAGCCATTTACAAGCAGCGCGTTAAAGGTTTTTCCGCAGCATCTTGATCAAATTTAAGTCCAGACTTAAATTTGATTGACAAGTTGACTTGTTGGTATTTTTGCATCATCGTCTTGCTGCATGACCCAAGTGTGGTGTGCTAAAGCTCACAAACTAATGGCTGGTTATTCCCCAGCATTTTCTGCTGGAGAGCAAAATTTGTGGCTCCATAAATTATAAGAAGACATCCAAGTGCTGACTGACTGCAGAACCGTTCTGTATGACGAAAAAGTGGGACTCTGAATCACGAACACTAAACTAAATTGAGGAGAATAACATCTGAAGTTTTACATGTTGTTCCGAGTTGTGCTGCGACTTCCTGGACGAGTCATTATTGCGTCTTTGAATCATTTGAAAGCCCTGCCGCTCTTGGGAAGGTTTACCACTGATTCCTGTGTTCTTCATTTGAAGACTACGGCTTTCACTGTGGTCTGCTGGAGTCCCAAAGCTTCACAAATGGCTTTATGACCTGTTTAAGACGGATATGTCAAAGGCTGTTGCGCCTGCTTCATATTGCCATAATTGGTGACGTCGATTCTACGAATGAGGCGGAAATCAATGACATTGATCATTAGAACATGTTTTGATGTGAATCATGTCAGTGTGACAAAACAGCAAAATCTGAAATATTTTACAAGGTGGCAAATACTCTTTTCACTTTGGAGATTTTAAAGGACTTATTCAGAAAGGGGAAACATTTGCTGGAGTTTCTGACCGACTGGATGTTCCAAAATGACTTCAAATCTTTTGAGAAAGGCCAGATCATTTGTCCCTTTCAGTTGCCTCATTTCCTGTTTTTATTTCCCATTCACCAATGACCTCCTCAATTGTCACCTTCCTCTTTTTTTTTTTTTTTTTTTTTATCCTCCACTGTCGCTCAGCTTCTTTCTTAACCGTCACACTATGCCAGAAACACATTTTTCTCTGCTGGGGGCAAACCCCGCACTCATGGTCCGTCTGATTCACAGGCGCAGACTAAAAGAGATCAATAGGTTCTCTAAACGAAACCCAATTCCTACTTTGAGGACATCCCCCCCCCTGCCCAGCACAAACCCTCCAGCCCAGATCAATATACAGGCAGTTGAAGAGCCTGTGTTGCTTTTTGGGGAGGGGAAAGGAACAGTGGGAAAGAGAAGGGCAGTGGAACAGAACAGCCCCTCTGTTTGTTCACATGCTGTGGTCCATCTAGATGTCTTTCAGGAGAAAATGTGAAGCCACTAATTACAAAGTGGTCAGTATTTATTCGTGTATTTATTTAGCTTCTCTCTACCTCCAACATCTGTGTATTTAACACTCTTCTTGCATCTGCTGCTGCTCTGTCAGAGTGCCATGCTGGAATTTCAGCTATTTTCCGGTTGTGTGTGTGTGTGTGTGCGTGTGCGTGCGTGTGCGTGTGTGCGTGTGTGTGCGTGTGTGTGTGTGTGTGTGTGTGTGTGTCTGTGTGTGAGAGAGTTGCCTGTGGCTCATACACTCTCAACAGGCCAGGCGTCAATGGTGCTCCTAACAGTGTGGGGTGTGAGGGTTGTAAGTATGTTGATCCCATGGAGATCCCTGGTATGTGTGCTATTTGGCAGACTGCACAGCAGTGGCTGCAGGGTTATATGGTTAAACCGTATGATGTGTGGGCGTGTGCGTGTGTGTGAGTACCCTGATTGGTTCAGAGAGCAGTTCCACTGTAAAAGCCAAATATTAGGCCAGTTTCCAGTTTCAATTGTCTCTGTAACCAAATACTTACATAGATTTAGAAAAACTGTTGTCATTGCTGTGTGACCAAAAGTGGCCTAAAAATTTTGTTTTGCATCTGCTGTGCTTCTTTTGGTCTGGCCAATGGCCTTTTCTGCCCCAAAAAGAAACCATATATGTATAAATATAACAAGGTAGTCACTTAAAGGGCTTTTCGCAGACAATGACAAAGACAAAGCTCTCCTTAATCTGCATTTGGTCACTCATGCCTATTAAATAAATCCTGTGAAAATAGGTAACTTCATTCAAGGTTTTAAGAAAGCATGGATTACCGAAAGGTGAGCTCCAGTTAGAGTAAAGGACTGGACACTTGATTCGGACATTCTGCATGTCTTGTACCGATCTGAGCGAACTCGAACTTGCGCTCTAAAGATGGAAGACTTTAGAGCGCAGAGGTCTATGCGCTCTATGCTCATAAGTCTTTAAAAGACTTCAGATCTGCCTTCGATTGCAAGCTAGCAACTCGAAGCTCAAGAACTGTTTCTCATTTCATGCAATAAGTGATGAAATTAAGCCGATACATTTGCCACAGCCTGGAGTTTTGACAAGATGTGTCGCGGGTCCCCGCCTCAGCACGTGTGGATATCTCTATGGAACGTAATAGCAAATTCTTTTGAATATATGAACATTCAAAAGAAAATGCAGCTTGGGAAGCTGAAACACATTGGCAAAATGCTTCTTGGCACGCCAGACCAAGAGCGCCGTTCATTTTCCTTTTCTGTACCCGTAATAGCAGAGATGAGGAAAACGGTGATGTTCTCCAGTTTCCACTGTGCACATTAATGCATATTTGATATTTCAACAATTAAAACAGGCAGCTGTGAATTATTTTAGAAGGGGTCGCAAGTGTTTACAGATTTTAGTTATTTATGGTCCCTAAATCCTGTGTGTACTTTGGGTCCGCTGTATGCTTGTGTAAAATGGAGACTTTTATTTATTTAACAGAAATTTTTACAGCCTGCAGGTTATCAGTGGTTGTTAATAATCATAGCACGTTGCTCTATATACAGAATGACTAGACCAAAAGAGGAATTACTAATAGGTGTTGCCTTATTGACACTGTGTATTTTCTTAAGTGCTTTTATATTTATATTTCCGAGGTATAAAAATCATATCACAACATTATTCTTTCTTGTTGAGTGAAATGTTCTAAAATTAAATTTTAGAGTAGGTTGTTATTGAAAAACTCATTTAGATTTTTTATTTATTGATTTATTTATTTTTTTACAGTGGGCGGATTCATTTTAATGGCATTTAGAAAAGCCTCTTTCTCTACTTGTTGTGACCTTTGGGTCACCCGGCTTCTCGTCTTGTCTGTGAAGTCGGTAGCATTTGAGTTGACTGGCATCGCTGCGGTGATCACTGGTGAGATAAGGGTGTCGTGTCGCCAGCTTCTTGAATCAACAGAGGAACTGCGCTCTCGCCTCTGTGTTGTGCAACCAGACGAAGAGCTGCCCCGTTGAGGGAAGTGAGCACACATGACTTTATGATACATGGAGGCTTTCAGCACTCTTTGGTTTTTAGCGGGGGATTTTTTTTTTTTTTTTTTTCTCCCTTTGTCATGCCACGGTTGTTATTATCACAGCCATTTGACCTGTGACATCATGCACCACCCCGTCCCGTCCCCCCCGGACACACCTCCTCGCAGACAAAACCCCCAACTCAATACCCTTCAATCAAAGACTCTCTCTGTCTGTTTGGCATTGCGTATGCTACGGTCTCAGCTCTACTTTTCCTGAACTCCCTCCCAGTCCCCCCCCCATGTGTGTGTTAGTGTGTGTGATGTAAATGCCTTGCAGCTCTTGCTCTCTCTATCCAGCTAAAGCTGCTCTTAACGACACAAAGGCCGTCTTTCATCCACTTACACTCACTCATAATCCATTTTACCCACTAGATCATCCATGGATCACCCATTACTCGTACTGTACTCACACATGGACACGCGCACACTCGAGCAGCCTGTGTGAAAGCAGTTGCGATGCTGCGTAAGCGAGCGATTACCTGCTACCGTGGCATTACTCTAATGGCACCAGGGCCACTTGAAACAACGTCAGTGCTGTGGTGTTGAGTCATTATGTGTTTAATAAAATAGCTGTGAGTTTTTCTTTCTTCTTCCCCCCCACTCTGATTTCTTAGAAATGGCAGCTGTGCTATTTGCAGGGAGTGATACCTCTTCCTGAAGGCTTTTTCACCTCTGCAGAGGCCTGTGTTTGGACTGGCTGTCGGTCTCTCTGTGGGGGGGGGGTGCGTGTGTGTGTGTGTGTGTGTGTGTGTGCGTGTGTGTGTGTGTGTGTGAGTTCAAAAAAGAAACGATCGCTAGCGTTTGCTCTGATCTGTCTGGGATTTCGGTTCTGTTTCTGGGGTTGAGATTGTATATTTTTGTTGCGTGTGTTTAAACCTCACACACACAAAAAGCTGAACTTTAGCCGCTGAGAGAGAGGAGCTTTAAACGACAACGTTTTCAATATTACGACTGAAATACACACTCACTAAAGGTTTATTGTTTAATTGGCAGGTTATGTATTTTTACTGAAGTTATTGCGTCTTGTTTTTGTTGGTTTTAATAGTTCTAATTACAGAGAATGTGAACTAAAATGGGGGAAAATCTATGTAATCCTTTGATCTTCCACCATTTTGTTTGTATCTTGACGCTGGATGTGATTATCTGTTGGAGAACGCTCCTAACCAGTGGAATGTGTTTGACTAATGACAGCCTGTGAATTAAATGTTGCATATTTAATCTTGTGAGTTCAACAGTGTGTCAGAGTCCCACTTTCAGACAACTGGGTCATTTTAGCTCATGAACAGCTTTGATCTAAGTCACCCCATTGCAGCTCCGGCCTCGCTGGAGGGTGAACCTCCACCCCCAGCCTCAAGTTAAGTGCAGCCTGTAACAGCCTGTAACTATATCCTATAGTTATCCAGAACATCATCAGGATGATGTTCTGGGCTACTGGATGTTTTTTGTCTCATGTAATCACACTCTTCCACATTTAAAGTTTTCCTGGCGGAAGCTGATTAATGTCCGATCAGACGTTGATCTTTGTCACACCTCAAAATGGTGCACTTCTTTTTGTTTTTTGGTTTTTTTGTGTGTGCGTGTCAAAAAAGACCAATAGTACACGTTGAAGTTTGTGGTTGCAACTTGACGAAATGGAAACAAGTTGAAGAGAGTTTGAATACTTTTGCAAGGTGTATAAAAATAGACTCGTTGGTTTTGAAAACCTTCTTAATGTTGCATGTGCGTCTGTGTGTGTGTGTGTGTGTGTGTGCGTGTGCGCGTGTGTGTGTG
>VMRN01000010.1:1713496-1767585 GCA_010277015.1 Poeciliopsis turrubarensis | reverse complement strand
GTGCGTGTGTGTGTGTGTGTGTTTACAGGAAGGAGCAGACCATCTCTTCTCCGGTGAACTGCTGGAACCTGCTGCTGCTTCAGGTGAAGAGGGAGAGTCGGGACCACGCCACTTTGTCCGACCTCTACCTCAACAACATCATCCCACGGTTCGCGCAGATCAGCGAGGACTCGGGGCGTCTCTTCAAGAAGGTAATCCCACGCCTACACTCAGACACACACAATGCATTTACGAGGAACTCAAGTGATGCAGAGATAGAGGGCATAATAAATCCATGTCCTGTTTCAGGCATGTCCATCCGTCTCCCTTGCGTCTGCTTTTTGTCCTGACTGATTTATTGACAGCTGAACTATAAGCCTGTCCAGTTTATAGTGTCTGGGTTTCATACAGGAGTCTGCATTTATCAAGCCTCTCCCCCCGGTCTGTGAGATAAAACAGATAAGAATAGAGAATTGTAGTGGAAGAGCAGAAAAAGCAAAGGAAGAAGATAAAGATGGAGGTGAGGGGGAGGCTAAGCATGATGAAGCAAATACCAGAGCGCAGTTCTCCCCTGTGAGACGGCTGTTCATCGCCAGGAAGGACATCTTAGACTATTTGTTCAGCAGGAGTCCCGCAGAGCGAGTGTTGCTGCGGGATGAGGTCATTTTTACCGAAAGCCGGAGCTTCTGGAGATCAGGCTTTGGCTCGGATTCAAAATTACAATACAGGTTGGAATAGTTTGGGTTGGATGAAAGCAAAAGAGGGCTGGAAGTGGGGGACTGCTGCAGAGGAGAAGAATGTGGAGAATCTGAAACCCTCTCAGGTAGAGGAAGATAACTGTTTAGTACAAGTGTGGAGCGTGAAGGGAAGTTGTGTCTGCGTGTCTGGAATGTCGTGACAGCGGCGGCCGATTTCCATCCTGATAGAAAGTCTTTAAACTGCATATATGCTCTGATCCTGAAACCAAAACAAATCAACAAAAAAAAAACGACGTTTTTTCTTTTTTTTTTTCTTTTTTTTTTCTTTTTTCTTCACTTTTTTCCTTTCTGAATTTTAATGAGACGTCGTTAATTTTCTTTTTGGGGGTATTTTCCGTGTTCTGGTTGTTCTACTGAAGGGTTGATTTCATCTTGTCTGGTTCTTAAACACCCTGCAAACAACACACCCACATAGTGCTCTAAAGTCTAATTAAGCGCATAACGAGTCCATTTATTATGTTTCCATTCAGTGGCAGTAATGCTGGTAATGCCAGAGGCTATGACGGTCTCACCACAGCTCATATTTGACAAGGCAGTGTTGAAGGAGCCAAACAATGACGGCGTTTGACTGAAAGAAGCACTGAAATCAACTGTGCTGAACTCATACAGCTATAAAAATCCCTCAACATTCAAGATTTCATTTTTTGTAGATTATCTTCTTTCTTTTTTTTTCTAAGCCTTTCTCCAAACTGCAATATATTCAGTTTGGACATATTGCTACATAGAAATTGACCCAATATTGGGTTGAATACCATTACAAACATTACAAAGTACCGGATGCTCGGAGGAAAAAAAAACAGACAAGAACAGTTCAAATACATCAACGTTGCCGATATTCCAGCTACGTTGCAATAACTAAAGTTGCATATAAAATGCCTCTTCATGTGAACGTTGCAATCTCAAAATGATTCACTTTCTTGCTTACAAGAATTATTCATAATTAGCGGAACACCCTTTTAATTTTATAGTCTTCTATAAAAACATGATTTATGGCCTCCAGCTTCTGCCACCGTTCCTCCAAACTCTCTGCCGATTCCTCATTCTCACTAGTTTTCTTGGGTTTGTGTTCTTCACCCATTTTTGCTGTCAAATACAAAAAAAAAAAAAAAAGATTTTGAAAGAAAGATAGTTAAGGAACTTTGGTGGCTATTAGGGGAAATTAGGGAATGTTTACTTTGCATGACTCAGACCAAAGTAAACAAATTTTAACTATTTTGGTCCAGTTCTTTTTATCTTATGCTTCTCCAAGCATCCATAGATTTGAAAAGTTTTGATTTCATCGCTTCTCAGAATAAAATCTCAAACGCTTTTTAGCTCATTTTTGCAGTTGTGAGCAAATTGGAGCTGATTTTTTCGGCAATGCTTTATTTGAAGTGGTGTGCGTAAGATTGCCGTGATACCGTCATAAACATGACAAAACACCTGTTGTGAACATGAAGGAGTCTTCATGAATGTTTATGACTGTTGTCATTTGGTAAATAATGACATTTTTAGTGCAAAGTTGGACTTTTAATGCAGCTTTTAGCACAACTTTGTTTAAAAGTGCCATTATCTTCCGAATGACACTTCATGACAACAGTCATAAACATTCATAAAGAGTCCTTCATGTTTATAATAGATGTCATGTGATGCTTATGACAGTGTCATGTCAGTCTTTTGCCCACCCCTGCACATAAAACGTTAGCGATTTTTCTTATGCTTTTGCATCAGTAGTGTTTCAATAACTTCAGTCGTGCAAATTATTCTTCCAGCTACATGTCTAGGAACACCCATGACCTTTGCTGTCTTTTGTTGCCCTTTTGTGTGCCTGGCAATTATATCTCTGCTTTTTATTACTTAACGTGCCATAATTATTATAACACGCAATAAATCCTTAGTGTCATTCGTCTATCTTTACATCTGATAAGTCAAATGAAACTCTTGATTCATTACTTCAGGCATGCGTGAGACCACGTTTGCAAATGGATGCTCAACCCCATGAGGAATTCAAATGAGGTTCTTGAATAATTTTGAGACACTGAGAGTAAAATTTGGTGCTGGATTCAGATCAAACAGATGAGCCCTCTTCTTTGTAATCTTTGTATTGCAAACACATGAGCAATTTTGAGTGAATCAATGTTTTCAAAACTGTTTTCAGCAAAAATGTTTACTCTGGCACATTTTTTAAACGGCCTCTCAAAACATTTCTTCACTCTTGGTGTAATTCCTCTACGTGGCACGACATCATACATAATTAAGCTGTTTGTTTGCTATGAAAAAAAAAATTGATGTCACAATATTTCATGCTTTGATAAAGCTAAGTAACAGATCACTGACCCAGCTTTCTGCAGGCGGAGATCAAACAGATCTGGGTCTTGTCAGATAGTTGATGTTGATTTAACTTTCATGTCAGCTCATTAAAGAAATCAACTAAAGTGCCTTCTTACGTCTACAGTAAATTAATTTGTTATTAATTTATTTCCTGTTTTGAAGTCTTTCTCCATGTTGGTGATGACGAGGTTTAAATGTTTTGAATAAGCCAAGCCAAATTTATTGATAAGCGCTTTAAAAACAGCACAACTGACCAAATAGATGAAAAGATATCAGATGTGAGCATCGCATAGTACAGATTAGCAGTAGAGGCTCTCTTGTGCGGTTCAGTTTGTTCTCGGAAGCCAATGTTTAAAATCTCCTCGGGAGAAAAATCAGCTGCAATGTCCTCCGACGTTGAAATTCTGACTTGTAGCAAAGTGACAGTCCAATATGTCTGCTCAGAAAGTCCGGTGGTAACTGTGGTAGTAAGAAACTTAAATGTACGCTGAACTGCATCTCTTTGGTTTCTCGGTGTTTGAAGATGTAAATGCAGGCAAAGACTTAATTTGCCTGCACTGCTAACTCGCGTTGGCCTCGTCGCTGAGAACAGCAATTAGCAAATTTCACTGGCTTTTCGAC
The DNA here is from genome assembly GCA_010277015.1 of Poeciliopsis turrubarensis. NCBI lineage: Eukaryota > Metazoa > Chordata > Actinopteri > Cyprinodontiformes > Poeciliidae > Poeciliopsis > Poeciliopsis turrubarensis. The sequence continues at coordinate 1,763,917 of VMRN01000010.1, read as the reverse complement.
ATGTATGCATTGGGTGTGGCATCATTCCAACGTCCAAGTTTCAGTTTTCGAGGTGAATGAACCGTGCTATCCCTCCATGACGTCAGCTGAATGTCCCCCACATATGACATTTAGTTGAGCCAACAGACTTTTCAGGACTTTTGTTTTGGTCCACTTCCCTTTCGCTTGAACTTTGTCATGCAGTCTGGCCTCGGAGCAAAATATTTTGCATAATTGTCTGCACTATAAAAGGCTTGAGGAGTTTACATTCTGCGCGTGTTATCTGTCTATTCCAGGCTTAAAGACAGGAAGTGACATGCGGTGTCCACTCCGTGAAGCTCACTGAGACAAATCTGTGTTGTTGGGCTACAAAATAGAAATGAACTGAGCTGACCTTCATCCCTCTCTTTGCACCAGCAGTAAAACCAGCATGGGGAAACCATGAATATGTCCTCAATTGATTTGTTGCTTGTTTACCTGGGTTTGACACATTTCTGTCCATGCAGAATAGACATTTGTTTTGCAGACTATGTTAACGTATCACTTCGAGCACTTTGTTCACATGTTTTCTCTTTCCAGAGCAAAGAGGTTGGAGTACAGCTGCAGGAAGACCTGATGAAAGTCCTCAATGAACTTTACACGGTAGGAAAACCTCTCTGGGCTATCATCACACATGATGTATTCTGTTTGTGTTAGGATTAGCAATCTCTTCCTTAGAGGTGGTCACTGATGTTAAACAGCATTATTTTTGACCTTTTATTTCAATATCGCCACACAGAACTAAAGTATTTTGCAAAGGTTATCATCAGCGCCAATATCTGATGTGGCCAACCCTGATTTTGAGTCTCAATACCACCTGATGTTACCCATAATTTGGTGACATAGTTTAATATTTTTCACAACTCTTTGATTTTTTTCATCTCTTTAAGCTGACACTGAGGACATCCTCCTTCTTGACTAAATAGAACAAAACTGGCTTTAGAGATTGTAGGATTTCTCTTTTGTTTTTGACAAAAGACTATAAGCCATTTGTCTCTCTAATGCTGGACCCGCAAGTTGCGTTTTAGTTGTATTTACCCAGAATGCCACGTTTCGTGGTCCGCTTCCTGCTTTTGGAGTGGTCTCCGGTCCGCTTGCATTCACATATGCATTCGATCTGCACCAGAGTTCATTTCAACTGAAGTGAGACCAGAGTAGTTTTTTTTTTTTTTTGGGTCTGCATCAGGGTTTGGTTGCGCATTCACACTTCCCAAAATGAACCGGACTTTCCAGGCATACAAACTAGAGTGTGATGAAAGTGGACTAAATAGTACTGGTGTGAGTGCACACACATCTCTAAAAAACATTGTTGTTTTATATATCTTCCATTTCACAATGGCTATGATAATAACATCCCATACTTTTATTTTTGCTTTTGTTTTTTTCTTTTTTTGCATACATGGATTATAATATCCAAAAGTCCCATGATGCTACCAATTGACTGAGGCAATCACAGGGTATTTCTGGGTTTACACTAAAATACGCTACATATCTTTAGGTCTGCCAGACCCATAAAGGCAAATCTTATTCTGTAATTATAGTGTATAGCAAGAGACAGAAATAGATCTGGTTTGAGTGACGCTCGCATGTACGCTCACGCACTGGAAACTGTGTTCGTCTGCTGTTTGAGGGGCTGAGGCTCCGAGCAGAACTGTGTAATGACAGCTCTGGTGGTGGTCAATGAAATGCAGCTGACACTGCACATAGATGCTCACATCAACTGTTTTAGCACTTTAATGCGAGCTCATAGCTCAGGAGGGGCGAAAAACGTGCCGTCATGCTCGTCGATTAAAGCATCAGATTTCTGCTCACAGGTGATGAAGACGTACCACATGTACAACACCGACAGCATCAATGCCGAGTCCAAGCTGAAAGAGGCGGAGAAGCAGGAGGAGAAGCAGATGGGACGCTCCAGTCGACAGGAAGACAAGCAGACCCCGCGCTCCCCCGACACGCTGGGCAACATCAGGACCGAAGAGAGAGTCGTCCGCCGTTCCAGTGTGAAGAAAATCGAGAAGATGAAGGAGAAGGTAAGTGGGTCAGGGTGGGGGACGGGGGTCACACAGGCATGTCTGCGTCTCATGAATGATTTATAGCTGCTCGACAGGCTTACTGCTAACCTTGTCTGCCAAAGCGGCAGCTTGTCAGAGTAACAAGGGTCTGCAGCTATTATCCCCTTTAATCAATACCGAGGCGTTTCACTTTAACACCTATTACCCCCAGTCGTTCCTCCACACATCCTGTCATCAGTGTTCTCCCTTTTACTGATTCTTTTTTCACAATTCTCGGTTTTCCGCTTTGTTTTTCTTCTTCTTCTTCTTATCAGAGACAAGCTAAGTACACAGAGAACAAGCTGAAGGCCATCAAGGCCAGGAATGAGTACCTGCTGGCGCTGGAGGCCACCAACAGCTGCGTCTTCAAATATTACATCCATGACCTCTCCGACATCATCGATGTGAGTATAAACACGCTGTTACCCTGTGATGCGAGCTGGTTGTCTGAGGACGTTGCCGGCTCAGTGTGTGTCCTTTGTCGTCTGTTTTGAGCCCGCGGTTTCCCCTGGGTTCGTCTCTTCACATTAGCTTCAGCGTCTCTAATGAAGACTGCAAAGCGGCCGCCCTTTGTCACCGCTTCCCTTTTTGTTTCAACAATCAGTGGCAACAGCTTCTATGTTAGGATTTATGTGCTGCATTTTCTGCCCTGAGCTGAACCACAGAGCACCAGAGAACAGATGTGCCACAAACGCGTTTATGAAAGCTTAGAGAAACAGTCATGGTTTATGGTTTACTGGGTAAATGCGCTGAAGGAGACATCCAGTTGTTTAGTTTTACAGCATATATTTAATATAATGTTGACATAAAAGGTTAGGAAACAGACTCGGCTTCGTAGACCACTGCAGCTGCACAAGATAGGTTTCCTACACAGCCTGGAAAGGTGTAGGCTTTAATTTAATTCTTTGGAAAATATGGGGGGAAAAATTCTACCTCCTGACTTAATTCTGCATTTATTATCCAAACATTATTCTTTCCTTGCATCCTCACAGACTTTCTTCAACTGTCCTTATTTTTCTATTTCCTTATCCTTTCTTTTTTCTTGCTTCCTTCCTTGCCATTTCTGTTTTTGCCTTCTATCTTTGTGACCTATCTCCCGTCGTTCTGTTTGTTTTTTCTTCCTTTCTCATATTTTTCTTTCCTTTTGTCGCCCTTGCTTTCTTCCTTTCCCCTCTTTGTACACCCACTCCTTCCCGTGTGTGTCTGAGTCACCTTTGTTGCTCCTCAGTGTGATGCATGAGAGACTGCAGCAGCGGCAGTCATAGAGCCAAATTGGTGTGAGCGTGTCATGTGGATGGCAGCATGTACAGCACACCGCTCTAATGAACAATGCTGTTAGCACTCAGTGGATGCTGGCTTAGTGTGTGTAGGCATATGCCAGGGCGCGGAGCTGCATTTTTTTTCTGTGTGTGTTTATTTTGCTACACCTTGCTTTGTGGCTTATGTCTGAAAAAGTCTTCCACAAACCGGTTAAGACTGGAGCGAAGACTAGTCCTCAGGGTTATCTGTCCGTTTTCTGAACACCCTCGTCTCCAGTGGGGTAGGGAGAGACGGGGTCACCCTGGACAGGTTGCCAGTCTGTCGCAGGGCAACACAGAGACAGACAACCATGCACACACACACACACTCACACACAGGGAGAATTTAGAGAGACCAATTTACCTGACAGTCGTGTTTTTGGACTGTGGGATGAAGCCAGGGAGAACCGCGCATGCACAGGGAGAACATGCAAACTCCGTGCAGAAAGAACCCAGGACCTTCTTGCTGCAAGGCAACAGTGCGACCAACTGCACCACTGTGCAGCCCTCTCAGGGTTTTCTTAATTATAATTTGCGCCACTTGTAAAAATGTCACAGACCAAAATGGACAGTGGCTTTCAAAAGGCTACATTTTGAAAAAAGGCGATTTAAAAACCATGGTAATTTACTGCACAACATTTTTCCCATATAAAGTGACATTTATGCTGAAACATGATTTTCTTATCAGAGGAATAAAGCAGCTTACCAAGAGACACCAGAACCAAAAATCCATGCAGCTTGGTGAGAACCGTAGCTCAGTCTGAAGAAAAGTAGCCTCACATCATAAAACTTCCACCATATTTTACATAGAAATGGGTAGTTTTGAGGTGGAAGGAGGACCTTTTTTTTTTTTTTTTTGTTGAGACATTTAACATGTCATTATCCACAGCGTACTGCTGCTACTACCATGTTTCATCATGTGGATGGTGTGTTCATTGTGACCGGTTTAGTTGATATATTGATCGATTTTTATCACGAAGGCTCATCTGAAAGTCAATTTGAACCAAGACAGGCTGTATTTTTGTGAGCTAGCTCATCCGAATCTTAAAACGTGGTCAGAAATACCTTCCCTGTGGGCCAGTGTTACTGTATATCGCTGCTGTCAGCAGTGTAATGCACGTTGTCACAAAGCCTCTATTATCTCAGGTTGTTTACTAGAAAATAACGAGTGTTCACTGAACTCAAATGGGCTTCACGTCCACCAGGCCCTGTGGGAGTTTGTTTGGGAGAACTGCATCTTACAGCCACTCATCTAAAATCTGCAGTGACTGCAGTGGGTCAGAGGAGGAGGTTTAATGAATGTTTGTTGCATGTTGTTGAACAAGTGGCACAAATTATAGCTATTCTGAAGAGAAAAAGGCCAAAATGTCTGGATGAGTGGGTAGTGTCTATATTTATCTATGCTACAATATATGTGCAAAAGTGGAGATAATGAGTGTATCTGATTGTTGCATAACAGAATACTATTTTATCTCAACATTCCTGTTTCATCATGTCCCTCGCCGTCTCTCTTTTTTTTTTTTTCTTTCGCTCTCCGCAAAACTTGGGGAGATAAGACTATTTGTTACATATCATTCTTAGTATTTATCTTTATCTGCATGCATGTGTGACAGTGCTGCGACCTGGGCTACCATGCCAGCCTGCATCGAGCCCTGAGGACCTACCTGTCTGCGGAGCAGAACGTAGAGGCGTCCAAACACACGGGTTTGGAGACGCTGGACGGAGCGGCAGAGAGGCTGGAGCCCAACGGGGACAAGCAAAAACTGATGGAGACCTACAACAACGTCTTCTGCCCACCCGCCCGATTTGATTTTCAGTCCCACATGGGGGACATGGTGCGGATCGTTTTCTTCTTTCTATTGGTTCAGAGTGAGAGAATTTCCTTTTTAAAGGCAGTGGTATGCTTACCGGTGTTTGTGTGTGCTTCTTTTCATTTTTTAGATGGGAGTGATGTGTGCACAACAGCCGCTGGAAGTGGACCTCCGTCAGAGGTGTCAGTCGCTGCAGTCGCGCCTCTCCACTCTTAAGATCGAGAATGAAGAGGTCAGGACGAGTTTTTGCTTTCGTTGTCATGTTTCTCCTTTTGTTTCTTAGCTACAATCTTAAATTTAAAAAAAAAAAAAAATGTTTTTCTTCTCACCGTCCACCAGGTGAAGAAGACCATGGAGGCCACTATGTCCACCATCCAGGACATGGTGACGGTGGAGGACTACGACGTCTCAGAGTGCTTCCACCACAGCAACAGCATGGAGTCGGTGAAGTCCACGTTCAGCGAGTCGTATCTGAGCAAACCGAGCCTGGCCAAGCGGCGTGCCAATCAGCAAGAGACTGAGCAGTTTTACTTCACGGTCAGTGGAGCGGATTGAGGAACAGGCCTGATCTCGACCTGGTCCAGCAGTTCTCATCAATTAACATAAATATCACCAGTAGAAAATTACTTAGAAGTACAACACAGATGGAAACTATGCAGAGCTTCTACTGAATTGAAACTCAGATTTTCATAGCTGATCTGATCAATATTTATAAATCTGAAGACATTTTCTCTCTAAAATCAAAACTTTCTGTGTCATAGAAACATTTCAGTATACAGACTTTGTGTTGATGATACAGTACCATCATTTCATGTCTCATGCTAAATTTTCAGGTTGTTGTCTTTTTAACCATATAAACTCTCAGTAGCAATACATTTTAGTAAATCGACATAACCAGCAGCTCTGGTGACCCGGGCATTTGTACGTTTGAATATTTCACAGAAGCTAAAGGAGTTTCTGGAAGGCAGGAGTCTGATCACCAAACTGGAGGCCAAGCATGACTTAATCCAGAAGACCCTGGGAGAGAGTGAGTGTCCTTCATACCTTTTGCATATTGTCCTTTTTTCCAGTCGCGTGGGTCCGGCATAGGGCCCGCCCCCCTGCCTTCTTCCCCACCTCCAGCAAACTGAAGAGAGGTGGGGGCATCAGAGGGATGGGGACTTCAGTGGGGACACGTCAGGGTCACAGCAGTGAAGCAGAATGAGTTTAATATATCTAATAATCTAATAATTTGACTGTGTGCGAGTCAAAGGGAAGGTCACAGCAACGCTGACCATATGTGGATGCAGCTGTGTTCTCCCAACATGTCTGTTTGGGGTGTGTTCCTCCTGGTCACACGTGTCAGTTTCCACAGCCTCAGAAACATCTTCTGCATTGTGTCTGTGTGTGCGGCTTTAAAGGGGAACTTTGTCTCCCTGTTTTCATCTGAAGCCATTTCCTCATGGGTCTTGTTCCTGCTGTAACTGCCTATCTCTGTGTCTCTCTGCTGTCATAAACCCCCCTCTTCCCTCTTCCCCTCCCTTGCTTCTTCTTCTTCTTCTTCTTCCTGTTTCTCCCTCCTATAGGTCAGAAAACCGACTGTTGCCTTGCCAGGTAGGTGTGGCAAAGGAAGGAAATATGCTGTCGCTCACACACACACACTCACGCACACGCACACACACACTCACTCATAAATGTGCATATGCATCGCAGCCAGTGGTCTTTGTGGTCGTTTATAGACGTTCTCAAATGTATTTGTGTGTCTGTTAGGACAAATAGAGCATTACAAGAGCTGTGCATATAAATAGACTTTCTCTGGTGGCATAATGACAGAGTGCTGTTACCTCTTTTTCTTTTTTCCCTCCATAGTGGAAGGAGAAATTCAACTGTGCGGAAGCAGGTAATTATCTGAGTCAGGGTGTTTGTGTCTCTACTTTTAACTCAGGCTTCATCTTTTCTCAGGAAAATTCAACATCCGCAGGGTGAACTGGCGCAGTTGGGTTGTTAACTCACATACATAGACCATTATTCACATATATGGGGGCTTTCCTGTGGCTAGATAATCAAAGAAAAACCTCAGAAGCAGAGAAGTACATGTGTGTAGCTCCCCCTTGTGGCACCCCTTAGGTGATGTTTGACATTAACTCAGTCCTTATAGAGAAATCAGTTTATTTCCTAATCTTAAAATAAATCTTCAACAAATAAATTGCATTTGTGTTGACATTAAACTGGCTACCAATATCATACAGTATAATTTGTAGCCAAACCTCACCAGATTTCTGGGGAAAAAAAAAAAAACGAGACAAAGGGAAATTGAAAAGTGTGGTTTCCTAGCAACAGCTGCACCCATCATGTCTTTCTCACGTCTGATGTGTTTTACCCCCTAAATTGGTCCATCTTTGCAAGTTGATGTGAAAGCATGTATTATGTAGGGGAAAAACTGTGTGTGCATGGGTGCGTGTGTGTGTGGGCATGTTCATATTTTTTCTACCAGTTTCCTGTAGCAGCTTTAATTTACCACAGGTCATTTCTAATTTCTCTATTTTAGGACTCAGGTGAAACCATTCCACTGATGGTCGAGAGCTGCATCCGCTTCATCAGTCGCCATGGTGAGGAAATCCTCCCTGTTAGACGATAGGTTCAGCCCAGCTTTTTGATTCAGTGATTGGTTGTGGATTTTTTTTTTTTCCTTTTCTCTCATGTGAAGAGTTGGATTGGTTGAGATTTGATTGAGTCACATTTTCTGTGTATTTTTTAATGTAAAACTACAGAAGAAAAAAAAGAGAAAAATCCAGTTTAGGCATCGACTGCTATGAGACTCTTACAGTATGTTGACGTTTAGAGGAAATACCACTTGAATAGAAACTAACAACAAAACAAAAATGTTAATGTGATGGTAAATAAATGTAGTGCTGTGGCTGCTCTGGTTTTTCATGTCTGGAAAAGTTTCCAAGCAGCAAAATTGATCCATCTTTCAGCCTGGTTTCTGGCACTTTGCAGGGTGTAGTTCTGTATCACACAAGTGCAAAACCATTGAACTTTAGAACATCATTAAGTTGATAAAAGGGAAAGATGCCACTCCTTTAGTTTTCACACTCTGACTGATTTGAGTTTTGTCCAGGCAGACACATTTGTGTCTATTATATGTCATTGACAGAAAATCTGCAGTAACAGACTATGGACTTAAACACCAGAGAAAACCCCAGATACTCCAGCACTTTCTTTGGCGTTTAATAATAATAACAAATATATTTAAATCACAGAAATAATAGTTTTAAAAATGTATTTTTTTTAACTAATTTTCAGTATTCCTACGAAAAGCTTAGGAACCACGAGGATAACTTTTATGTGTGCTTCTGGGCAGGTCTGCAGCATGAGGGCATCTTCAGGGTGTCTGGGTCGCAGGTGGAGGTCAATGACATCAAGAATGCCTTTGAGAGAGGTAACATTACAATCGAGAGTGAGACGTTGCCTCAGACATGTTGCTGCTGGTTTGATTTGTTACATTTCCTCTGTTTCCTTCCTCTTCGCGCCCATGTAGGCGAGGACCCTCTGGCAGGGGACCAGAATGACCACGACATGGACTCTATTGCTGGAGTCCTGAAGCTCTACTTCAGAGGCCTGGAGCACGCCCTCTTTCCTAAAGAAGTCTTCCATGACCTCATATCCTGTGTCTGTGAGTATCACCGCTTCAGCCTCCGTACAGCGACCTCTTAGTCATCACTGATGTATTCATGCTTGGGTTATTTTTTCAGCAATGGAGAGCCTCCAGGAACGAGCGGTCCACATTAGAAAGGTTCTGCAAGGCCTGCCAAGTAAAACGCTCATCATCATGAGATACCTGTTTGCCTTCCTCAACCAGTGAGTAGCAGCACACTCAGAACCTGAATGTCTCCTGCATCAATTAGCGGCTGGGCTTTACAAAATAAGCTGGACGGATAAAAGCTGCTTGTTTGGTGGGTTTCCATTGTGCTATCTTGAGCCTTTATCCCCTTAGATTTAATTACTCTGAAACCTCAAACTCCCCAGGGCTCCTTGGCGGATGTTCTTCCTGAAGAAAAACTACAACTGATTATTTTGTCACAGAATCATATCTTATGGAAAGTCCTTCTATGCTGTATGCGGCGGTAAAGCTGTACCAAATGCTACATTCATATCGCAGATGCATACATCTGCTTTCACTGAATTTGTGACAAAGGAGAGATGAGCTCGATCTCTGATTGAGATTATCTCCCCGTGTTGCACGGCCGTAACGGTTACCCTTTGAAACCAAATTAAAGTCGTTTTAAATTTAAGTCTGATTAAATTAAGTCTGAGTTATGTCTCTGGAGAGTTGTGGTTGTTGCTGCAGCAAAATGTTTTTATATATATAAGCAAGGGAAAAGATCATGTTAGTATAGTGACGCTGCTACATTGTGACACATTGAACAATTATGACCTGTGTTTGTAGGAATGTTTTAATTTTGATTTTATTTGGCCGTGTCTGGACTGGACTTCATGAATGCAGTTCATAAAGTCCTGCATTGATGAAAACAACATTTGACTGTCCCTGTGTTTACTTTGAACAAATAGATTGACTAAACAGTCCTGCTATTACCTGAGTGAAATCTGAGATTGTCAGAAATTGGCTTTATAGAAACAAAATAAAAATTGCACAACAACTGGGTGCTAGGGAGTTTAAGCAACTTGTTAAGGTATCTAGAAACAGAAATGGCTCTTTTGTTTTACATTTTGGTAGTTATAGATCTTTCTGTCAACTTTGACCCTTTTGCACTGAGTTTTCCACAAATACCAGATTATTTTTGGGCCTGACACCACATCTAAACTTCCTCTAACCTTTGTCACAGGTCAGTGTGGGTTGTCATGAAGTATTAAACTGCAAACACAGGAAATGAAAACTTTCCAGATTAATTATTACCTTAATTTCCTCTTTCAAATCAAGTTTATTTTCCCAATTCATCGTAGCACACCATAGATTCTTTGCTTTGGCATCAGCCACAAACCAAAGCTTCCCATTAAACAAATCCCCGCTGAAGCATGTAAAAGGATAAATTGTGCTTAGATGGAACAAAACTTTTCTTACAACATGTTTGGACACACATGCTTGCATATGGAGAAAATCAATTTGTCACAATTTGACCTTGAAATCATGGCCGAGGCCTCATGCAAAGCAGAAGGCAGGTTTGGAGAGCTGAGGAGGGAGCTGACATTTAAGCCTCCTGGGTAAACCAAGCAGCTCAGGAGACAGTAAAGATTCCTCTGACTTGACGGATCTACCGTCATTCCTGTGTTCCTGTTTCTTCTCACTCCTTGTAAGCACACATCACCATTTTGTTCTGGATCACTGCAGAAAGGGGTGTCCTTTCACCCCGGACAGTTAGTGACGCAGATAGTGGAATCCAAGGCTTTTCAGTAGTTTGGCTGTAGTTGATCTTTTTGTCTTTAATGCAAAGTATTTATGCATGTATTTTATTGAGATTTTATGTAGATTGACACAAATCTACATTTGTGTCAATGTAGATTTGACACAAATTTTCTTTTACAAAGTTGTAAAAGAAAGAAAGTAATATAGTTTTATTGTCTTTTTTAACATGTATTATTGTACTGCACTACTCTGAAACACCTTAATAAAATCTGGAGAAACCAAAAACCCTTCAGAAGACACAGAAACAGTGATTTTATTCTCTATGCTCATGCAGTTGTTCTGAGAAGGCCTTAGAGGTTCTTTGGAGATTATTAGAGAAGAAACAGCTTCACAAAGACAAAAATGTAGAGTTTGAACAATTTATTATGCTAAGAAAGTTTTAGGAAAGCTTGAAAATTGCTGTTCGCTGAACCAGTCTAAGCTCGAGCAGTTTTGCAAAAACGAATGAGCAAAAATTTTGTTCTGGTCGAGATAGACTTGCAGCTGGGATTGCAGTGAAACTTGTTTCTGCAAAGTATTCATTCTGGGCAGGTGATTACGAATGCAGATTTTTATTTGCATGAAACAAGGCGTACTTTTACCTCCACTTTGAGGTCACTTTGTGCTGGTTTAGAATATAAAGCATAAACAAAACTTTGTGATAAAATGTAAAAAGAAATTCTAAATGTGTGAATATTTTTGCAGAACATGCAGTCTATTTAAGGCAGAGGAATAAAAAAAATGTTAAACATCTGCATTTTCTCCTCCCCCCCCAGTCTGTCCCAGTACAGCGAGGACAACATGATGGACCCCTACAACTTGGCCATCTGCTTCGGCCCCACCCTGATGTCTGTCCCTGAAGGCCACGACCAGGTCTCCTGCCAGGCTCACGTCAACGAACTCATTAAAACTATCATCATCCACCACGACAGCATCTTCCCAGGCCTGCAGGACCTGCCAGGCCCCATATATACGATCCCTGGAGCTGGAGACGACTTCTGGTGAGAGCAGGGATACAGTAAAAATATCAATGGGAACAGGCCCTGGGATGGTCTTTGCTAGTCTTTTCAAACGGTTGTTGGAGATTTGGGAGGGAAAGAATTGAGGAGGGAGTGAAGGATTTACTTAAGGGCTGCCAGGGAGGGATTTAGAGCGGGGGCTACACAGATCCAGGGGGCCACGGGAATCAGCTTACTGTCCATCACATGGGAGATTAAAGCCCCACCTGACCACATCAGGCAGCACACAACAGCGCAGGCAATGGTTAATTTTCCATCTCAATCTTGGAGCTTGTTATTGAAATTACTGCCAGTCAGTCAATGTGAATGGGCTTAAATTATTGTTATCACACCGGCAACACCTGGGATTTGTAGAACTTCTAGCTTTTGATTTCAGAATAAAAGGACACTCGTGATTTAATTTAATTTAGGGATAAAGCGACCTTTGACCTTCCTGTAACTTGATGCATGCCTCGGCCATTTGGGTTTATTTTGGTTGGCCGACCGTAGAATTATCAGAAAAGGCATCCTGAATGCTTTTGTCCCATTTTCCCAACACATCTTTAACTTTAACAAATATCCTATATTACTGTGTGTGTTTTTTACACACACAGTAATATGTGTGCAGAGGGGAAAAAACAAAACCTCATGTCAAAACTCATGAAACATGACAAGTTGGTAACAAGAAAAATCATTTTAAAACATTACCATTTCTTAAAACAGCCTTTTTAGCCCAAAAATCTGAACTTCTGTGGCTTGGCAAATGATTAAAGAGCCTTAGATTTCATCACATTCTGCAATGTTGTTATTTGGAAATTTTGTGGAAGAGTAAACTAAAACTAAGCAGTGCGCCACTGTGACACAGAAGGAACACATAAGACACATAAGACTTTTTCAAATCCTTTTTGATTTCTCCTCCACTTCACAAGTAAGCCTTCCTTTGTGTCAGTCTGTCACACAAATAGAGTCCCAATAAAACACACAGGATATAAACTCCTTTGCAAGCCGTTGAACCTGAAATCTTCACCTCCTTCTTAAACATCCGCCGCTGTGTGTGTCTGCTGCAGTGACAGTCCGCAGTGTGAGCCCCCCCTAGTGGAAGAGCCGGCACCTGACACCGTCTCAGTCAGCCACAACAGTGAAGACGGTGCGTACTTTCACCCTGTTTACTTCAACAAGCCCTGTTCTGCTGCTCACTGACTATAATTTTGTCATCGTAGCTCCCAATCTGCTTGCGTTAACCTATTAATAATGCATTTTTATCATCACTGTAAGGCAGCAGCACTAAACAGCTTTGCACTAATGTGGCTCTCCACCCCTCTCTCTCTCTTTTTTTCCCTTTTGCACCCTGCTTTCTGCCGCTCCACCTGCCTCTGTTGACCCTCCCTCTGAATCTCAGGCACCTTGGCTGTTTCAGAATCTGAACCGGTCGAAGCCGTCGCCAAGTTCGACTACACGGGCCGCTCTGGTCGGGAGCTCACGTTCAAAAAGGGCGCCTCGCTCCTGCTGTTCCAGCGGGCCTCCGATGACTGGTGGGAGGGGCAGCACAACGGAGTGGACGGTCTGGTGCCGCACCAGTACATCTCTATCCAAGAGACGTAAGATCTTTTCCGGCCTCGTGTCGACGGCGGTGTTATGGATGTTTGTTTTTACTTCCATGTCTTTGTGAACGTTCGGATGTTTCACTCACAGGACAAAGAGCCCTCTGTTCAAAACCTAAACAGGGAAGAGGTCAAACACATGTTTGACATTTCTGACCAAACGCCAACAGTTCGTGCACTGTTGGAAATCCCCGTTGCTAAGGAAGTTGAGCAGGAGTGATACAAGCTGCATGTGATTAGAGATCAGTTTCCTTCTCAGCTTAAGATAGAAAACTTAGTTTTTTAACGTTTTCACAGTTGTGTTTAATCTGACCAAATGAAAGGTTCGGATTTCCAGATTTTCTCTCTGATAAGTAAGAATACACAGAAACACAATATTGTTGTCCAGCTGTGGTGCAGTTCTTGTAGGATTTTGAAGATTACATTATGTTCATGAAAGATGGACACAGAACCTTGTAAAACTTTTAATACCCCTTTTAGTTTTCCACATTTAGTCAACTTATAACCAGAGTCTTTAATATATTTTATAGGAATACGACAAGCAAGAAAAGAAAGAGGTACATCGTTTTGAACTGCACAGAAACGGATACACAGTTTGATTGTGTTTTGCAGATACATATCTGAAACATTTGGCATTCATTCACCTTCAAGCCAGTTATTTTTAGAATCCCCTTTAGGTTTTTCATTCACTTGTCAAAGCCCAGAACTTTATCTGAGTGAATTTGTGGCAGGACTTGAGCACGTTGACACAGCTTGAATAGTTATGCAAGAAAGAATGAAGTAAAACTGCAGCATTGGGAGGAACACACATCCCCACAGCATGATACTGCCACCAAGACTGTGTCCTGATTAATTTATAAAATCTTCCCTGACTTCCAAACACACAGTAATGTTGTTCACATGTGTCCTTGCTCGAGGCTCTTTGTTGCGCAATTAGAGCAATGGGTTTTTTTCTGCAATTTTTCAGATCTGATGCTGAACGCGGCAGTCCAAAGCCAGAAGTGGACAGCAGGGACCAGCTGGAGGAGAGGGTGTCCACTCGGGGCAGTGCACCGTCTCCCACAGGAGGCCATGTGGCTGACATCTATCTGGCCAACCTCAAGTGGGTTGCATGTCTGCAGAATATTACCGTTTTAAATATCTGTGCGTCGGGGATTTCCTGCAGTTCCCTGCCGAGTTCAATTAAACTCAGTAAGCATTTTCTGTCCTGTAGGCTGAAGAAACGGCCCGAGCCCGGGAACATCCGGAGAGCGTTCAGATCGGAGAGCGACACCATGAGTCCGGTGGCCAGCAGCAGTGGGGCAGGAGGTGCCAGAACAGCGCCTCTCGCTGGTGGAGCTCAGGTGAAAGACTCGGGAGAGAAACGTCCCGTCAGCGCTCACAACATCCTCAACTCGGTCACTCGGCACTCTTCACTCAAGACAAAGGTACAGTACATGTAGTGTAGATTCTATTCCTCCAGAGGAAGACATTTTCTTGAGACACATTGTCTGCTGATGCAGAAGTTTGCAAAATAATCTGTAATGTTTATTACTGTTTAATCTTAAGAATTTATCATTGAAGTCAGAGAAAGCTGTTTATTCCTAGTTTAGCAGTTAGTTAATTGGTAGTTTTATCAATACACTCTGTGACAACCAGCCCTTTCAGGACATTTGCGAGTTTCAAATGGACTGAAATTAAAATGAGTTTGACGCCCCTGGTTTAGGTGGAGAGTCCTCAGTTACGGAAGGCCACCCCCGCAGGACGCTCCAAGAGTTTCAGCAACCACAGACCCCTGGACCCAGAGGTCATAGGTCATGTGGAGCTCACCGCACAGGTACGCCTTTCTCCCGCGTTGGAGCTTGGTTCTTCTCTTCCTCTGTGTTTCCTTACATCATGTCTGCCTGCTGCGTTGCAGGACACCCAGGACTCTGCCCTGAGCGAGCTCAGTAAGTTTGAAAGACAAACGCCCTCCAAACACACGCACACCCCCGACGTGGTGTTGGACACACTGGAGCAGCTGAAGGGCATGAGCGGGAGCGGCGGAGGAGGAGCTTCCGAGCCCTCCAGCCCGCTCCACTCCCGTCTGCTGCGGGACGGCGAGGGCGGTCCCTCTTACGTCCACCCGCTCCAGCGCAGCGCCTCGTCGGCAAGCGA
The DNA here is from genome assembly GCA_010277015.1 of Poeciliopsis turrubarensis. Lineage (NCBI taxonomy): Eukaryota > Metazoa > Chordata > Actinopteri > Cyprinodontiformes > Poeciliidae > Poeciliopsis > Poeciliopsis turrubarensis. Next base: position 1,748,621 of record VMRN01000010.1, on the reverse strand, counting down.
CGTTCCCTCGTCTTTCCGTCCTCCTAAGACCCAGCCGCGGAGCCCGCTGCCGTCTGCCACGTCCCCCTCCCTGTCTTCGTCGACCCTCTCCTCGTCCGTACCTTCCTTCAGGGAGCTGCGGCCACCAGCGACCAGACCGAAACCCGTGGTGTTCCCAAAGGGAGGAGGGACCGGGAGCCCGGCTATGGGCTCTCCGACCTCCATCGTCCCCCCAACACCACCTCCTCCACTCGTGGGCCACACACACTCACTCACCCACACGCCTCCTCCTCCTCCGCCTCCTCCCCAGTCGAATGACAAATCCTGTCCCGCTTAATTTTTCCTGAATTCATTCTAACAATCCTTACAGCTCTTTCAGCGAGTGCAAAAAGCACTTCAGTTGTTACACATAACCCCTCTACTCACATGTAGCAGTTTCTTAGCAACCTCTTTGGTGTCATTGTCTTTAGCAGGAAGAGTGTGCCCTCTGCTGGCAGCTCTGCTTTAACTGCAAGGAGGAGCTTGGATTTTTCTGTTCCTCTGCAGAGAGATCTCCAAACAACGCTGGATTTCAAAACCTCCAGCAGGGGAACAACATCTGGAGCCTACACACACACACTAAAATTTTTTTGGGGGGGGGTTAGCAAGGGTTTGCATATAAAATTATCTGTGAGTGCAGGTGTAAGAGTTATTTGCCTTTGCAAAGGAGCTCTATGTGTAAAGAACAAAAAGCACTGTTTAATTTTTGTATAATAGATATGACAGGGTTTTTTTTGTTTGTTTTTTTGTTTGACAACCCTGTCTGCGGAGAAACAGATGGGAGTGTTTGATTTACGAGAACAGACTGTGAAAGCCAAGCTCCCACTTTGAAGAACCGAAACACACTGACTTGCTGCTCCATAAGAGGCAGATGGGATTTTTATTTTCTCTTCGGAACTATGAGACAAAGGAAAAACTTGGCCAAATATCAGTGTAAATCACGTGATCAAGAGCTTTATTTACCTCTCCTTCAGTGTTTTAATACATCTGTGTTTTTTTAATTGCATAACATAAACATGTACCTAATATGGCCAATTCTGAAATTCTGAATCTAACATAGCAATAAAATGATGAAAGCAAAAAGTTTGGCGGTATGAAGCTGCTGTAGTGCAGCAGCTTTGCCGTGTGTCTGTGTGTAGGGGACCACTGAAACCCAACGTCTTTATATGGCATTTTTTGGACTGTGCACACATTTTTCCCCTAATGTGTGGTGATTTGAGGCAGCTAAACGCCTTTCAGGTTTTTATCATGCATGCTGGGGCCACTCACAGTACCAACTAGCCGAACCGGGGATACCAGCTGTATCACAAGTTCCAAAAAGTCCATAATTTAGAAGTAAAGAAAATGTCTTCATCTTGTGTTTTTACTATTTAATAATCATGCTGATAACTGGAAGCATGCAGCTGAGGATCTTCCTGAGTGTGTGCACATGTAAGCACAACCAACCACCTCATCTTCTGTTTTCCCAAGTTTATGCCAAGAATTGGTTGGGTGGGGGAAATTATGGACTGTTATGCCTATCTGTATGCATGTGTGTAAATGTGCACATGCATGGATAGAGAATACTTATGCACCTCCCCGGCCTGCACATAAATGAATGCCCAACTGAAAACTACATTCAGGAGACATGTGGGACGCCAGTTCTCGATATCCTGAAAATGCGTCATTTACAGCTGCAAATGTATTTCTATTTCCCTTTAGTTTTTTGTTGGGGTTTTTTTCCACTTTTTTGCCACATTAAAACCATAATGTTTAATATATTTAAATGGAATCTTATAGGATCAGCTCAACACAAAGTAGCTCATAATTGTGAAGTAGAAGGAAGGAAATAATGGGATTTGTTTTATCCAATACACCTCAGCAGCATTCAGTTTACTTTAGTAGTCACCTAATTACTAAAGAGTCAGAGTGCAGTTTCACCTGATAAATTACAGGTGAAAAACTGCAGTTCTGCAAAATAGTGATGGATAATTATCGCTTTGAAGAATTGTGATGTATGACGACAAACATCAAATATAACTTACGATGTTTGCAAAACTCCCAAAACTGACTGATTAGTTCATTTTATTGTTTGAAGAATTATTTCTCCTGTTGACTCCATGAGAGACTAAGTATATATTAGTACAAGCAAACTTTTCAAACCATTCACCTTTTACGTTATGCACCACTTTGTGCTGGGCGATCATGTAAAATCCTACAAAAATAAAATATAATTCAACACTCAAGTTTATGGTTGTAGTGTGACAAACTATGAGAAGATTTAAGGGATGCTATTACTTTTGCAAGGCACTGTAAATGAGGAACAAACCAGCTGAGATAGCTGATGTTTTGTCTTCAGTCATTGTAGCAACCGTAGCAATGGCAGACAAGCTTGCTGTTATTAAAAAGACAATGCGAAAAACATTTCTGTCCTTTTTTTTTGTCTTATTATTTCCCCTGTGCAAAAATGAATTTGCATTATGTGAAAAAAAAAAAGAAACTCACAGTAAGAGAGAGCACAAATCCATGCCTTTTCAGTGTATGTTACCGTTTTTTGGAAACATATTACATGGGATCACAGCTTCCCCTCTCCCCCAGCTCTTCAGCGCAGTCTGCATTCCTGTAATGAACTGTATCTGTCAAGTCTCTTTGAAATCTTTGTATAGTTTTTGTGCATACCTGGTGTATTTGTGTTGCTCTTACCTCAATATCACAACTGGAGGGACTGTGTGATGCAGAACCATTACTGTTCACGCGTACAGTACAAACATGCATGTGGGTGGTCGGTGCATTTGTGAAAAGGCGCAAAAGATCTTCTGTGAACTCTAATCAGTCATTGTGCACTTAGCTTGCATGTGGACTAACTGTGTGGGGATGATGTGTTGGAGTTGAATATTGTTGATGAGTATGCATTTTTTGTGTGTGCATTTTGGGGGTGGGGGGGAAAAATCACAGAACTAAAAAAAAAAGACAATAATGTCAAATCTATTTATAGTTGTCTCTGTATTACTGGAGAATCATGTGCTCAGATGTACTTTGTATATACAATGTTGTACATTACAGAGGTACACTTTTGGTACAGTATTGTACAGTAATAGCAATAGTAGTTTAATCAAACAGGCCTTATATAATTCTATGTGTAGTTCTTGTAGTAGATCTGTTTTTTTAATAAACATGGCTTGCTATAAGACTTGTTGATCCACTGAAACTCACACAAAACACGCACACATCTGGAACATGAAGGTAACGTATAGTTAGACATATCTAACTGAAAACAGGATAAAAAAGAGCTCTCAATTGTTTTTGTATCAAGAAAGTGGTTTCACCTCATGTACGACTTTGATATCTCTACCAAAGATATGTAAAAAATAAAATAAAATAAAGCACAAATTTCTGCATTAGCATAATATTACACTGGAATTTTTTTCTGGGAAAACTCAATCTTTAATTTGAGTACACATATGTAGATATTTACCACTGAGAAAAAGTATTATCCTCTCCACATATTTTTTTTTGTTTTTACCTCTTTAATCGCACTTAATTTTTCAGAGGAGCAAAATTATAAGACAGTCATAAACTGAGTAAACATAAATTGCAATTTTCAACTACTGATTTACTGATCAAGGAAAAAAAAAAAAAAAAAGATATTCAAACCAACCAAAGGCATCTCTGTGGTAGCCAAGCAATGAGCAAACAAAAGTAAATAGCTGTCTACCTGACACTAACCAAGTGTCTCTCTACCAGGAGACAAGATAACCAGACTATCATGTCTGGCACTATATTGCTCACTATTGACATTGTGACATGTAGGGTCGCCTCTGTCTTACAGACATGTCTCTTGAGGTATAGAGTCCACTTGGGTTTAGCACATTGTTCCAGCTCATCTAGTTTGTGTGGCACCATAAGAGCTCACCATAGATTCTCACCAACCTTTCAAGGTCCTGGAGTGGCTCAGAGCCCTGATCTGAGGGCCACTCCAGGACCTTGAAAAGTTTGTGAGAAAATTGGAGGTGTGCTTTGGGATATCTTGTTAAACAACAACAAGATACCCCAAATCTGGCCAAATGCGAGACGTGCAGCAGCCTTATTTAAATTATTCTTCCAAATGCCAAAATTCTGCTCTTGTTTCCATGATACATGAACACAAAACAAGGTCCATAGTGGCTGAAGTAGCAAACCACCAGGTGTAACTGTGTTTTAGGTTTGAAGGTTTCTCTCTTCCTTCCCCAAACAAAAATAACAAGTTGCAAACGCAGGTTTCAAGTTGCAATCCAGCACATCAATAAAACACACTGATCAAACTCTATGGAAATTTTGACTTTGCTCTTTTGGAAGCAGTAAAAGTATGAACAGTTTTCATGACAGTAACTTCCATAGAGGTTTTAAGAGTTTGTGTGATTTCTGACCTTAACTATGTTTTTTCTTTGGAGTGACAGAAAGCAGTGTGGGGAAAATGTGTTTGGGTTAGAGTACATACGATTTCCTTATTTTGAGAGAGCTTTACCTGGACACAGTGAGACCAATTTGAAAAGTGTGAGCATTTATTGAATCATTAATTAGGTGTTCATATTACCAAGACTGAAACAATCTAGGGAGAATGTTTGATCTACTCCATTTTCAACATATCAGATTTTGTGAAAAAACAAACACTAAAAGTGATGTGAAACATGTGCCTATTCATTGCATGACTCAATGAACATCAGCCTGTGACTCGACTGGTTATTTACTCAGCTATGGTTCAATAAGTAAGAAGTCGGAAGTTCCCCAGTTATTTCCGCTGTCATTACCCAAAGAGAAACGTCCGCCCCTTTTTGAAGCCTGCACACTTCCTTCATCACACACACCACGGGTCAGCCATGCACAGAGGCTGCTGCCTTTCAGGAATCTAATAAACTTTGAATCCTGGTGCGAAATCCAGGAGGCCTGCGGCTCCTAGCGAGTGTTTCCCCCCCCCGGGCTCACAGCGGCCATCACTCCGGCATGCTGTCACTTTTGTCCGCGGAGCGAGTTTAACGCGTCGGCGTAATTTGTTTCCAGTCAAGTCAGTTTTATCGCTTCGAGTGAAACGGGTTGGAGCCACTGACCCGGCTTCAACAAGACGCTGTAGATGAGTAACAGCTCGGCCAACTGCAGAACCGGAACCAGGTAAGCTAACATGTAGCTGCTAACGTGATAACTTCTTAACATGCTAACAAACTTAGAGAACCGTGTTTTAAAAAGCCGTGGAGCTAGCTCGTTATTACAGCAGAGGTTAGGAACAAATAAATGCGCATTTATTTGTGTGGGTTTTTATTTATACACGCGTAAATAAATAGGCGAATCTGCTGCCACCTGAACAAACTTTCTGTTTCTCTGTGTTGTTGTTGTTGTTGCAGGTAGGAGGGATTGGAACGTTGCAATAGGGCTAAAAGTATCAAGACAAATAAAAGTGACCTGATTTGAAGAACAGTAAAATGACAGATTGATGCGTCAACTAAGTTAAAATAAATAAATAAATAAATGCATAGCTAATTATTAAGCACTCCTATTCCCAGACTCTTATATCCAGGTGAAAGAGTTAAATAAAGATTGTCTGAATTGGGTTCAGTAAAGACAACAACCCACTGTGGGTTTCCTGAACACAAAGACAATGTTTTTAACTGCACTCTTGCAACATAGAATAAAAGAGTGAGTTTCCTATGAGTGCTTTACATGTGCAAACAGTCTGGCGTTTGCATATGAATTTTGATGCGTGTCTGTGTGAAATCATAAACTTCTACATGCTGTGTTTTGTTTGCAGCTTGTCCCAGGCCACTGAAAACGCATGTCCCTTTCCAGTCATCACTTACTGTGGGAATTTCACATTGGATCTCTAGCAGCGTGTTCTCTTCTTACTTCTTCCAGACTTTTGGAAATTAATTTTAATCAATCAAATGTCATGTTTAGTTTGGCAGAGCCTGGGTGAAATGCGACTGGTTCAGAGATAACAATATGAAAGATAAATTGTGAATCAGTAAAATGTGTTTTTCTTTTTGAACTGAAGGACTGACAACAACTTTTGAATGAGGTTGTAATTAATTGAGATGCAGCTATTTTACTACTTTGGCCACCTTTTCTCATATATTTCAAATTGTGATTTGCCAGGCGTTTCTGACTCTTCTCTCTGCTTCTTTTAGTATGTCGGGTGTAACAGGAAGCACAGCAAACTTCCTGTGGTCTGTACATGATGTCCTTGGACAGGGGGCCACTGCCAGCGTCTACAAAGCGCGCAACAAGGTAGCCACCACCGCAGAGCCATTTCACATCAATAATGCTTCCCTGCGTCATTTTAGTCACCATCTCATACAACGCAGCCTTTGCTGTTGCACCTTCAAAAGATAAGGAAAGGCTGTGGTTTCAGTGATGTGGGCTGTCTGACGTTCTCTTGTGATGATCTGTGCTGACGATTACGCCGCAATGTGCGTACTTGTGTAGAGATCAGGCGAGCTGGTGGCAGTGAAAGTGTTCAACGTGCTGAGCTACAGCCGCCCCCATGATGTCCAGATGAGAGAGTTTGAGATGCTCAGGAAGCTCAACCACAGCAACATTGTGAGGCTGTTTGCTGTTGAGGAGGTAATGGAACCAAAGGAAGAGGAAACAGAAACATAGTGACACGTTGCAACTAAGTGTGACGCAATAAGCGATAAATCAATTGATTGCATGATAAATTGAATCGCGCTCAATAATTTCCATTTGCATGCCTGTTTTTCTTGGTTCTTTCTACCAAAGATTGGATGACAAAAGGGCTTCATTGGTCTCAACTAACCTTTTGTTTGAAGGACAATTTTGTTCACAGAGACTTCCGCATCCATTTTATCATTTGTTTGGGTGCTTTGTTTACTTATTTTGGAGATGCAAAATGTCTTTCAGTTCCACTTTTATTGATCTTCGAGAGGGTGTACCTGCATCATTATGCCATTATTATTATATTAGTTGAAAATGATATTAAAACAACCAACAATATTATCAATTATCGCAATAACATCTGGAACTATTTATCATCCAGCAAAATTTGCTATTGTGACAGGCCTGGTTGCAACAACTGGAATATTTGACATAGATTTATTTTAAAGTTGCTACTAAAACTTTTCATATAAAGAAGTGCAGCTGTCTGACTTTGTCGGTTTTCTGCCAGCTGCAAACAAAGCAGAAGGTCCTGGTGATGGAGTATTGTTCAGGAGGGAGTCTGCTCAACCTGCTTGAGGACCCAGAAAATGCATTTGGCTTGCCTGAAGCAGAGTTCCTCACTGTATTGCAGTGCATAGGTCGGTTCATGGGTATGATTTTGCTCTACGGTTTCGTGTGCCTGTGTATGACCTCCGTCTTTGTTTTGTCTGCAGTGCAGGGTATGAATCATCTGCGGGAAAACGGAGTAGTGCATCGGGACATTAAGCCGGGGAATATAATGAGGCAAGTTGGAGAGGACGGCAAGTCCGTCTACAAGCTGACGGACTTTGGAGCAGCGCGAGAGCTGGAAGACGACGAGAAGTTTATGTCCATTTATGGAACTGAGGAATATCTGGTAGGATCTTAGTTTTAGCACCAAACTTACCTGCCCTGGGCAGCAGTGCGTTTTTTTTCTCTTTGAGAATAGGGAGTTGAAAAATTAAAGGTACTCTAATTAAAGGTAGAAAAAAAAAACTTCAAAGTGGTGACGAAGATAGAAGCTCTTTAAATATAGAATTCTACTTATAGAGAAAAAAAGTTATGTAATTTTTCAAATTTGGGTAAGTATAAAAACGTTGAGTATGGACTTTTTAAAATCTTCAATTCAAGAGCAAAATCCCAATAATTTTTCTTAAAAAATGCACTGGATTTTACATTTATAGTTTAATAGCACAATTTATTTTTTGAAAGATCCCAAACTTGACAAAATGCATTACAGAATCAGCATTTTTTTGCAGAATGTGACAACTGTTATTCAACAAGTTCAAATAATTACATGTTATGAAATAGAGTTTGTCCATCTGTCCTGACTGGAGGCCAGTTTCAGTAAACTTTTGTGAACCTATAGATAAGTTCAGGGCAAGCATTTTTCTCAAGAAGTGAATCTAAAAACATAACTCTGGAAAAGTACAGAATTTTACAATGGAAAATGTTTAGGAGGCCCATAATTTCCTGACTTCTGCGCTACCTAAATGCCATGTTCTCTGGTCTTTGCATTTGGACAAAGGAAGAAATCTCAATAAAATACACAAAAAGTTTTAAGTGAGTGATAAAATGCAGAATGAGATTAATTTTGAGATTCTTGATTAGATGAATCGCAGCTTCTTTTGTCAACTCTTTGTCGACATCTCTTTGTTGCACGCGGTATTCTGTTAAGAGCAGCACAGTGGAATGAAAAAAATATCTCGGCTCTCCTGACTGAAGACCTGCTTTTAGTCAAATGAGGAAATATGCTCCTAATTGTGATTATTTGTATTGGCAACAACAGATTAAATAACAGATGAAATAAAGCATTGCTTATGTAATTTTTTCTCTCCGTATGAGCAGCACCCAGACATGTATGAACGCGCTGTGCTCCGTAAGCCTCATCAGAAGTCCTATGGAGTGAGCGTTGACTTGTGGAGCATCGGCGTGACGTTATACCACTCTGCCACAGGGAGTCTCCCTTTCACACCTTTTGAAGGACCCCGTAAAAACAAACTCACCATGTAAGCCGCAGGCTCTAACTCGCTCCTAAAACCTGTCTATAAATGCTGAAACACTTTCCTTTCTTTTTTGACTTATCCTTCAGGTACAAGATAACCACAGAGAAGCCCATGGGCGCAATAGCCGGCACACAGCGAGTGGAAGGTGGTCCTATAGAGTGGAGCTACCACTTACCTTACAGCTGCCAGCTTTCACAGTAAATCCTCAGTTTATAGGAGTGATATACTAGTGATATATTTAACCTGTGTACACATATTTCTTCCCATTTACATTCATTCCTGTGTCTGTCTTCAGGGGTCTGAAAGCCCTTCTAGTTCCTGTCCTTGCAGGCATCATGGAGGCTGACCAAGGCAGGTGTTGGGGTTTTGACCAGTTCTTCACAGCCACTACAGACATAATGCAGCGGCAGCCCGTTTATCTGTTCTCCCTGCAGCAGGCCACGGCTCACAGTATTTACGTCCATCACTACAACACGTACGTCTGCGCTGGCATGATGTGGACGCACACACTTTGTGATCAAACTAAAACTGTATCCGTATTTCATTGTGATTTTAAGGAATTATTTTATTGGCAAAATGGCTCAGACTTCCATACGTTTTTGGCAAGTTACTGAATTATTTGTTTCTAAAGATTTTGTAGGATCTAAGTCAAATTAATGAGTGGGGAACTCTTAGTTTGTCCATTTGTTGGACCGCTTTGTTGTGTATCAGCTTTGTCAGATAAAGATTTACAGCTGCAGTCCTGGTGAAGTTGGAGATGAGCTTTCTGCCATTAACTGTGCTGCAGCTCTGCAACTCAAACCAGTAAAATAGAGCACACTACCCCAGTTCTTCACACGATTTATTGTAGCTTAAATAATAGACTTTGAAATACTTCTGTTAGTTTATAAGTCACTAAATTGATTAGTACCGAAATACATAAAATATCTGCTGTTGGCGTGTCAACCTTCCTGACCGCTCAGGCCTTCTGGTTCTGGCCTGCCCTGCATCCGCAGAAACAAACACGGAGAAGCAATATTCAGTTTTTATGCTCCACTAATCTGGATTAACCTTCCAGAAAACTGTAAAACAGACAAAACACTGAATTTCTTAAGATCAAGACTAAATCCCATTTCCTTACATTTGCATTTGATTAATAATAACGAGGATGGATTCATTTTAGGCTTTATTCTAACATTTCATGAGGTTCATTTTTGATGATGGAGAAATTGCAATGTTTGTTGTTTTATGTTTTCATCATGTGAAGCATTGAAATAGATTGTACAAATAAACTCGCCTTACTTCAGCTGACAATAACGAGAGTTGTAATATTTTTGCCTTTTGTATCTTATAGTGTGAAATGTACAAGATTTGGAAACCACAGGGGTAAATTCTTGGCTTTTCAGAAAATCTTACCTAAGATGAACCTAAAATGTCTTGTTTGCGCTGAGCAGGGTGTCGGTGTTCTTTGAAGAGGTGGCAGCTCAGACTGGTATTGGCATCCCGCAGCAACAGCTCATGTACCTGGGCCACGATCTGGTTCTGGAGGGCGGCATGAAGGTGGTGAACCTTCCATCCACTTCATCTTCCCAGCCTCTCATTCTGCTGAGCAGCACACCGGAGATCAACAGCAGCCTGCCCTTCAGAGAGCGTAAGGCAAACAGAAACAACCTTCATGTTTTTTTTTTTGGCCGTCTCCCATCTTGTTAATTTAATGAAATCTGTCTGGGAGCTACACCAACAGCAAGAAGAAAGTCACATTCAGAATAAAACATGAGTCGTGAGTCATTAGTAAAACCTAAACAGTGTCATGAGTCACATTTCTTTGGATTTCTATTTTTCTGTAGCGGAGACGCCTCCCGTTCCATCCAAGTTTGACGTGGTGACCGATTACAATTTCTCCAAGGTACTATTGATCATACTGTTTCCACTAAATTCAAGTTTATTTTAGGGTTGTTTAATTAGAAATTTAGTATGATGATCTGTTTGTTTCTTTTTTAGGTAATAGTGGGAATAGTTCACCAGTACAAGAGGATCGTACTGCTGCTTCACACATATAGAGAGTTGCTGCTGCAGGGCTTCTACAGCTACATGTGAGACCATTGCATGCAGAAACAGATAAATTCTCTCACCAGGTTATCTTGTCCTTCTTACTCCTGTCTTTCTCGCTTCTTGTTTCTCAGGATGAAGTTGCGTCACGAGTGCACAGAGGCCAGGCACAGCATTGCAATAATCACCATTAGACTGCAGTCCTGCCTCAGCGCACAGCACAGGATTCACAAACTGTACGTTTAGTTGCGGCTTTTACAAGCAGGTCTCATAGCCACCGTGTTGTAGCTGTAGTTTTTTCAACCTTGCACAAGCATTAAAATTCAGGTCTGGATTTGTTCCCTATAATGTGAACATCTCTGGATTCATCACTGTCACTATCTCGTGTAATTTCTGTCTACTACTGCGTGTGTTTTAGAGCTTCATACTCAGCTGAAAATCAAGGCTCCGTTGATGACTCCAGTCAAAAGCTGCAGCTGGTAAGCCCCTCCAGGAACCAACACCAGAGTTCAGGCTGACTAATGTAGGACTGTTTTACCCCCAGGCTGATTTAGCACAGACTGGCCGTCGGCAGTGTTTTCCCCACTTTGAATTGTACATTATTAATACACACAGTTTTACCAGCTCACTGTGAGTCGTGGAAATGATATGAGAACTGTGTGCTAGGCTAAATACCTAAAAGTATTTTTGGTGGAATATATTTTACTGTCTTTTGTTGAGGAGAGCTAACTGGACTCAGATATTAACCTCTCTGCACTGGTTTCGTAGTGTTTTAAAAACATTTGGTTTTACATGTTTGCAGTTTATTTCTATCTAATGTTAATTGACACTTTTATTTTCTGTTATTCCTGTTTGCTGTTATGAATTGGTCTTACTGGGTTTATGTTTGTGGGGAAAGGAGGCTTGTTTTTTATTCCTGCATTTTCTTTGGTTGGTTCCTTGTCATGTATCTTAGAATTTGATGATTTATTAAGTTATATGTTTGATTTTTAAATTCACTGTTATTCAAGTAAGTTATTCCTTTTAGCAGAACAGAAAGTCAGTGTATCACAGGAGACGGAAGATGGTCACTAATAGCTTAAATCAAATGGAACTAATTGTAAATGCGTTCCTGTGAATAATAACAGCAAACAGGTTTGTTTCTTTTTGCATTGTGTAACAGAACGTATTGCTGCTGTCATCCCAGGTTCATCAGCATCTGCCTATTTATTCTGCTGGCATCCAGGAGTTTCAGACTCAGCTGGAGCACCTGCAGATACAGCAGGCTAAGCTGGCCGAGACCCTCACTCATGATAAGGGGTATTGTGGGAGAGCTGTGTTGTTTTTTCACGAGGATTTATTGTTGAGAATGCATTTTTGTTGCTCAAATGTTTTTTTTTTTTCGCTCCACAGCTGTCAGAAGATGCAGATGCTGCTGGAGAAGATAACGGCAATTCATCACCAGTATCGCAAAGACAGACTCACAGGAAGTATGAAGGCTTTTATCGCTACACGTTTTTTTGTCTGTTTATTTGAGGTTTTACTAGATTTTTTTTTTTTAAGCACATATTCTGATTTTTAATCTGGGTGGAGATGGAATGCTGTGAAAATAATTTTACAATTTATTTTTATTTTTGCTTTTCCAACACCCATTGAATGTTACAGATCATTAAAATATCTGCATCAAAGATAACAAGAGTTAATACAAAATTCTGTTTTAAACTATGAGTTTTTTTAAAAGAAAAATATCTGTGGGTTTTATATTCTTCATCAAATCCCAACTTAACAGTTTTGGATAGCAAAATTGTTACTTAATTATTTAGAATGGGGCCTGATTACAGCCAGACGTACATAGAAATTACTTACATAGAAACTGACAACCGGAAGTGAAGAATTTCAAAAAGAAAGATACAAGAAACAAAACTACTACAATATATTTACATGACCGGATTACAGTGGCATTTCTAAAATTACAGGACTCGACCAAATCACAGCAAAAATCAGCATCAGCATAAAGAACAGACATGAAAACCTCCCAAAGAGTGACTAGACTACCAGAATGACTAAAATGATTCTGAGAATAAATCGACTAACCATACAGGAAGTCACAAAAAAAAACGAGAACAACACAGAAAACACGACAGGCCTCACTTCCCACAGTTAAGGTCAGAGTTTATTATTCAGCACTTAGAAAGACACTTGGCCAAAATAGAATCCACAAATGATGTTTAAGATGAAAACCACTGGTGAAAGAAAAAAAACAAAACAAAACACAACTTTCTGTTTCACATTTGCCAAAAACTTTCATGATCCTGAAAACTTGAACTGGAAAAACTGGAAGATCAGCATCTGTTTAGAGTTTTTGAGAAACTTAATTCTGTCAGTTTTAGCTCTTGTGGATTGTCTTTAATACATTGAATACATTTTGATGAACAACTAAAAGCAAAAACTGTCATTAACACAAATATTGACTCTTCTGATTTATTACTCTTTTTAACCAGAACTTCTGTACAACGATGAGCAAATACACAAGTTTGAAAAGTGAGTTGACTCTCTTTTTTTTATCTTCTTTTTATTTGGCTTCATGGTTCTACCTGATCGGCGTAGGAAGCATCTGAACTTGTTCCCTGTCCTTTTCCCAGAATCCACCTGATGTCTCACATTAAGCGGGTGAAATCTCTCTTCAGAGAGGAATGTGTGCAGAGGTATAAAGAGCTCTTGGCCTCAACAAGGACGTGGAGCAGGTCAGAGCAGCAACACGATCAAAACCTGCTTTAAAGAGATTCCAGATCTTCACATTGCTTGTCCTGTTGAACTTTTTTTCAACATCTTATTTGTAAGGTGACACTTGAGTTTTGTTTAATTCCTTCACATCTTTATTTTTAAACTCAAAACTGGGAGGAAATGTATCCAAAGGAACTGTTTTATAATAACATATTGGGTAAATTTAATGTATTTAATGAGAGTTTTAAGGAGTTATTCAAACATATATTCAGCTTCATAATGTTACTGTAGTTGAGACACTGGAATGAGCTTTATTGACGACTTTTCTGGGTTAATTATCTCTCCGCATTACAAAAACAGACACAAGTGGGTTTTATAGTTTTATAGTCCCACCTCTGTATTTTAGGTGGTTGTAATCATTTATAATAGTTGTGAGTTAAACATTTCTGCTTTCATTGGTATTTGCAGCATTTTGCTGGACATGCAGACACGACTGCAGGACTTCACCTCTTTCTCTGCTGGCTTACTGGGAGACCTGGATATTAGCGAGCAGCAGCAGAATAAGGTCAACATGAGTTTCTATGACTTTCAGATTTTTTTGTTCTGTTAGAAGCTCTGCTTTCTCTCTTTGGGAAAGAGAGAAAGCAGTTCATCTTTATTTATGAACATCTGCTCTTGTACTTTGGATTCTTTATTTTGTTTTTTTTTTTTACGTTGAGGATGTTTGGGGTCGCTGAAGTTGTTTCGTCTCGTGTGTCTCTTCCACAGACTATGAACAGAATCCTTAGCTCTCCTCAGTTTGGTAGAGCTGAACAGCAGCCTGAAATCACACCCAGGGACAAGTCTCAGATGGTCTTCAGGTGGGTTTAAGTTTAAACCTGTTGTAATTCATCAGTGGGACCAACTGGTCTTGTCTCAAGGACCTGTTGAATTTGGATGAAATGGTAATTGTGGAAATTACCTTAAAGCATGGATATATGCTCCCCTGTATAGTTTGTTTGACAGTTTTAGATGTAGAAAACAATCATGACGGTCCTGATTGCCAAATAATAATAAAAATGAAATGGAGCCAGCTGAACCATATGACAACAAATGGAAATTTAGAGAGGAAAAAAAAAGACGACTCTCAACACAAAGAGCAGACACAGGAACACATGGAACATTTAAAAATTATTTACTTTATTATCAATAAAATGTTGAAACATGACAAGAAGAAGCCTTATATGAAAGAAAATGACAAAGTTTAGTAAGTTTGATGGCAATCAAACTAAAACCCAACTGTAATTTTTTTGGAAAGGTTGTGCTTTGTGACGTCACGATTAACACTGAGCGAAAATGTTTTCGGCATTCTGTTCTTAACCCGCTCAAAATACGATTTTTAAAAAAAATATTTATCCTCTGAAATATAAATGAACAATAACAAACTGTTCGGTTTGCTTTTGTTCATATAGAAAAAGTTAAATCCAGTGCTACACATTCCTTTACAGCCTGAATTCGTTTACTTACTTAAATGTTTAAGTAAGTTTGTGTTCTTGCTGTCAAAATTATTAAGAACATATTAGTAATTTCAACGTGATAAATAATTGTAAATCTCCGTCTGTTTATTACGCATCATTTAACGTAACCCCAGCCACTAGATGGCAGCAAAGTGCTTCTAATCTGACCTGTGGTATGTGCTGAATCTTAGTAATGTGCCATCTTGTTTTTGTGGTGGTTTGAGGTGAACTTGCAGCAATAGAGCTTAATAACTTGATGCCAGCTTGTGTAGCTGTTGATGCAAAGTCCCGGTAGCCTGATTTCACGCGTTGCTGTTTTGTAGGATGCATCATCTGAGGGACGAAATGGAGCTTCTGGTCAGAGAACTACAGTGTAACAACAGCATCATAGAGAGGTGAGTTGTGTAAACAGCTTTAATTCTTTAAACTCTTCCTCAGTTTGAGGATATTTCTTTGCTCTTACAGCCTCGGCGGAGTGAATTCTTCAGCTGCTCTGGGGGCCGGTCCGACCAGACCATCCACACTGTGACATTGATGTGCAGTCTTTTTACCTCTCAAGTCCACATACAGTGTCTCTGGCAATCACTGCCACTGATGAACTGTGTGGTAGAGCTTCTATCTGTGGACGGCTTTCATCTTGTAAAAGGAAGCAGTCAGAGACTTTCAGTAGAATGCGAATCTCAATTTAAAGAGAGATGCAGGATGAGGCTCCGATGAATGTTTTCAATCATTGCGTTTGTGTGAGTGTGTGTTTGCTGCCTCTGTGATGCAATTCAATACAAACCTCATTAATGCCTTTTGTGTTATTGTATTTTTAATAGACTGCCATAGTGATAGACTGTGGGCATGAAACAAAACAAATGCTCTGTCAGCAGCTGGAGTGTTTTATTGGTTGCATTTCCTGTTTTCCCTCCTACCAGAGAAGCTCTGGAGAATCCAAACATTCTGCCTGTGAGTGCATTTACATAAATTCTGGTATTCTAGAGTTTATGGTAAGGGGCACTGATTTAATACATTTATTATTTTTTTTTATGTCTTTGTTTTCATAATTGTATTTAGTAAATCCTGATTTGTGATCATTTATGTACAGTATTGATTTTTTTTTTTACTATTTTATAAGTGGTTTGACATTTAAAGTGTTTAGTTTTTATAGAAGATGCATTATTCTGGAACAGGAAGTCCGTCGTTTCCAGTAAATCAACCAGGAAGTAGAAATGAGATGAGGCCTGATTGAAATTTTGGGGTTGGTATAAAAGTGAATTAACAAGTTTTAATTGTTCTAATTTAATAGCTCCATGTATCATGAACTCAGGTGACGTTAATGCAATGATTGTAAAAACAAATCTCAATGTAAGCTGTTTGAATGAATCACTGTATTCCTGGTGACCATGATGGCGTATTATAAACATTTTCATACCCCTTTACACAAACAATGTTTAGTATGCTTTACTGGGATTTTGTGTGATTCACCATGAAAGTAAAGGGGGATTCAGAAAAAAAAAGCATACCGTAGTTGTGTCTTCATTACTATTTGTTAAAATATTGTATTTTGTCAGGCTGCCACTAATAATTTAGCTTGTATTTGAAGAAAAAGTCAAATACGGACATGTTTAATGGCTATGAATACATTCATCAGGGCTGTATCTGAAGTCATGTTCATGTTCTGTTTGTTGTGGGTTTTTTTTTTGACCATGTGATTTCCCTGAAAAGAGAGTAAACATGGTCAGGGGAAACTACAACGAATCCTGCTGTCACTTCACTGACAGTACATTAGAGTAGCATTAAATAATCACAGACGCTGTGATCTTCCCTGTAGGGGAAATCCAGGGCATTGCTGTTTGTGGTTGAAAAAGGGTTTTCTCAAAGGAAAGACCTTTATGAGGTCAAACGTACTTCGTCCTTTCACACATGCAAACTTGATTGCCGTTTATTTCTTCTTTTTAAATCCCTTGAGATTTAAGGCATGACGTACGTTTCTCCATTGTCAAACACAACCCTCATAAAAACAAATAAATTGTAAGATTGGCATAATTTCAAAGTTATTGCGACTTAGATTACAGAAAATGAAATGTAATGATTTCTCAGTGTGTGTGTGAGTGGGTGTGTTTGAGAAAACCCTCGTAGTTTCAGTTTAGTGTGAGAGGGGGAAGAAGCGGGGGTAAATTCAGATGCCTCTGTGGGTTTTTAGCCGCTCATATGACGTGCTTTTGGCAAAGTGGAAAGTTTGATGTCCTTTTCTAGCCCACAATAACAAGTGAGACATTGTGTTGTTTTTCATACTGTTGAACATCTTTCCGTATATACAGACAGCAATCCTGCTCCAGAGGTGTGTGTATACTCCAAAGTATTTATAAGACGGGATGTCTTGCTAAAATATTAAGGCATGTCTGAATTTGTTTAAGATTCATCCATGCATTCATCTATTCATTTTCTAACTCCCTTGTCCTTAGTGGGGTCTGGGCAAGAGGCGGGGTCACCCCGGTCAGGTCGCCAGTCTGTCGCATAAAGATTCATCGGTGTAGGTTTTTTTTTTTTTTTTCATTGACATTAAAAGCACAGGTCGATGTAAACTTTCATTTTCAATTGCAGTCATAAAACACAAAGTATGAAGAACGCAGAATTTGACTAGCGTAACCCTGAAACCATGTTAATAATCTGCTTGGATTCCAATTAAATTTTTTTCCCCCATTTGATTAGTTTCCATACACCCAATATTAACCTCTCCTGAATCTATAAAATACTATATTCTGCTTGTGCCATGTATTTTGTGTTTTTCCAGTGTAGTTCATTCTGCTTCATTTTAACCGAGCGTATTATTCCATCCTTTGAGCTTGATGACCTGTTATTGTCTGATGTTATGTTGGTTCTGGTCTGACTGGGTTTTCTGGCAGGACTGGGCTCATAATTTGGGTTTGATCATGTATGATATTGATTTTACTCAGTCAGTTTGGCTGAAAAAAACTTCTGAAGATGTTTATATTTATTTTTATTTGTTGTTGTGCATATGAACCATGAGTATTGAATAAATCAATCATATATATATCTATGTATATATATATGTACGCTCAGATTTTCTATAATTAAAAATCTGACCTCTTGTTAGAATTTCTCAAACTATGTGTATGTTTTAGACATTCTGTGTGGCTTTCCTCTAAAGTTTAAAATGTTAAAAGTGTTAACTCGGGCAGAGGTATAAACAAATCAAATCGTCTAGTAGAGCTGATTTTCTGAAAGTTTCTTGCTCTCTAGTGAAAACCTCAGAGTGAACCTGTGAGCGAGAGCGCGCTCCCGACGCTCGGAACTGGGCGCGCGCTCCTGATCCCCCCCCCCCCCCCCCCCCCCCGGCCCCCCCCCCCCCCCCCCCCCCCCCCCCCCCGCGTCTCTACTACGTCACCACAACAGATTTGTTGTCACTCGCTGGCGGGAGCTCAGTTTACATTCAGCGCACGGACTGAAAGCGCCACATACCTACACACTCCCAGCGGCCAAACACGCAGTGGTAACGGGGAGCGCAGCGTAATGGCGTCTGTGAGCGTGGTGGGGCAGCAGCCCGGTCCACACAGACTGGACTCGGAACCGCCGGTCCTGCTCTTCAAACTGGCCAGCTCCAAGAAGAAAATCACGCCCTGGGAGAAGACGATGCTCGCCAGGAGCGGCGCGGACGCTGCCGAGGAGGAGATGCGAACTCATCCTTTACGGCGTCCAGGACCGGCCGGAGGGATGATGCCCGCCGGAGGATGCGGCGCCTCAGCCGGCCTCCAAGCGCCACGGAGCCCCACGCAGGACGGAGACGCGGGCAGCTGCGGCAGCGTTGCACGAGGGACGGCCGGGCACATCACCAATGGCCACATGAGGTGTGACCCAAACCAAAACACGAGTTGTCGCAGGGGGGGGGTCGCTGAAGGAGCCTGGAGTCTGCGCCATGCCAAGCGGTACGACCAGCAGACCGAGAAGAGCACACCGGCACCGGGACGCGTCGCACGGGAGACGGGGCTCCCGGAATGGAGACGGTCACGGCGGACAACAGAGCAATTCATCCGCGGTCTCGCCTCCCGGAGAGCGCCGCGGGCCGCCGCTGGAGCGACTCACGCAGGGCAAGACCGGGGTGGTGAAGCTGGCCCGCGCCGAGCCTCACCGCAGGGAGGCCTGGTCCATCTTCCCCCGAGAGATGGACCCCCGAGTGAGGGCAGAGAGAGGGGAAGGACACCGGTTCGAGACCAAGCCGGTGAGGCAGGACTGGTGTGACGCCTGCAGCAGACAGATCACAGCGCAGGGGCTCAAGTGTCAAAGTAAGTGACGCCGTTTATGATCATGACTGATGACTACGTTGTTCCTAAACACTTGATATTGATAAACAAAAGTTCCATCCGGTTCAGCATAGCCTCGTCTGAGTGAAGGGCATCCAGGGCAAGATGATTCTACTGATGGAATTAGATCTAAGTTCAATATTGACTCACATTCTTCTATTAAACACATCACAGCACACAATTGCTTCTTGCTGGTGTCACAACTTACTCTGATTAGTCTGCCGTGTTGTCCACAAAGTATGACTCCATCAGAGACGGAGGTGGCAGCACAAGTGGTCTGTGGCAATTTATGCTTAAAGCTCAATAAAAGTTAAGAACATTTGAGAAATGTTGCTCATACACATGACCAAACTTGGCCACGTTTTGGCCATAATGTCTTGTTCCCAATCTGTTTCGATGTGCTATTTTCAATGTCTTTATGTTTATATCCTCATTCAGACCTTGAAATTTCATTTATTTAAATCCTACATGAAGGATTTATGATTTAAGGAGGAAATATATATGCATACAAGTGTACGTCTAATCTCGTCCAAGCCTAACGACAAATTTAAAGCTCTGACTTCAGCCGTCAAAGCAGTTTTTTGGGGCTCCCTGCTGGGCTGGGGTCAGAGGAGATTCGCTGAGCTGCTGATTGGGTTTTGTGCCTTGGGTCGACTCTGCTTATACTCAAAAAGTGGAGCATCTCGATAAGTGTGTTGGGTATGGAGATATCCAATATTGCTCCTCAGACCGAACCAGAATCCTTCTGCGTAAATCCCTTTATCTTTGCCTCCCAGTGTTCCCACTCTCACCAGAAAGCAACTGGAGGTCAGAGACTGGAATTTAAGCTGCAACAATAAAATGCTGCGAAGAGACGTTTTCTGCAGCTTTGGTTAGCTGCGAGAAAACGTCAGACCTAGTGATATGTTGGGGTTTAGTTTACTGAAAGGTGATAACATTTTTTTAAAATAAAAATCACCTTCTTTTTATTTGGACTCCTGTTTTCTGAAACAAAGTGGCCATTTTTAAGAAATAAAATGAAATGCCAGGAAACTCCCCCCCCATCTGATAAATTAACACACGTTGATTGTAATTTAAAAACCCACTCACAAAGGGGGAAACCCTGATTCAATTTGACTTGTTTTGCAGAAAGTCAAGTTAATCTCAACTGTGAGACAAGGAAAGGTTTAGCCAGGCTAATTTGACCTGGTCATGACTTAACATGTTTACAGGCAAACACGCCGCCGCTGTTTTGCCGCAAACACTTAACTTAACACCAGCAACCTTTGTGAGCTTCACGCCAGCCGTGTGCTGTATATGTGAATGTCTGTGTGTAAATGTGCAGGTTGCTGAGTAAGCATTGTGTCAGCAACAATCTGTGACAGGGAGGCTGCGTCTGCAGAGCAGCGTGGGATGAACCAAGCGGTGGACTGATTGAAAGTGATGAAAGTAGGGAGTGGAGAAAGGAACAGATAATGAATCAGTGGGAAAAAAAAAAAAAAAAAAAAAAGGAAGAAGTTACCGTAGATTCTCTGAAAAAGTGCTGCTAACTTGATGGGAATGGGGAGAGACAAAGGATCTGCGAGAGGAGAGGCTTAACGTGGATGCGGGACGGAAGAAAAGAGCTCGAGTTGGTCCAGCACTGCGGAGCTGTCTGATTTAGTGTGCTATCAGCAGGAGGTCGCCGAAGCAAGAGCAGAGATTACTGGAGCATTAATCACACAGAGGGAGACGCGGACGGACACACAGTTTCTTCGCAGCTCAAGAACTTCTTTTCTTTGTGGATCAAAGTGGTTACAAATCCTTGTAGAAGTATTCACATCTTCTCAGGTTGAAACCACGAGCTAGAGTGCATTTCATTGGCCGTTTATGACACAGACACTCTGTTTCAACACACCTGAGTTCTATTCGCTTGGCTAAATGTCGAATTAGCATGTGAAATGCAAGTTAATAACTCCTGGAAGACAGTAGCCAACAGTTACTGCGCTCCAATCAGTAACTTGCTATGTGAATATTGCACACACTGATACAGTGATGGTGAAATATTTGTGATATTTTGTGCTGGCTTAACCATTAGGTAACAAGCAGCATTATAAATACCAATGAACACAGCAGACATCTCTGTGCTGTAGAGATGTTTACAGCTGGAGTAGAGCAGAAACCAATACCCCACGGTCTCAACTTCTCAAACAGTGAGTTGCTAGTCGTTCATCCGGGCTTTATGACAGAGTAGCAGGAAGGCAGTGAATTGTTCAAAGTATTTGGTCGTGATCTGACAAAACATGAAAAAGCATTCAGGGGTATGAAAGCTTGTGGAAGGCACGGCAGCTGCGCTTTGTTGCCTCTGCTCGCTTCTCTGTGACGCTATCAGAGGTGAGAGTTCTGCAGAGTCCTGAGGGCGACAAACACAGAGGCGGTCCCCTCGGCGTATGCTCAAAAAAGAAAAGCAAACAGACGTGTCAAAATAGCAGCAGCACACATGGACACATAATTGCCTTTCCTCTCCTCCCATCAAATAACAGAGGACGAAGAGACGGAGATTTGTAGCCATAAACATTATTCTGCGTCTTTGTTTTGGTTGCTTTGCTCCGTCGGCACTTCTCGGATTTATCGCCCTCCCTCAGTTTGCTGCAGCCTGCTTGCAGATGAAGCCGACAGAAGCTGGTCCCACTGGGACTCCTGTGGCCTTGCCCTATAGAGGAATCTGTCAGTCGAACGTCTTCGCCCAGCCTCGTCGTCTGAATCCACCGCCGCCTTTCATCTTTGTGGGTTTAGCTTTTCTAGTTTTTATTTTCATTCCTCATCTTGACAGTTAGATGAGAGTGTCACGAGTGATATAGCATTCCCACTTAAAAAAAAAACACAAGACAGGCAGTGCACAAAAAGAATTGCACCATGTGTTTTAATTTGACTGTAACTGGGCAGAAAATGAAGCGTAGCTCAGTCAACCCCAGAGGTCAAACGGCCGTCATCTGTTGATGAGTCAAAAGGCAGGCAGACTTGAAGAGAAGCTTTTCAACTCTATAAACTGAATAGAACATGAGCAAACTCACAGACTCCAGTCATCAGTCATTTTTTTTCTTGCAGTTTTTTCTTGTTTTTTCCACTCAAAGCAATAAGCTATTTCTCTTGGTTTTTAAGCACAGTGTACTCCTGCCCAACCACAGTTCAGAATTTGCCTATTTAACCTGACACCAAGTTATTTGCAGGAATAATCCACCTACTCAAGGAAACTTAAACTGAAATATCTCGGCGCAGTTCTAGTTAACACATTATTGGCAAAGCAGCCAATCCAGGAGGGCCATTACTTTTACCTGGTGCTGCTTGGCCGTGTCTCCCAAGAGCAGAAATAATTAATTGAAGAAGCTAATTGATATTAGCTTCTGTGTAGCACTGAGACGGTTTCCACTGTGAGTATTAATGGATAATAATTTATGTTTGGGATCCAAAGTATCGAAATAGGCAGCTATATGTGTTTTCAGAAGGTCTTTAATGTACTGGTGGATTTTAGTTGTGACCTCTATCTTTATGAACATTGGGAGCCAACTATATTCTGATGATTTATAGTCATAAAATTACTCAAATTTGATGTAGAATTGTATTTAATTGTATATAATTTTTTTTGAAAATTGTTCATTGCACAATGAACAATTGTGTTTTTCATCAGTTGTGTTTTTCATCTCCATTTGGGCCACATTTTGGACTCTTGTGAAATATCAGCTGTTGCCTTGCTGCAAGAAGGTCCTTGGTTTGAATCTTGAGCAGAAAACTTTTATGCATGGAGTTCACAGGTGGTCCTAGTTCAAGCATGGGTTCTCTCCAGATATTCCAGCTTCCACCCACTGTCCAAACATATAAATGTAGACACTTGGTTGGTGTTTTTTTTAACTGCATTAAAAGTCTAATCTTTAATGGTTTGCATACAGTACATACAACATAAAACATGTAAAAAATCAATTATATCAAAACTCTTCATCTGGGTTATTTCATATAAGATGTCATATTAAATGACATCTTAAATTTTATTCAACATTATAAATGTGTTTCCTTGATTTAGTTTGTTGATTCTCGTCATCTCAGAGATTTAAGCGGGAATGGTCTGGGAATGGCAGCCACTATAATCCCAGCTCTGAATGTCTCCTGTCTAGGATTAAATCCCGGGAATAGAGTCATTGGGGTTACAGTCAGATGTCAGATTAATATGTGATTTAATGTTTTCAGGCTCTCATACTGTTGTGGATCCGGAGCTATGACTCCTGGATTTGGTGGTGTGCTTTGTTTGCTCTCATGCTTCTTACACAGCTACATTTTAAGCAGTAGCTATTTGAAACCCGCTGGTTAACAACGGGGTTTAGCACCCAAACAGCAGAGGAAGACATGTAATGATCAGTTATGTCTTAAAACATGCATTAAGAGTTCGTTCATGGATAATTAAGCATGATTATATATATTTTTCAGTAATGTCAGATGGACGATAACCATATTTAAGTACATTCCAGACTGTAAAAGTATTTCAAGTGCTTTACTATCTGTGCCTAAAAATGTTCTTTCTAAACCATTTGATATTTTTTCAGACAGCAAACCTTATAAGCAATGACCAAAATGATTTCAGTTCACCGTTTAAAATCTGCTGCACCAAAACAAATGCAAACCTGATATTTTTATTAATATTTCCATTATTTATACAAATATATCCCACTGCCACATAGACTTCTGTTAATAAGAAGATGTTGATAGCTAATGGTTTTTTGTAAAAAGGAAAATTGGATGTTTAGTGTTTTTCAATTAGGATTTTAGAAGAATCACTTCACAACCAACTTAGCTTGGCTGTATTACACTTACGGCTATTAAAACCTGTGCAAATTGAAAAGCTTTGTATTTGTTGCTCACAGTGCAAATAGACAGGATGTTACAGCAGCTCTCACTACCTATTATACATATCTGAGAGACACGCTGGAATTTGAAATCATGAAATACATGAACTCTCAAACAACACTCTAAATGTAACATCACCACATAGGAAGGTCACTGCCACGGATCCTTCATGGTTCTCTGCCTCTTGTATACTCTGTGACTTTCCAGACATCTCTTCAGGGAGTTTTCAGTGTGATTTTCTTAAACCCCATCACCTCCTGATCCAACCACTTCCTTTAGTTTTCACAGAGTGGGTCTTGAATCAAGAACCTCCTCGACCGTTTCACGCTCAGAAATCCCCACTCGAAGGGAAATACGGGTGGAGGGGAGGTGTTAAACTGGCACATGTAAGACGACACACATTTCAGCCTAAGCTTTCCATCAGAGCTAATGTGTCTGTCAAAATCAGCTGCATGATTATTCTGCTGTGTTTTACGTTTGCATTTATGGTACCTTTGCCGGAGTCTAGTGCAAAGTAAATGATTGCAGAATGAAAGAAAAATCTGAAAACAAGTAATGCGCATTGATATTCAACCACCTTTTCCTTGGATCAATAAAACCTAGTACAGCCAATCGCCTTCAGATATCAATTATTGTATATGTTAGTGTGTAGTTTCATCTCAGTATAAATCCAGCTGTTCTGGGAAGGCCTGAGCGAGCAAACAGCATCATGAAGAGGTCGGAACATAGCAGACAGGTCAGGAAAGGGAGTTGTGGAGAAGTTTCAAGCACTTTGACATTTTAAAATTATATATCACCCCTTAGGCATGATGTTCAATCATTTGAAAATGAAAAGATCACGGCACATCTCATAGCCTGCAGAGAGATGGCTCTCCACCTAAACCTACTGACCTGGCAAGAGGAGCAAAAAATTGCAGATGCAGCCGAGAGGCGAATGGTAAATCTGGAGGAGCCGCAGAGATCCCGTTGCCAGGATGACTCATGGAGTTCCCAAATCTCTTTCTTAATGAGACAGAGGCCAGAAGAAAGCCAGGAGAAGCCATGTTTACAAATCGTCACAAGCCGCTTTAAAACATGATGGCGGCAGCGACATGCTGTGGGGATGTTTCACCTAGTCGTGGCTGGAAACCTGGACTTTTAGTAGAACCATGACCCTGAACATACAGTCAGAGCTGCATAATGATGTTTTGAAATGGCCTAGTCAAAACCTAGATCTAAATCCAATTGCAAATCTGTGGAACGTCTTAAAAATAGCTGTTCAAAGACGGTCTGCATCCAGTCTGACTGACCATTTTGCAAAGAACAGGCTAACACTTCTAGTCTCTAGATGAGCAACGCTGGTAGAGACTTCTATAAAGTGTTAAAAGAAAATATATTTTTCTTTCCACTTCAGAATTAGGTTCTCCTTTGTGTATAAGTTCAAAGGGTTAGGACATTTTCTGGAGATCAGAACCATAAGGAAAACTGCATCTCCAGTGCCGACTGCATTGAAGAACAATGGTGACTTTCAATGAAATGTATTTTTAGGATGTCCTTGGCTGGATGCTGTTCTGAGGACTGCAGATCTGTCTTGCACCAGAGATAGCACATGAAAAGAATGCATTTCCTCCACCAGCACACAGAATTGGACAGCTGCTCCCTCGGCGTAAAAACCTACTTGTGACGACCTTGCTTGCGATTATGTAATGATAACCGTAAGTCAAAGCGGTGAGCACATCGTCCTGTTTCTTCTGTTTCAGAAGTAGGACAGGAGAAGAACTCCATGTGGCTCTTCTTCTTTCCTCTTCACAGAGCATATTAATAACCGACGGACCGCGCGTCAGCGCAACCCACACGATGCGTTCGCTTTGCACAGACGAAATATTCCACTGTTGTGGTGCGAAAGAGACTGGCTGACTCACTTCCCCTCAGCGAGGAGACTGAAAAGAGGGATAAGAGACGAGACAGTGTCAGTGATCGCCTCTCTGGAGTCAGTGAAATGGCTGCTGAATGAAAATCAATCACTGACGAAGAGGAAGATGTGTTTGTTGTTGGTGAAAAAAAGCGGAGAGAAAGTAGCAGAGGAGCTTTGAGAGGAGTGTTTGTATTTGGGGGTGTCTGTCTCTTTAAGCTGGCTGGTTGGTACTGCAGAGTGTGTGGGTGCTGCAGTAGACACAGAGAGAGGATGAGGGAGCAGTGGCAACAGCAGGACGAGAGAGGAACAAGCCGTCCGGCACAGATTCAGGTCTCAAGTCTCCACGCTCAGGTGTGAGGTGCACCGTTCACGAGGTGGGAGCATAGGGGACTCTGTGTGGAGAACAGGTGGAGGGGTGGCAGAGCGGGTGGAGAGGGGGCTGTTTATTCGGAGCGTGGCACCGGTGGCAGAGTGGCTCCGCTGGGATGGCAGAGGGGGGCAGCTGGTGGGCTGGCGCTGGGGCAGTCCACAAAGGGACAGGGTCAGCCGGCGACAGGACAGGCGGTCCAGCGACGGCTACGCACACCGGACGGTGCCCACCGGATGGTGTCAACATGCTCCATCCATGGCACAGATAGCACCTCTCCGCCCGGGGCAGGACGAGGGAAAACGGGAGGATGGGGAAGGGCTGGGGCGAGTCGAACCAGTGGGGAGGACGTTTCTGGGCCAGGTGTCCTTGTGTCTGGAGGAAGTCCAGGGGGATTCAGAAGTGGATGCCGGTAGCGCGTGCTTCGGCCATGTGTCGCGGCGGCTGGGCCGGCTGCTGAAGAGGCTGCCCAAGTCTCGCTCCTGGAGCGACAGCTTGAGGATCCTGCGAAGATCATCGTCTAACGGATCTCTGCTTACCGGCTCAGGTACGACAATAAAAAATCTCCTCACGTTTGTCATGATGAGAACGGGAGTCTGTGCTTTGAGGGAAGAGAAAAAGTTGATGAGTTGACAAGTTGAGCTGCACTGGCCTCAGAGGCCAGCAGTGGGCCAAAATATTTCTGTTTTGTGTCGACCATTCTGTCCACTATTGAACAGCCATGCCTCGAAACACCGTGTTAGCCTTT
Organism: Poeciliopsis turrubarensis; assembly: GCA_010277015.1. NCBI lineage: Eukaryota > Metazoa > Chordata > Actinopteri > Cyprinodontiformes > Poeciliidae > Poeciliopsis > Poeciliopsis turrubarensis. The sequence goes on along the minus strand of VMRN01000010.1, from coordinate 1,721,558 downwards.
GTCTCTAAAACACTATTGACTGATCCATTCCTGTTGCTTTTTGTGTAAGAGAAGATGGTATCGACTCACCATATTCCAGAATCTAATAGATGTATAATTGGATCAATAAATATTCTCTTATTTAAAAATCTGATCAGATTGGATATAATTGTTAATTAAATACAATTATCAATAGTTAAAAAACTGTTTTTTGTAAATAAATGTAAAAATTTATGTTATACTATTTTTAAACTATTATGTGTTCATAATTATATATTTTATAATTATATCAGTGTTAGCATCATTATGCGGGGTTATATTGTAGGAAAACATTTTATGACCCATTTTATGAAAAGATTTTATTTTATTTTTACATTTCTCACATTTAATTATTTAAAAAAAAACTTTGAACAATTTAGTTATTAATTGTAATACTTTGCAAGTTTATTGGAGTTATCACATAAAAGATATTTCATTTAAATGCGACACTTTTGGCCTTCCATACCTTTCGCCCATCACCGGGATCCGGCCCGCACACTGGTTGGAAACAACCAAGTGAAAAAGGTCAGCTGGCAGCTGCAGTTGCTTTTGCACCTCCAGAAAGTCGCCATTTCACTCAGACGGATCCAAAACACACTTTCAGTTTGAGCCTCTAAAATCCCCCGTAAGTGAATTATGATATTGACTTTGTTCTGTCTGGCAGAAATTTGAGAATAGATGGAGCCTACCATGAGCTGCGCAGCATTGATTTTCCCCCCATGTTTTACGCAAATAAAGGACTGAGCTAATGTGCTTTTTTTTTGTTGTTGTATTTTTTTTCTAGAGGGCAATGAATACATGATGTAACATTAGCCTGAAGTGCGACTGGGGTGAAAAGAGCCAGGGAGTGAATAATGGCTGGATGCTGCAGATTCATTGATTCACCCACAGACAGAATGACACAAATCTTTAAAGCAAAAGATTTAACACACACTCTCTATTGTGTGTGTGTGTGTGTGACCTTCTATGAGAGCGCGATAAGACCCTGACCAAACATGACTCAGGGAGCACTTCTTCACCACCACTCAACCTGAGTGACGTCATGCTGCAGCCTTCAAAGCCTAAGAAGCAGCTTCGCCAGCGCAGGCTCACTGCAGACTGATAAGGGCTATTTATAGACGGCGTTCCCTGGAAGGAAACCCAGTTAATCCCTTTACAGAATAAAAACCGGGACAAACTGGACACTTCACGTCCAGAACTGTTTACTCTGTTAGGATTTCTGCGTATTTGAGTGTTTTCAAACATTTATGAAAGATGCGGTTCAGAGAGTTTAACATCAACGGGCCGGATGCGGAGAAATTCAAAGGTCACTTTGAGCGAGAAAGTTATAACTTTGATCTGATAAAGTGCTAACAATCAGACGCCCACTGACACACACTGTGGTTTTTTGAATTCAGGCAGAGACATTTCTGCTGCAAACTAAATTGTGCTTTTCCAGGAAACACAGCAGTCAAGAGGTTTTCTTTGGGTTTTCTAGAGTTTCTTCTGTATGAGAATGCGCAGGCTTCAGGGCTAACTTTAATGGTCTTTATAATTGGAGCCCCTGACCCCGACCACACTAGGGGCAACAAGGGTGTAAGAAAAGTGATGGGAGGATGGATAATATCCCTTTACTTCCAAGCGTAAACAGTGAGTTCAAAAAGGATTTCAAGTAAAGGCATCTTATCCCTTAAGCCTAATTCCAAAGCAGTTCAGCTGCAGGTTGGCTGGCTGAGTCTTTATGGCGAACAAGAACTTTAAGAGTGAAGCTTCTACAGTATAAACCTCAAATTAAAGGTTGGAGGTTGAAGTTTCTCAGTGTGCATTCATGGTACTGCAATGCAGGATTCATTTATTTCACATATCTTTAACAGTCATTCAATGAACGTAAAATCTACCAGATCTATCTGGTTGACCTTAACAGCGCATGTCGTAAAAGACCCAAGAGAGGCCAGCCAGAAGCTAAATGAGGGAATATCTTAAAATGAAACTGAAAACGTACAAAAGGAGAGACAAGCCTGTGATGAGATCCAACTATGGGCAGGTCAGAGTGTGATACAAAGCAACAAGGGACTGCTTGTATAGCCTGGGAAAAACTAAAGCAACACAGGAATGACTCAGAATGTAAACACCAAAATACACCAGAATAAAAAAACCCACCAAAAACGAACTGAAATAGAAACCACAACACAAGACAGCCAAACTAAACCAAAGTTCTTTCATCGTAAAAAAAGGCCAAATCGTCCCTGACTTGACTATTTTCAGCTTTTGTTCTCTGTTGGTTAATCTGTCCCAAGCTGAAAACAGAAAAAGTAGAAGGAAAATTGGTGTACACGACTATCTGTGTGCCCTGTGATAGACCAGCAGTTTTCCCAAGGCGGACCCTTCCTTACAGCTCACGTCATCTGAACAGGGCAGTCTTTGCTGACTGCAAGGTCGATAAGATCCTGTTTATGGGGCTCAGTCTTTTTCAGCACAAAGTGACACTTTTAACTAGATGTGAATGGTTACAGTTTTCAGTATGCTTGTGTACACATTTGTGAACTTGGATGGTTTAGTAGGAATTTATATAATTGAGTTATAAATGTTTGGAAATCTCTCTTCAGCAAAAGATTGATTTTGTGCGTATATCATTTCGGTATTTCAATGGGCAGCTTTTGCATCAATTCTAGGTAGGTAGTGTCATTTTTATGTTGGCAATTGAAACAACACAATTCAGTCCGACTCATTGATTATTTTTAGTTTATAAGCTGACAACAGACAACCAGCTTTTTTATGAACACAGTTCACGACTCTGGGGCCTCCAGACCTTCTTAAATTGGGTTTCCAAGTTGGTTGTGGTTTAGATGCCAAACAAAGCAGTCCGATTTATTACGTTTTTAAGAAGGGTATCACAAACTGCGCTCTGGCAAACCCGCATTTAGCATAGATTAACCCAGTCTAAATTTTAGACATTTCATATTTGAAAAAAAAAAAACGTTTGTACTTAAATATCCAATGTGACGAGAACTGTGAAATAAATCTTGAGATAGAAAATGCATTTGAACTGTACATTTATTTGTACAGCTATATTTCTGAATCTCAATGATACCAACATTTCTTGTGTATTGTGGGAGCATCTGTATCCACACAGATCAGTATTTGAAGAACGAGGCAGAAGACCGACTCTTGGTTATCAAATATGAAGCTATGGTGCAGATAAACAAACACAGATGTCAGGAGGAAGGGGGTCAGGTTTGATGAAGCTGGAGGATTACACTCGTGTGTTTATGTCTGGCGGGTCCTCACGCAGTGGGATTTTTTTCTGTGAATATGTGCTTGCAAAAGGAGCAGAGATGGATGCGAGGCTGTTCGCTTAAAAACGGAAGCAAGTAATACCTTTAAATACTAATAATAGTAAGGAAAAATGGAGTGTGTGAAACATGGTGTCTGTGTATGCAATTCACACATGGGAGAACATAAATAATAACTCCAAATCAGCTGTGATAGGATCAGACTAGTTAAACGTTCCCCCCAAAGACCCTCTAAGCTGCTTTCAGGTCCTTCTTACACAGCTTAGATTCATTAGCGTCGGCGTTAGTATCCCTGCCCCTTATGTTAAATCTGTCTAACCCCACAACATCTCCATCCTGAACCAGACTTGGAGTAAGTATAATGACCCCCCGCGCCCCTCTCTCTCTATCTGCAGCCCTGCAGACATCCTCTTTAACCTGAGAGACACTGCTAATCTGTCCCACACCCACTGTCTCACAGGAACAGAAAAACAACCACCCGCGTCCCCGCATCTTGTAATTCCTGTCTCAGCCCATTTAGTGATTGCACATAGCGATGTTTCAAGTTACTTCAAATGAAGATGGATCTTTGGGCTTCATGGGAGACTGAAGAAAAAGAGATGCATTTAGGAATGCAAACAAGAAATGCTGTGTCTTGTGCGAGGGAGACAAAGTCCCACGTTTCCCATCTTCCAACTGATTATCGACCGCTGCCGCAGTCGAAGTTAACACAGCCTCCACAAATGGATCTTTACTAAGTGCAGGTCGGAGCGCTCGTCCTCTCCTCGGCTGCACTGATGCGCGTCTCTGAAGCCGTGTCTTTCTCCTCGCCCTGCATCTCACTGTTGAGGCAAGGTCAGTCAGGAGGTAATACCCTCCGTGCTTCTTTTTCTGCAAAGCAGAAACAAGCCAGACCGGTTCATCAGAGTGACACACAACACCAGAGTCAACAATCATGTTGGGACAACACACAAGGCTCTTGGCATCAACACTGCACTGGAAGATTGGATGCTGATGATTGTTTATGGTACAAGTTCATTACAGCCTCTGTGTGACCTATCTTACTTACACTGGAGTATAGTGGGAAAAATATGTGTGTACCTGTTCCCTCATCTATGGTCATTGCATATGCATCATGTTCAGACCAACATGGTGCTATGTTCAAAATCATGCATCAGGTCATTTAAAGTAGACAACAGGAAATTGGCCAAAAAATCTCAAAAAGAAAGCAAGAAATGAATTTGAGAAAAGACAAGAAACTAAGGGTGCATTCACACCCGTCCTGTTTAGTCCACTTTAATTGAACTCCAGCTCGTTTGCCCGGACAGTTTGATTGGTTTGTAGAGTTGGAAATCCCCAATCGAACTCCGATGCAGACCAAATGAGCAGTGACATATGCTTGGACAACATAAATTTACATATAAATGTGTATAGCTTGTCTTTAAATAAGGAAAATTGATGGAATAGTGAATAATTTGGACGATATGGATAGTGTGTTTCAAAATGGTTCTGGCACAGATCAGTTGTTGGCCACCACTGAATCAGTATGAACATTTTCTGGCTCCGCAACGACAGGGACAGCTTGGGATCCGCCAGAAATACTAGGAGTGTCGATGGAACCAGGAATGTCTGGGTGTACCTCCTGGACCTGTAACCTCTGTGACCCGACCTCTAATCAGCAGAAGACAATAGCTGGATTGGTTGGTTTTCAAAGAGACTTTCTATTCCTATAAGTGGCACTTTTTCAGCTGAAGAGAGCAAACGACGAGGAGAGCAACGTCCCAGTTGAGGGAATTCCCCCCACTGCTCCCCCACAAACAAAAGTAAAAATATGAAGTAAAATGTTGTTCTTGGCCCAGTCTGTAAAAAAAAATAAATAAAAATACAATAAATGTCAGTAGTTCCTGTAAGTGAGTCACAAATTCCAACTTAACTTCTCTATCTGACAGGAGGGTTATGAAATTTCCACTGAAGTGAAAAGGGAAAATCCCCCCTCTTCTCCCAACAAACACCAACAAACTAACACATATCACTTAACAAGCTGCACAAGAAGAACAGCCTTATTCCTGACTCCATCCCTACTTCTTCTATTTCACATTTCTTTCACTTTTAGTTTGCATTTCGCCCACATGCATGTCGTCGTACCATGACTGACTGAATGCCTCCCGGATCACCTGCCGCGGTTTCTCCCTTTCATTGCACTCTCTCTCTCTCTCTCTCTCTGGAGTACAACATAGAGGTCTTCATACCTTCACGCCACTGCAAACAAGCAATGTGAAGACTCTCTGCTGAGTTATGTAACGCTCACGTTTCAGGGTTGAACTGATACCAATGAAGGCAGAATGAGTTAGATGCCTGACGCTTTATGGACGGGTTGTCCCGTTGGCTGCGATAGGAACACAAGTGTAAACGTTAGACGTGGAGGTGATGCCAGTGTAAATATGGATGAGGGAAAACCAAAGACAGGAAAAGGAGTCTCTCTTTTACTTTCCTTTCCGCTTCCTTTCTGTCTGTCTCCCTGCACTGACCTTCAAATGTCATGAGTGGAGCATCCCCTTATCTGAACCCTTCCCTCTGGTCGACACATCCCCGCCTTTTCCTTCTCCCGGTTTATCTGCCAATCCAGTCGCTGTCATTCACACATACTTATATCTGTCCTCCTGTTCCAGTGCAGGCACCTTCAGTTATCAGTGTCTTCCTTACGTGTATATATTATGGCATGTGTTGTCACATCTTCCTTCTTTGTTCTTCGCCAAAACTAAGTAGTTGACAGAGTCGCCCTGTCTTTATAACTCTCTTGTATTTATCCGAAGTTCATGTCTTGCAGAAAAAAAAGTCATTTAAGTTGGATTTTAACCAAAGAAATCTTTGCTTGCAGTGCAAGTCACCAAGTCATGCTGCCACTATGTTCTTCCCAGTGGAAAAGGTCACTGATGTTGGCAGAGAAAGGGAAAAACAGGGCTTATCTTATTTTTTCAGGAATTTATTTGTTTTAATATCCATCAGATGGCTGAAATATGATCTCTTTGTGATGTTTTGTTGTAAAAGTTTTGTCATGTTTATCCCTACAAAAAGACGGAAAATCTTGCTGACAAAGGGTTAAATATGAGTGTAATACAAAGATTAATTTTTTAAAATCTGTACTGAACCTGTTCTGTTTTAGCATGTCAATGAAAACAAACAAACAAACAGCAAAACATAATTTACTTTTGCAATTTTATCCTTATTTCTTTACTCTTTCACCTTCTGTTAGTTATGTGGAATTACTTACTTTTGATTAAATTACATTTCAGAAGAAAAAGGCCACTTCGGTAAATGATAAGAGGAAGCGAAAAAGTCTTTTTGAGGATTATTTGACTCCCGTTTCCCCCTAGAGGAGAGCTGTTCTGGCCCGGGCAGTTTTATAGTCTCCGTTTGTTTTTTTCTGCCGTTGTGTCATTGAGGAGAAGTGAGATCTGAGGCTGGGAAAAACCTCTGACCACAAGAAAGTCTTGGAGGCATAAGCAGGCAGACCCACATAGAGCTAGCCTAAAAGCAGAGAACAAAAGACGACTATTTTAAGAGGTTTTTGTGGAAGTAGCTTGATCCGTGTTTTTTTTTTTTTTTTTAGCAGAAGCAGATCAGAGTTGAATATTGTATGTCAGGGAAACTGCTTCATACTTAATCACTTAAAAGCTTTAAGAGTCAGTTCATTGCTGTGGTACATTATAGTCATTTAACGCAGCTCTACATTTTATCTTATAAATTCATTATGAGTTTTTCAATGGGCCTGGATCAGAAGAGACTTATAGGAGATGTTCACTTACAAAATTGAAGTTTGTAAGTTACAAAAAATGAATGGGTTACTTAACCCATTTATTAAGTAATATTATTACTTTTTTGGCTTTCTCTATTTTCTGTTTTCTATTTTCTGTTTGCAGGCGTCTGGGGTCAAACCCATTTTTGCACCTAAACACATTTTATCATTGAAGGTTTAGGTCTTCCTCATGTGAGTCTGGCTTCAACCACTAGATGGAGCCATTTCCTTCTTGTAAAGAATCAAGTTTTAATTATGGCCTACTTTCCTCATCTTGCACTGCTGCTGGTGGGACTCCTCTGGGGGAGCATTAGTTATGTTATTTTATCAGTCCTGCCCGCTGATTGGTTCCTGCATGAACTGATGTGTGTTTTTCTGTCCCATCAGACTGCAGCTACACCTGTCACCTGGAGTGTGAGAGACGGGTCCAGCTTGACTGCAACCAGAGGGACAGAGAGACGGAAGGTAGCCCAGGTCCCAAAGGCCGCTCTTCCTCCTCCTCCTCCTCTTCTGCAGCTCCTCGGTGCAAGGTGAGACAATCTGGGTTCGGCTGGAAGAGCGAGGTGAACACGACTCGGTTCTTTATAGTTAATAGGGTCGTCTTTGCGTCATCTTTCCATGCCTCCACTGTTACGTAAACGTCCTCCGCTCCAACAATAGGCTACCCAGGATCACTTCAGGATTTATTTATGTCCTCAGCTACCTTTTTCGCTCACAGAATGTTCCCAGAACCGGACGCTACATTAAATCAACATCTGCCTACAACCTCCTCCGTTGCTGACTCTCCAGTTCCCCACTTTTTTTTTCTTCTTTCTTTTTTTAGCCTCCCCATCACCTCTCTTCAGCAGCAGGGGTTCACTCGATCGAATCAGTTCTGGCCCATGATGGCCTCACTCCCTCTCTTCCTGTCAGGAGGAGGAAACCAATTAGGTTAATCACTGTTTCTCCCGAGGGACGTCAGTCACGGCAAAGCTGCATTATCCCAACATGTTTTGTT
>VMRN01000010.1:1660996-1710996 GCA_010277015.1 Poeciliopsis turrubarensis | reverse complement strand
AGACTATTTAAACTAGACAGTCATGGATAAAGAAGCAAGAAGCTGACTGTTTATAGTGTTATATCCAAATATATTAGAAAACTAAGAGGAAGGAAATCGTGTTGTTTATGTACTGTACAGTATTTGCAGTAGTGGCTTCTTTTGAAATTCTTCATTAGACCACGGCATGGAGGCGATCATGTCAGTCTGTCGTCTGTCTGAGATTTTAAAGATGCCCAGATTGTTCTAATAGCCAAGTCTGTCTGGAAAATCAAATAATCCCCATATAGCGTACCAACTTAGAGCTTTAAAATTCACTGAAGGAGCAAAACTCAAGCAGCTAGATTTCAAAATGAAATGATACATTTACTTTCATCTATACAGAAATATCTAATCAGTTGTCCAGGTCTTTTGCTCATTTGCCCAGGCTGCTTGTGCACCTTTTTTCTACCTCACTTTTTCCTTCCACTCAACTTTCCACAAACGTACTTAGAGACAGCACTCTGTGAACAACTAGCCTCAGTAGTAGAAGTTCCTCATTATTGTCTCGACTGTGACGTAACAATTCTCTATTAAAAATTATGACTGACCCAATTGAACTGTCGGTTCCCTCTATATATAACGTGAGTTTCACTTTTCCTGTTGAACTACAGAAATAATCTCACTTTTTAATGACACTAGCCCACCGAGACACACCTGGTTGGTGGTCTTGCCGGTTTCGAGTCAACTGTTAACACACAATGACGGAATTTCAGCAACATAGCAGCCATGTTTCCTGGCCCTGCTGCTTCCTGTCTCCGCCATTCAAACATTCGGCGCATGCAAGAGCAGTGAGGCTTCATATCTCCAGCTCATCAACGTTTGTCTTTCTGTTTACTCATGTCTCTCCTCCGTCCACCCCCCACCTCTCTGTTGCTTTCGTCGTCGTCTGCGAGAGGAAGTGGCCGTGCTCTGCAGGGTGCAGTTGCCTGCAGGAAGAGAGAAAGAGGGGGAGAGAGAGAGAGAGCAGAGAGAGAAGGGGGAGGGCGCTCTCTCCGCCTGATAACACGCTCAAACCACAGATGGTTGAGGGAGGTTGCGAGACCGAGGGAGGGAAACGATCGCAGAGAGAGGAGGATTGAGAAAGAGAGGCTCTTGTGTGGGAGGGATCAGTCCAAAGCGATGGAGAGAGGAGGAGAGCGTCTCGTCGTCTCCGCAGAAATCTCTTCTGCTACTTTGGGAGCGGATGGGGATCACTGAGCTCCTTCTTTGCTCCGCAGCCAGAACTTGACCCCAGCTGCCACTTGCCCCCTTCGCCAGTGTGACGCAGAGCCCGGCCTGAAACAGGATGTGGTTTTGCATGCATGCCTTCATTCGTCTACCAGCTTAGCAGGTGCCGTCAGGTGAGCGGGGTTAACTTGACACCAGGCTGTAAGCCGACTCTGAACTGGTGTGGACATGAAGGAGTCCCGGCCTGCTGCGTGAGGGAGCATCAGCTTATGACAGCCAGGTGCTCTGCAGCCTGTTTGCGACAGCAGCACCAGAGCTTTCTCGAACGCAGGCTCGTGAGGAGGAAGTGACACGTCTGTGATCGCTCTTGTATTTCCTGGTCCCGTTCTCCGGCTGCGCTTCACGGTGCTGGATCCGAGTCGAGCTCAGCCGCTGCCAGCCCATTGCCGGCACCGTTTGAACTGGATGCGCCAGCGGAGCGGCTCTGACCTCTCCTGGGTGAGCGAGGGACAGTTGGATGCTTTCGGACTCTTGACTGCGGCTGAGAGTCCCTTCAGCCGCCGCGTTCCGAGACGACCCGACGCTCTCCTCAAGCTGCCCGCCGCTCAGGTGTCCTGGAAGACCTCTCCATGACCGTCAGCACGGTGCTGACCCCCTCCATGACCAGCAGTAACAGCATGAGCAGCGGGTACTGCAGCCTGGACGACGAAAGCGAGGACTTCACTTTCGTCACCGCCAAGACCTCATTCTTCGGCAAGCCCAAGCATGCACCAAAGGTACAGATCTGCATCATTTTCTCCGCGATGGATTAAGATGTCGATAAAAGAGGTGGAGGGGAGACTCTTTGATAGATAAGATGGTTTGATTCAGTGTGTCCGGGAACAACAACAACAACAAAAAAAAAACTGTCATTTATATGAAACAAAATGCAGCGTGAAAGCAGAAGTCTGGAGAGGAAGTGGTGGTGTTGTTCAAGCAGGCCTCTAGGTGTGTGTGAGAGTACAGGAGGGGAGTTACTTTCACACATCTGCACTGTTTGTCTATGATCTACCTTAAAAACCAATTCCAACTCCTTCCTCTGTCATCTGAGGCATTGAGAGTTGAAACTGAACTCCTGCTGCTGCTGCTGCTGCTGCTTCTCCAGCCTCCTCAGCCCAGCCTGCCGGCGGACAAAATGTGTTTGCAGAGATGCTAATGATCTGAGCCAGCCGCCATAATGGCTTCCTCTCCGCTGCGAGTGGGAGAGGTTTCTGTAGAAACGCCGCCGATGCCCGTGCGCCCGGTTTATGTCGTCGTTTGCGCGTGCAAGGTGCAGATCGCTTTACCAGTACTTTGTGGTTGCCATGGCAACTCTCGGCTCCGTTTGCATGTTCTGAGAAATTTCACTCTGCTTTGCACTCGGTCACTTCACACTGAGCTGCTTGATGGAGCGGCAGCAGCAGACATGCGGCGCTGCTCGCCCTCCGGAGTTCTGTCCGTGTTTGTGTGTGCAGGGTCAGGATGCTCGGCGGGTGATTGTCACTGAGGCACGGCGACACGGACGGCTGCATTAATGAGCGACTCCTCGGGCTGCCTCACGCTGACCTTGTCCTGGCCTCTCTTTGGTTGTCTGACGGTGTATTCTCTGAATAATTCACCAGCTGCGCAGAGTCAGGGTTGCTGCCACGCTGACACAGACGGCTTTTAAGGTGTCAGATCTGTCAGCGTGGAGACTTGTTAACACCGATCCACGGACAAATAGTGTGGCATTAATTGTAATAAAACTGAACCCCTAGGTGCGAGGATATAGAGGGGAGCCACTGTGCACATTCAGTCAGGAACTGATTGAGTTCTGGGCTTTTTTTTACCCAAATTTGAATATGAAAAAGAGGGACAAACAGATCCGAGTGGCGTCCTGTGGATCCACACAGCATCCTTTTATTTTTAGCTGTAAATCGCTAAATTTGTGTCAGTGGGATGTTTTTTTTTTTTCTTTTCTTTTTTTAGTTGTATCCGCACCGTCTCAGCCATGGAGATGGCAGATGCTCATCTCAGTCCTTTATGAATTATTTCCACAGCTTGTCGTTTTTCCTTCAGATCAGCCAGTCTGCATTTATGCATGCATGTGCCAGTGTGGGTGGGTGTGCAGCTGTTGAACGTGGGATATGCGCATGCAAAGCAAGGGGTGGTATCTCCGCAGCTTAGATGCATATTTGCATGAAAACTTTGGTGATGTTCATGCAGTTTGCTGCAGTAACTGTAATCTTAACGTAGCTGAATTTGACCCAATATAATTTAACTAGAAAGTATCTGGTTACGTGATCCATTCAAACTGTATGAATATGTACAGTTCCTTGCAAAACGTTTCACGTTCTTTTACAATTGCATACTCTAAATGTAGGAGCCATTTGTGTTCAGTCCCTTTTCCTCTAATACCCCTGAATAAAACCTAGTGTCACCAAAAAACCTTGAAGAGTCACCTAATTGTTGAAGGCGATCTGTGTGTAATTGACTCTGACTATAAATACATCTGTACTCTATAAGAAGTCTGTAAGCCTGTCACAGCAAACAATTAATCAATTAATTGCAACAGTAAATTAAAATGAGCTCAATAATTTCCATTTTGATTCATTGTTTTACAGAGACATCATAATCCATTATAATTATGCATTCTGAGGTTTTTCTTTCCACTTCATTTATTGGTTTTGGTTGCCAAGTTTTATTTTGGATATTTAAGATATCTTTTCCAGGTCCAGTGCAAAGTGTTCTTTACAAAATTAAAGTTTATTGGTCTTCAAGAGAGTAAACCTGAATTTGTTGTGCCATTATCAATAAATTACTTGAAAATTTGTCTCAAAACACCATTTAAAAATAACAACAAAAATTCAGTATGTCAGTGAAAATATTTAAGCATAATTATGTTTGTTTGTTGTAAAGCATATGTTAAATGGTGTTGAAGGGTTCATATTACCAAGCGTGAAGTTTACCCATAATACTATATTTCCATTTTTTAAGGATGTGAAGAAAACGCATTTCCTTATTCAGTGATCAGTAGTATTATATGTGAAAACTGTCAGATTGAATTTTACAACACAGCTAGTGTTCTCTGAAGGAATAGCAACATAACAACACACACACACACACACACGCACACGCACGCACACACACACACACACACACACACACACACACACACACACAGTCACATGTGAGAAAACCTGAAAGCTGTGAAAATAAAACTTCATGTGTGAGTGTGTGAGTGCAAACGCTCTCTGCCAACACCCTACGTTCATTGTACACTAGCACATGCAATCTATTCTCACATAGAAACACAGATGGTGTGATTTGGCATTGACTGTCACAGGTTAAGGAGCAGCTGGTCAGATTAAGGAAACATGGCGCATGCTGCAGCACTGACATTTCAAGCAGTCCTGACCTCTCTTGTCTCATGTCAGCAGCGCAAGACAGACCAACGATTACTCATTTCACCCTCATGGCATATATGTGTCTGTCTAAGTGTGTGTGTGTGTGTGTGTGTGTGTGCGTGTGTGCGTGTGTGTGTGTGTGTGTGTGTGTGTGCGTGCGTGTGCGTGTGTGTGTGTGTGTGTGTGTGTTGCTTACATGGCCGTCAAAGACATCCTACACATTTGTTTTCACCCGACACCTGCCACACTAACACTGATGGATTAGATAACATGGCATCTGTCTGCTCTCTGTCACCTGCAGTGTTATTATCTGCACCAGACAGGGACTGAACATCCAGCTAACAGATGCTAGACTCTCAGCAATCAGGCTGGGATTTTAGAAACTTAGTAGGGAATCACCTGTGTCATGCCCTGCTCTGAGTTCAAGGGGATGGTAAATTTTCCCTGTTTGTGTTCTACAAGAGATTGAAAACACAAGCTGAAACTATTTCACATTTTGTCTCCACAAACTTAAAGATTTTTTATTTTTTTTATTTTTTTTCAGATTATATGCGATACATAAGCACAAAGTTTTCCACAACATGATTCTGCCACCTCCATGTTTCACCACAGTGATGGTGTTTCCCGGATGATGTGCAGTGCTGGTTTTCCACACAGTTCAAAATGGTAGACTTAATGCCATCTGACCAGAACCCTTAGTTGAATGTTTGCGTGTCACTTACAAGTTATTCCAGATCCAGGCGTCGACAGACGTTCACACCTGAGCTGTGGATCTCTGCGGCTCCTCCAGGGTTACCACAAACGTTTAGCTCCTCGACTTAATAAGACGACTCCCTCCAGGAGAAATCAGTTGCACTGAATTATTTTATGGGTTTCAGCTAAAAATGATACCCGCTTCGCATGGCACCACTTCTTAGATTTTTATTTTCAAAAACGATCATCTTCACTGCTATGAACTCCTTTGTGCTGATTTTAAAATCCCAATAAAACACACTGTACTTTTCACTGATAGTGTGATAAAACATGAAGAGGATTATGAATACTTTTTCAAGCCAAGGTAAAAGCAGATAACATCCTGTGTGTGCAAGATATTTGGACAGAAGAGTACGTCCTGACAGAGGGAACACGAAGCCCTGACGACGCATGACCTCCTAGTAGTTACTGCAGATGTAGCTGTTCATCTCTCTGACTCTGTGTGCTCTCGGTCAGCGGCTCCAAAGCGACCCGGCCCAGCCGGGTGACTTTGTGGGACTCCGAAGCTACACCCACTCCGTCCTGCTCCATTGTGCTCCCATCACTCTCACTGGTATGCAGAAAGGGAGGGCAGGGCACGGCCTCCGTTACATTTAGAAACTCTCATACAAACGCAGGAATTCCTGCAAGGCTCCTTTCACTCCGTTGCTTTCGACTGTGAGGAATTCTGGAAGGAGTCCGACTCCTACATACAACAACCCTCAGATTCTTCTCCCAACCCTGGAGCGCTCAGCGCTTGCTCAACATTTATGCAGCTTCATTGTGTTTTTCTTTTATTTTTTTTATGCTTGAGAACAGGTCAGTAAACTCAATAGGTTATGGGTCTGTAAAGATAAAGACAAAAGGTCAGAGTTGGAGCATCGCTACAGTATATCTCCTGTTTTATTGACTATTTGTTTAACAGTGTTATTACATGCACTGAGAAGTTTCTGACTGTAAAGGAGCTTGCAAATGTTTTCATGCCTGCTTAACTTTTCCCTTTTTCATATGTTAACAACAAACTTTAATATATTAAATTTGGATATTTTCCTGGGAAGTCAAGTGAAGTGGAAGGAAAAAATGCTCATGGGAGACAGAAATTTAAGTCCCAGAAACATTGCAACATAGTTGAAACTCAGTCAGGTTGGATGTAGAGCATCTGTAAAAAGATAAAATAAAATAAAAAAGACAAAAGTTCTGCTGCAAGTATTTAGATCCATCAATTCTCTGACCTGCTTCCTGTCTCTTCTGAAAAGAAATGCTCCCACAGCATGATGCTCCCACCACCTCAGGTCACCATGGCAATGGTGTGTTTCACAAAACAGAAAAATGTGCAGTGTGCAACACCGTTGAATGTTGCAGTGATGAAGTGCCATGCAATAAAAAGATTAAAATAGACTGTCAGTGTTTGCTGATTGTGGCTTCACTGCAGACATGGAGGCCAGAATCTGAGTAATTTATGCAGAAAATTACAAAAAATGACATTTGTTATTTCTTTCCTAGCAGAGTTTTATCGTTGATTAATCACTAGCGAAACATCCTAATGGCTAAAGTAACACGAAATCCAGACCCAGCATATAAATCTGGTACATTCAACTGAGCCGATAATTATTCATACACTGGGATGTTGTAGATGCGCTGATTTGACTTTTACTGTCTGGTGCCGATTTCCTTTTTTCTAAAAGGTCTGATCACCGGTCAAGAAAATGTTGTTTGATTTCATTAACTACCCAGTATCCAAGAAGATCTTTGCTGAAACTTGCGTCAGCGTGGTGATGACTTTCAGCCACGCAGAGCACTTCACATGAAGTCCAAATATGTCTATTCAAAAGAAAAAAAAAACATTCAAAAGATATGAGTAGTATGTGTGCGGCACAGAGTAATGTTTGCCATTTCACCAAGTTGCAATTGAATATTTCTGAACCAAACTCAAGAACCATCCTTAAACTTTATTCCTCACGATGCCGCGGGCTCCTCTTGCTCTCCTGTCCGCCAGGATTCATCGCAGCCTGTCTGTCTGTACTTCAGGCACAAACTCACCCTTCCTGCAGCCGTGACCCCGTCGGCCCCCGTTCTTCTCCTCCCCCGCCCCCTACAACGTTTTCTCTTCCTCCCACGCTCTCCCACTGCCTCAGAAAATGCAAACAAACTGTAAAAGAGGGAGAAGGAAGTGGCGCGGAGGGGGAAGGGGGGGTGGAGAAGAAGCTATTGTGAGATAGAGAGGATGGATCTCACTGTACTATAAATAACCTAGTCAAACTCTGTGTTGCTAAGGCTTGCTCAGCACCCATCCTTTCATCATTTCTCACCCCTCACTCAGGGCCTCCCACTGTTTGACTCCCTTCATCCTTCTCCTCCTTTTTTTTAAGGCGTTTTCTCCCTCACTCCCCACCTCTCTGTCAGAGGCATGAATAAGAGCGAGGAGGAAGGCGTTCTTCTCGTGTCGACTGTGTTATTGGCTCCATTCACAATATTTCTTGACTCCAAATACAGCAGGAGTACTGAGTCATCTCACCGCTCAGGACGGATGACGAGCAAAAATAAATAAATAAGAGCAGCTTTTTTATGTGGGAAAGAGCATGGCGACTCTTCTGTTTGGGCTTTTTAACTGCATTATCATTCACATTATTCATCAGTTTGATATTTCCTTCAAAGACAAAAAAAAATTACAGGTTAAAAAGTTTGTGCTCATTCAACTTTTCCAAACCTCAATGAAATTTTTATTTCATTTTTTTTTTTTTTTTTAAACTGTAACAGCGCCATCTGCTGTAAAATATAGAGCACTGATTCAATCGTGAGAGTCCTCCACTTACTTACTGATATTTCCTTTCTCCTTCCAGCAAAGTGAAACAAAGGAGGAAGAGGAGAGAGGAGGCGCTCAGGAGCTGTCGGAGGAAGAGGTCCGAGCCAAGATAGAGTCGTACAACACTCAGGTGTCTGAAAATGGCATGAGTCTGGTAAGTTCTGGAAACCATCGAGTCTAATTATAGATGAATGGAAAAAGTACTATATTTATTTATTTATTTATTTATTACATTTGTTGCTTCCTAGTGGTAAAGGAATGCAAACGGATGAGTTAGAAAACCATAAAAGAGTGTATTGCTTTAGTATGTGTTAGAAAGTAGCGTTGTCCTATTGTCAACTAATAAGGTTGATTAGAATTGTTACTTTGTGCTGTTTAGCACATTTATACTATTTGATGTAAATACTGGAGGAAAGCAGGTTATTTTTTGTGAGGGAAATGAATAATATTATGAAGAATTGGTAGTATTTTGTGAAATCAAGTGAAAATCAAATGAAACTGTGCAGTTTTACAACTTTATGGAAGCACCTTTAGGTTTTGTGAGTGTCAGCCCTCAGGAGTCAGCTTGGTAACATTAGCAGACATTCTCCAAATTGTCAGATCAGGAGGACGACTCTTGTTGTCAGCGCTCTTCTAAGGACTCCACCGACGTTTTCAGTTCTTAACTTTGACTAGCCCGTTCCAAATTTTTTCTTTTCTTCCCATTAAGTCTTTCATGTCTTGGAGTGAGTGCTGCTGGTGTTATGTAGCAGAAGTCTTAACAGTCTGAAAAGATTCAGATTTAGTGGATCATAACACAATTTCCGTTAAGGTTTTGGGAGATTTTATGTGGGCCAGTACTTGTTGAAATGATTTTGTCGGCTTCTCTGCAACCTCGTTGACCAATTTATGCTTCATGTTTTTCATACGTTTTGTATAAAGTCCAGTTTTTTAAAGCTTACCGCCTCTTTGCATATCATTGCCTTAGCAAAAGGATTCAAACAAACAAATGTCAGGAATGGTCCAGCCAGCTCAACTCGATGGTTAATCAGTTTTATAATATCTGATGGCAGATGTGAATTTGATAAGACTGAATGTGGAACCTTAATCCGATGTTGCTTTTACAACATAAAGGCGTAAGTGACACATGTTTATATGACATGTTTACTTCCAGGCTTTAGAAAATGCTATCCTCGGATAAGTGTGTGATTTTTGCTTTGAATTTTGCTAAATGTCTTTTACAATATGCCAGAAAACGTTTTGGGAATGATTTATCATGCTCTTGATGTTTATGTCAGAAAATCAAAAGCATTTTTTCAGGAGTCTGTGCACTTTTGAAAGTCACCGTTTGCAAATATGGAAACAAATCTGTCACATGGGATTTCATTTTTTTAGTGAACTCGTATTTTTTCCCCATTAAGTAAAATGCAATCACAATTAAACGTTGGATTTTTAAACATTTTCTGACTGTAAAAGATAATTTTACTGCTCATGGGTGTACATTTTTTTAGCAGTCTTTAATTCCTGCTAAAGAACATATTTTAGTTCTGAACTCTCTCCCCTTTGTTGCCATCTTTCCGTTATGTGCTTCAGGCTGCAGACGGGTCTTTCACCGGCTTCATCAAGGTCCGCCTGCGGCTCAGTCGGCCGGTCACAGTGGAGGGCAACGGGGGGCGCGCCTCGTCAGAAGACCAGGATGGAGAGCAGGGGGAGCGTACAGAAAAGCGGACGTCCTTCTACTTACCATGCGACTGTGTGAAGCAGATCCACATCGGCTCTCTGACCACCACCAGCGAGGTGATACAGGGCCTGCTGAAGAAGTTCATGGTGCTGGACGATCCTCGCAAGTTCGCATTGTACAGGCAGACGCACAGAGACGGACAGGGTGAGGAAAAGACCCCGCACATGTTATTTAATGCAAATTATGCCCAACAAATCCCTGATTTATTCTTTTCTTTTTCGTTATTGTCCTGGTGCAGACTTGTTCCAGAAGCTCCCTCTGTCTGAACATCCTCTTGTCCTACGGTTGATAGCAGGACCAGATCCTGAGCAGCTCACCTTTGTCCTAAAGGAAAATGAGACTGGAGAGGTTGAGGTGAGGAAGCCTTGAAACACGTACAATCATGCAAATATAATGCTTTCCGAGAGTAGAACCTTCTCTTTGTCACATTTTGTTACATTACAACCAAAATTAGTTGCAGTACTTTATTAGGATTTTGTGTAACAGACCAGTGCACGGTAGTGCAATAGTTTAGAAAATTCTGAAAAACATGGTTTGGTCTATAATTTAATAAGATCCTAATTAAGCACATTGAGATTGAGATTCTTGTAAAACGTAGAAATGGACTATGGACACATTTACAAAGCTGTGTGCATGTGCATTATCTTTTCATGCAGAGGCAGAGTTTTATAAATTCAAAGTGAAAACAACAGTCTGAATTAAAAAGAGGCTGTAAGAGTGAACTCATGTCCTTCTTTGATTTGGCTCTTCGTTCCACAGTGGCACGCGTTCTCTGTCCCCGAGCTTCAAAACTTCTTGGTCATCCTGGAGAAAGAGGAGGCAGAGCGCGTGCGAGCCGTGCAGCAAAAGTACACCATTTACCGACAGAAGCTGGAGCAGGCCCTTCAACAGCACAGCCCTTGACCCCTGACCCCGTCCCCTGATGTCTCCGACCCGGGGATGCACAGACCTTTAGGACACCATGTGATCTGAGTCTAGAGAGCGGAGCCTGAGCTGAACTTACCTTTGGACTCCTCGTCGGCAAACGTTCAGACACAGACAAGAGACACACTGATGCATATACTTTCTCAGGTCGTACGCAGGCTCCCTTACAGGCTCCACAACCGGATCAGGACAACAGTTGTTTACCCTGCCAAGGAAGATCTGGAACTGCAACCTTCTTCTTGAGATCTCATTTATGACTGATGTGAATCAGCAAAGTTTCTTAAACTTTTCCCTTCTCTTCTGCTACTACAACAACTACTGCTGCTGCTGCTGCTACTGCAAGTGTTACTTATGCATGAGTCTCTCAGCTCATCTGCCCTGCACATAGGATTAGGATTAAAACAGAAGGCATGATTACTTTTAGCTGGATTGAGCTGGAGCTGAAGGACAATCATACGATGTGTTTGTTTTTCCTAGACATGACGTGTCTGATGTCATCTGATGTAACTTTTTTATTATTATTATTATTATTATTATTATTATTATTATTTCTGGATTTGCCGATTTGATCAGGAAACGTCATGAAACAGAATGCTTGATTTGCTTTCACTTCACTGAACAGAAAGCAGAATTAGATCCATTCGACCTCTTACTGTCCACCGCAGCAGCATGATGCTGCCGCCACCATGTTCTCAGTGAGTGTTTACATATATTCACCCATACATGAAATGATCTGAAAGTAAGAAAGATGCTTGTCGTTTTTCTCCTCTAATTCACTCAGTCCCAACATGTCCACTGATGCCAGATGTGGTTAGTTTTATTCCTTTTTTTTTTTTTTTTTTTTTTTTGTTTTTGTTTGTTTTGCTGTTTAAATCCACAACTGAGAACCCTGGAGTGATGATGAGATGAGGCTCTTATGCCTTTAGTTGCAAGCAAACTCTTGCTGTTTGGGGATTGTTTTTGAATGAGAGGGGACGTTTTCACCTCCTGACTTTTACAAAGAGGATTTCAATTGAATTGGAGGTGGTGGATTAAAAAAAAAAAAAAAAAAAAAGACAAAAATCAGCTTCTGTTTTGCACGTCTTGATCCAGGCCACAACTCTGAGGCCGGGCATGAATTTTAGTTCATTTTCTGACCCCTAAAAAGGAACAAAAATATGTAAAACAAATAATAATGGCTTTGATATGTTTGGAATGCATATGAATTGTGTAGACACTGGAAAAAAGAGTGAAAAGATTTAAAGTTGTTGCTAATATTATTTCTTTTTTTTTCTTTTTTTTTTTTTTTTACATCATTTCCACTGGTGTGTGTGCGCATGGTCATCCTGCGTAGAGAGGATCCATTAAACACTCTTACGTTTGTTATAATCCTCAGATAAGTGAGGCCTGCTGTCCATGAGCACATACTTCCCTGTAAAACCCACACCTGTGTGTTCCCATCCTCACCACCCGAGCTGTTCCTGCTGGCAGTGCCTTTTGTCCCATGTGTTTTCTGCATTAACGTGGGTTTCAGCACACATCCAGGTGCCTGATTGAGTTACAAGTGTGGATCCTTCTGCTTGCGTGCGATTTTCTGGAATGACGTTGGTTTTTATTTGTACTTTTTTTTTCTCCTTTTAATCCCCATTTTCAGAATGCTCCTCTTTTCCCTCCGCAAAATCCCATGTGGGAGTGTGTGTGCATGTTTGCGTGCATGTGCGTGTGTGTGTGTGTGTGAGCGTTTTTATTTATTTCATGGTTCACAACCATCCATGTGAAATTATGTATAGGGTGTTGCTTTATTTTTGCAATTTATTTAGTTTTACTTGTACAACTGTGTATAAATATGACTAGACCTGTACAGAAATTTAAATGAAATAAAAGGTAACCTCTTTATTGAAATGTTTTTGTTTAAACAGTTGTTTTGCTTCACATTCAACACTTAATCCCTAATTAAGTGTTAGTGTGTTTATTTTGGTCAGTGACACAGCTGCGCACCATCTACTGGATCCCTGGTATGAACAGAAATGTGCAGTTTGGTCATGAACCTCAGAAAGTGCTGATCTGCTTGTGTCATGAGTTCCTTCTGAAAACCCCGCTTGCACTACTTTCAAACCACCAGCAGGTGGCGAGACCTCATCTAAACCACAACCACCCTCTGTACATGCTGCATGTAAGCTACAGCTGTTCGTCCTACTTCGTGTTTTCTTTTTTTATCTGCTTACAGAAAACCCTATAGCAGCAGTGCCTTCTTACAGCGCACTGAGCTTCCCAAATTACTGCTATGATGTCAAAAGCTGATGTGGCTCTCCACCCAGGGTGGCGTCACTTTTGTAGGAAGGGCGGACGGGGGATGGTTGCAGCAGCTCAGTGATGTGTCTGTACACATCAGAGATGGCCAGTTGTGCAGAAGCTGGTGCTTGAACTAAACTAAACTAAAGAAGTTTTTTTTCTTCCTGCATCTGATTATCTATGGTTCTATAAAAATACAAACATAAACTAAGCCTGATCTCCACTGAACGTGGATTATGTGAACAAAACTTAAGATCGTGAAACTTTTATTCTACTTGTGAACAAAAGAGACTTTTACGAGCATGACAAGCACAACAGACACGCAACTCATTCAGAAAACTGCCTTTGTAAAGACAGGTCAATATTTTTTAAATCTTAATGTTCCTGATAACTTACGTAATAAAATGTAATACTAAACTTTTTTGCAGACTTGTGTGACAGATGATCAAAGCAACATAACTTTGACTTCTTGTTGGAAGGTTGGATTTGTTTAAATAGAGTAGATTATTTTTAAAAAATCCCTTGGATCTTTCCTTTAAATCTTTTTAGATTTCCACACAAAACATCCCCGTTAGATATACACATGAATGGTAAATTCCCTGCGATAGATAACTTCAAAACCTACAATGGTACGAAGTGGAGACTGGGTGAAATAACCATTTCATGTGTCTGTGATAAAAAGAAACATTATTCAATTGCACTGCATGTTTTTATGTAGAAGAGATTTACAAATTCACCACTTCAGAAAAATATATAGAAATAAAATTCAAAGATTGAAATATAAACGTTACGAACCAATCACAATTGTGATTGATAGTTTAATATTGAATCTCAGTTAAATTATCTGAAGTCCCTTTTCCTAGTGTTTCGACTGCTCATCTTTTTGATTATGTGCCTTATTTGTGCTACTTTGACATTTATTTACCTTGTGTTTAATTTTTAATAGGCTAACACAACATTTTTCTCTCAATATTACCAAGGCAGCCTGAGCTCCAGCCTTGGTGTTTGTATCACAGCGACAGTTTGGTTCCACAATGAGTTCCCTTTTTTAGGGTTGGGTTAGCTGAACTCTGTTTTCACTGTCCTTTTAGAATACGGTGTTAAAGCAATAAACTAACAGGTGTCAGTGTCTGTCACGGGATTTATGACCAAATACAGCCAGAAACCCCCACAAGGACCTATAGGTAGCTTTGCACCTGGCCCTATGTTTTGCTGTGGCTGTAAATTCACCAGTTGGGGTTAAATAGGGTGCCTGGCCACACTCTTACATGCCCAGCCTACTTTAGAGGAAAGTGCGAAAAGCGTTTCAGTTTACAGGCATTGTCACATACACAGCCTAAGAATAATCGATATGGTGTTTAAGGGTTGGCTGTTGGCCAGAAGCTAACTAAATCTGTGTCAGCATGCATATTTATGGAAGCAAATATAGACAGGGCCCTCTTCTCACCTCTGAGAAAGAGCTATGATTAGCTTTACCCTCTGTAGCCACCATGTATCACTTTCTGAATTTAGCCCTGGTCCCCTTCTCATGCCGGCCCGGTCTTACTCCATCTGTCCTATTCGCTGCCTCCAACTATTTGTGTCTCAGTATGGATCTTCATGGCCTCTCAAGTTTCAGTTCGCAGTTTTCCTCTTAGGGTATTTGGAGTGAATGACCGTTAGCAATGTGTGGCCCTAACAAGTTCTGCAAAAAAAAAAAAAAAAAAAAAGCCTATCCTTTCAATATTTAACAACATAAACGCTGCTTTTCTTTACTTCTTTAAAAGGCTGAGCTGATTTTGCAAAATTAAAAAAAAATGTTTTCTTAACAATCTGTCTAATTTTTCTCAATAAATGCCGCTCTCAGCATTCAAAATATTGCTCGAGATCTTAAATGGATCGGTAATGATTTCTTTAAATTAAATCTTGATGAATAGCTGTTGGAAGTCAATATCTTCTCTGTACCAGGCAAGATAGCATCTTGATTTACTGTTGATTGAGTTTAGTTGACCCCAGTGGCTCAACCTCACTAAGAGATGTCAAGAAAAAAGACTTCTATGTGATAAACCAAATAGAACATGACAAAAAGAGATTTAGAAATGTTTATGTTATTGTGATGTTTGCCTTATGTGGTTGTTTTCATGCATACTGAGAGTGGAACATGGAGAGCAATTCTAATTGGACGCTTCCTTTCTATTCCTTAGTGACCTAAGAGAGTATAGAAATTAATACAATTCTGTTTGCTTAAATTGCTGTAATACTTTAGATTTCTATATAAGTTTACTTTTATTTTAAAAATACACCATGAACAAATCTAGTACAAGTTTCCCACAGGAAAACAATTGATTCCTCCAACTAGTTATCTGTATCTGATTAAACAATGGCAAACACGACAAGGGCTTGAGGATAAGTACAATAGTGTATAGATAAACTGCTGATGTTGTTTTAAATTGGGATTTAAAACAATAGAGCACCAGCAATTAACTAATCTTATTTTTTCCTGAATGATGATACCAGAACTGCAACTAAGATGCAAATTGATTTATATTGTTTTTTTTTAAACTCACTTGAAAAACCCTTTAACCTCTCTTTCAGATTCATTCATTTGGCAATTAAGAGAAAAGAGAATTGCTGTAGGTTTTTACAAATTCAGACTATAAGAAGGAAAATCCTTTCTTAAGTTGGTTTGCATGAGCATATTAGTCACAATCTTCTGATTTGCAATTACACACACAGTAGTTAAAGATGTTGCTGTTAAACCCATTTCCTTGATTACTTTCTGGATTGTTTACTACAATATATACACAGACTGATAGTTCCTGATTTTTTACATGTCAATCATTTTGATAAAAGTGTCAGTTTCTGCATAAAGGCAGTCCTGGGTCAGGCCCTTTCAGCCGTCACACTGCATACACAGGTTTGTCGCAATAAACAATGAATCAGTTGATCTCTCGATAATTTCCATTCTGATTATTACTATCTTTTGAAGGGCGATTTTATTTGCAGAGACTTCATAATCGATTTTATTTATGGTTTCAGTTGTGTGTGGGTTTCATTTCCATTTTATTTATTGCTTTCTTGTTGTGTTTTTATATATATCTTCCAGTTCCAATGTTAAGTGTTATATACAAAATCAAAATTTATTGATCTTTTAGAGAGCAAAATTTCTTTATTATGCCATGATATATTACTTCAAAATGGTCTTCAAAAATATTAGTATCATTTATCGCAATAACTTTTTAGGGCAATTATTGTCCAACAAAATGTGTTATCATGACAAGCCGATGGACACACATTGCCAAACAGAACACTTCCCCATCCCCACTAATTGTGCAGATGACAATCCTCTAGATCATGCCAGTTTTTGCTTGAAGTGTTTAAGTGCTTCAAAGACATGCGGTGCTGTTGAATTTTATGAAAACATTTGGGATCGACAAACAGCCCGAGGTTCATCTGCAACGCACGAGTGACCGCTAGGGGGCGCCCTTTCCGCGTCCTCTCAGCCCTCCGAGCTAAGCGCCGCCCTGCTCCCTCCCTCGGTTTCCCTGCTGACTCTGGGCTCACTGAAGACGCCCTTAGCAACAACACACAGCTCAGAATAAGATACTCTCGCCACGCTCAAGAGGGATTTAACAGCACTGACTTCGGCTGAAGCTCTGCGCGAAGAGGACCCTCCGCTCGTTTTCTGTTGCGGACATGGAGATTATGTGCGGCTCTTGCTCGCCTGATCATTTGGCTAGCTTCCACTGAGGAACAGTGAAACAGCTCCGAGCTGTCCCAAAGCAGGACGAATCTCCGGGGGGGCTCCGCGAGTGGCAGCATCGCTGTTTGCTAACTACCGAGTCAGCTAACCGGGACGGGAATGGTGCTCTGGACACACTCATTGTCCTGTCAGAGAAAGGGGAGGGTTGCGAGGGCCAAGACAGCCAGCTGTGATATTCGGACTCAAACTGTTCTCAACGGAGGGAGCGGCTTCGGTCCGGACGGGTTGTTTTTGTGGCTGCTTTGAGAGCTAGCTGGGCTGGCTAGCTGCGGGTAACGACCCCCACTGCCTGTTGAAGTCTTTCCAGACTGCAGGCGAGGCTAATGTTAGCCAGAAGTATAAATACAGCAATCTGTGGTTTTAATAAAGCCGGGAATCACCGTTAAATCCAGAATAAAGAGAAAGAGTGAACCCCCCCACAAAGAAGCAAACAAAAAACAACTTGAATTTAAACTAAAACTAAAGCGGGGAGTGTTGCAAACACAAAGAAAGACTTTAAAACAAAAGTTTTTAGATGCTACTAGCTGAGTTTGCTAGGTGAAAACAGTGTGGACGTTTTTCTCGTCTTTTTTTATCAGGTTTCTTTTTTCTTCGTCTCTTTGGATGCTGGAATCACGTTTTAACAGCAAATATGATGATAATAAGCAGAAAACCAGAAGCCCCGATAGCAACAGGTAACCACAACACTTCTTTCTGTCGTTTGCTTTTGTTTGTTTTTGAAAACGCTAGTTTTTGGTCGTTTCATGTACGAGTTTCCATCTTTTTTGGGGGTTGTCAACCAAACATCCTGCACCAAAAAGCGACTTTAATTATGAGCTTGGTCAGTTTTCCTTCTTTCAAATGTGTTTTCTGTGTTGTGATGCGGCTTGTAAACGTGCTTCGTGCTGCTTATCAGTTTTAAGACTTCTGTGTGTTGGAAGACAGTCCAGGAAGTACTGCTTTATTTTTTTTTTTACATCTGTCCTGTAAGCCCTTCTTCTGTTTATTGTCTTATTATTAGCTTTATTTGGAATTTGATCGGGTCATATCACTGTAGTTGTTATTTTAGTGCGTTGCCCGCAGTTTTATTGTTATATGTACCAGGAAATAAACGGTTTATTCTGTCCATAGAGACACTGCTCAGAGTTACCAGGAAGCCAAAAAAAGAAGTGGGGCTGTAAATGTACATCAGTTACAGCCACACTTACACGTTTTATGATGAATGAGCTGCTGGGTTTGTTTACCTGACTCCTGTCGCTACCTTTTGATTCCCACCAATGCTTTACAGATGTATTGATTTACATTCTCCAGGGTTTTTTTTTAAAGTTAGATATGCACCAGTTGATGATTTATGAACTATAAGATTTGAAGACAGAGGCAAGAGGCAAATGGTCTGGTGTTTAAATCCAAATTTACTAGTATTTCTTTTTCCTTTTGCATTTAAAATGACTAATGATACCATTGACCACCTTAGTTTCTCCTGTAGGAGTTCTTGTCCTTTGGGGGGGGGGGGAATCAAGCTCAGGAAGTGACAGCATGCATAATATCAGGTCTAGTTAGCACATATGGAGGTCCAAATGATGTTTTTAAAAATCTTAACCCAAGAAAGAAGTTTTCTTTTTATACTTCTTATAATTTCTCATTTTGTTGCATTTGATAGACTCAAACGCAGCAGAAAACATTGGGAAATTTGGATCAGTGTGAACAGGGCTAGAGATTTCCAAAAGTAGTTTCCCAATCCAGCCTGGGCCATGACAGACAGGGGTTGGAAGCTCACAAGGATAAAATTGATTAAATGTCCTTGAGACAAGTGTGAACTTAGTTCCTGAGGCAGAGAGCTTGTTTTCTTTTTTTTTTTTTTACCTGAAAATGTTGAAATGACCAAAACTCCAGAAATACAAAATGACAAAGTTAAATTCGTGACACCTACTGGTCAAGTTATGTTCTTGTTGCCTGAAAAGCTAGTCAGTGTGCTGAGTTTAAATAACTTTTTGGTTTCTATAAATGTAGCTTTTTTAAATGGCTTCCTGCAACTCTTTTGCTTCTTGGCCAAGTGTCTTCACTCCATAACAACTCGCACACCGAAGCATGTTGTTAGGTTACCATGTAGCATTTTGGTGGGTTGTGTTCACGGTTCTATCTTCAAAAAGATAGAATTTTTCAGTTTCTGACCATCCAGTCACTGATTTGAGATGGTCAAGCTGAGAATTAGCTTGACCATCCTGATATCTTTGAGTTTCTGTAGCAACTCAAAGATATTTCCATTATTGGATGGATTTTTGGTTGGACAAAACAATTTCTTTACAAAGACTGTGTGGACGGGTAAGTCGGGTCATCTACAGCAGCTGCCGATTTCCTGCTGAGTAATTAGGAGTTTGCAGAAGGCTAATGGAGCCCATGCTTGCCTAATATTTTGTGTGCGCGGCTTTAATGTGGCTGGTTGCTGTGCTATGCAGGTTTAATGCGTCTGTATCCAAGCAGCAGGCCTAATCTGTTCAGAAGCCGGTCTGTTGACGAAGTTGCACGAGGGACGTGGGCCCTCTGACGCATCTGCATATGGTTACAACATTCTCAAGGCCCAGTCGGTTAGAAGATCAAAAGGGGCCGAAACTGAAAGCTTTTGTCCAAGCTTGGGGTTGTAGTTTAAAATTTAAACTGATTTTCCCCTCGCCTTTTTTCTGCTGAACCAACGGCAAGTGTAGGAGCTTAGACGACTGTTGGCTTAAACAGCCGGCGGATGGTGGCTTGCCATTTTGGTAACTGCCTTCCCAAAAGCCCTTCTTGTCGCCACGTCCTCCTGCCTGTATGATCTCGGGTTACTCTAGGTGTCTGGCTCGAGGCCACAGAGGTGAGCATGAAACTCAGCGCTTATTGAATGGCAAGCCCACGCATCCATCCATCTATCTATCTTGAACTCCCAAGCACACCTGGTGTGGGCCTTAAAAGATTTGGCCGATTGGGCAGATGGACAGATGGAAAGATGCTGTCGTCACTGAGGCATCTGTTACCCCCATTAGGCCAATAATACCACTTGCAGCGCTAGCGATCTGGGACCCTAAGCCCTATCTAAGCTGTTCAGGTCAGAGCTCTGGGCTCGGATACAATGTATGGCACACAATAGATACAATGGTGTACCTGCTAATAATGGCCTTTTCAGTGTAAACGTGGGCTGGGATCTTGTAGCAGGCGGTGTTCCCTCCACAGGAGGGGGGAGGCCTGCTGAGGTTAGCTGGAGGGATTTGTCGAGTCCTTTTGTTTTAGTGATAAGGTAGTTTTTATTTTGGAGCTGTCCAGATGACTTATGAGCTAATCAATAGGACTTTGCCTGTGTAGAGTAAGATTATTTCCTCTTATCACATCTTTCTCCTTGAGTGTTGCAGATGTTAAGGGGCCGCTGCCGTTGCACTGATTTGTTTGGTCACTTTTGTCCACCGCAGCGCGCCATGGTGACGGCCTGTACGACTCCTACATGAGAACAGACCACATTCTGAAAGACGAAGCAGACGCAAACAGCCCTTCTGGACTGCCCCCGATGCCCAAGCACACAGTGAGTAGAGCACAGAAAAACACAAAGAGCTCGGAGCTAGTTAAAGCTTGTTTCCTGTGCCGAGGCTCTCTGTCTTGAGACATCCTGTTCCTCAGAGAGACATCCCCTACAGTCTGCCCTGTTTCTTCGTGCGCCTCCTCCCTCTTCCCCCTGTTTTTTCTGTGTCGATTAGGGAAGCTTATCTCCTGCCTTCTTAGTGTTTTTACCGCGGTCAGTTTTATGCCCCTCAATGGGGAAGCTGTGATCATGTGAGTAACATTGATTAGTTTCCTGGAGGCGAATGAAAATGATTCATGCGGAGCATCTCTGTGTCAGAGGGAAACGTGCAGAGTGAGTGTTCCCCAGAGATCCAGCAGCAGCTTTTTATTTTGTCAGTTTAATAGTGCAGGGAAGGCAGATACACACTGTGCAGAGCAAAACTATGCTTGCCTCTTGAACTCTGTCACAGTTTGTCGCAATAAAGCAACAAACTAATTTTTGGGGAGTGACAAAACAAACACAAAGTTGCATATTTGTGAAGTGCATTTTATATTTATCCCTTTTACTCGCCACTGCAGTGGATACAGCAACTTTCAGAAGTTATACGATTGGTAAATAGAGGCAAGCAGTGTACATTTTCACACAGAACTGTTAAAATATGCAGTACAACTTCAAAACTACCAAGATATGACCATCTACTTAAATTGGCAGGTGAGAATATGGCAAAATTAATCAGAGAAGCAGCTTAGAGGCCCTTAGTAGCTCTAGAGGAGCTGCAGAGATCCACAGCTCAGGTAGGGTATTCTATTGACAGCACAACTATTGGACATAAACTCAAATCTTGTCAGAATAGAACAGTGGCAAGCGAACTGCCACTGTTCCCTTTAAACCACAAGGTTTAATGTCATTATTTAAAGAAAGCCATAAAAGGTCCTAAGAAATTTGCAGCTGTAATTTTACAAAAATGTCTTTATCGTGTTAACTCATTGAGCCTGAATGCATGGCTGTATAACACAAATCCCAGTAAAATCCCAGTAAAGTTTGCTAAATTAAGGTTTGCAGGTTGTAGTGGGAATTAATACCAGTTAAGAGTATAATTAAGAATATCTTCTTTCTCTGGTTCTTGAAACAGTTTTCTCTCACTCTTCGTTACAGAAAAACTTCCACAACAAGGTTTAATGTCTTAAAATGAGAGAGAGTTCCAGGGAGATAACTAGTCTTACCAGAATCTGACTGCTAGTTAAACTCCTCATCTGCTGGTGGCGATTGCGTGACTGAGGAACCAGTTTCACTCTGATTTATGCTGCGGGTTCTACACGTGTTAATGCTCATTATAGAACACAATCTATCCGATTCTGTAAAACGACCTAAAACACATACGGTCTCTGTTCCCCTCTCTAAATATCCCCGTCAGCAGAAAATGCATGCTCTGTTTTCCACATTCCAGTAAAAAAAGGGCTGGTTTGATACACTGTAAAGATTTATTGGACTTGAAAATGTGACCCACAAACCAAATCACCAATCAGCGTCCTCCCTCCCTCTCCTGTTATGTTCGTGTATGCCCGCCGTCGGTGGGCTCGCTCAGAGGTTAGTTTTCTATTCTAGTCCGACTTTTCCTCCTTTAGCGTTTTTGTTTTTTTTTTTTCTTTGGCAGCGCTCGCAGAGGTACCGTCCTCTGCTCAGCGTGACTGACAGGAGCTCGTCCCAGTTCTTAAGCGCTCAGAGAGAAGCTCTATCCACTGTTAAAGTAGTGGAAAACTATGGAATTGGATTTGATGGAAAATGCTGAACTTTCCCTGCTTTTGCAAACATTTAATGGCTTTGTAAGCAGTTTCTATTAGTTTAAGGGGAAAACTGAACAAATCATCTGGTCAATTTATTGGTGTAAGTGGTGATAAACATGAATTATTCCAAAAATGCTTATGGCTTTTACAGACAAAATAAATGTATCACTAGCTGATATAAACAAACTAGATTTTCCTGAGTGTTCTCAAGGCTTGGAAGTAGAGCTGAGCGAGACGCCGAAGGAAGTTGTTGATTGATGTGTAAAACTTGCAAGTAATGAAGTCTAATTTTTTTGGATTCTTTTAATTTCCCTGGCTTGTCTGTTTAATCTCAAACACTTAAAGTTAAACAAAAAATATTCATAATTATGCAACACAAGACAAATTAGGTTCATGTTTTCTTCCCGAATTAACAGAACGTTTTGAAAAATGGTGAAGGTCTTAAAATGTGAATGTGGAAAAGTACTCAGTTCAGGATGGAAAACGTGGATCCAGTTCACGTCTGATTGTGACCAAAGTTTGCTGTGTTTTAAGGTGCGACATAAGACGGAAACCTGCGTGTGCTCAGGAGCAAAATAAAAGCGCCCTTAGGTGTTTCTGACAGCTCAGCGATAAGCTCTTCCCCATCTGTTGGAGAGTACAGATTCGCACACAACTCGCATTACCCTCAATAGTACCTGCGTTAGAAATCTGCTTCCCGTTTCCATTTTTGTCCGCGCTTCAAAACGATTTATGTTGTTTATAACACCCTCGGCCCGGTCAGCTGATAATCCATTATACTGAAGCACGTGCATGAACCCTTGATTAATTTTTTTTTTTTTTTTATACGAGCGCGCACGTGTTTGCCTTAGCATGAAAAAAAAAAAAAAGAAAAGGGTGCGCGATCGATGACATTCACTGTGACTGCAGAACAGCTGCATGAGGCACTGCTTCAGCAGAAAGGCTCGTAATAAGTTCAGACTATATATCTACATGTATGGAAACCAATCCGGCATACCTCGTCTACTTTAGGGACTCAAACTTACAACATAAACACTCTCCTGACTGAGTCCTCTTTCAAGGCAACATGTCGGCACCCACTTTTAAATCACAACTCCTCGTTTTGTTGTATCTGTAAATTAGCGCGGTTTCAGTCATTTCAGCGTCGAGGAAAGGCTGTTTCCTCCTCCCAAAACCACTTGGCGATTAGAAGAGCAACTTTTCAAATTTGAAAGAACAAGTCAGCCCGACTCTCTTTTTTGTCTTCATAGCTGCACTGCTTCTATAGTTTGGGAGCGTAATCTGACTTTAATGACTATTATTTCCTCTCTGCTCCATAATCTTGTGGAGGGTTTTTCCGCTGTTGAGAAAGAAGAAGGTCAGACAGCGTGGAAGAAGGAATTTCTGGCGTTGCCAGAAGGAAATGCTTTACTGGAAAGGCTCAGGTCCTTTTTTTAGACTTTATGGCCCTACTCTTCCTTTGAACAACCACACATATCTCACTTTACATGTCTATGAGTATGTCGAGTGATATTTTGATCTAAACGCATGCAGTCTCTATTGACTGCATCTTACCTTTGTCCTAACAGAAAGACATTCGACACTGGAGGTCTCAGCCTAACAGAAACATTATGATTACCTCGAGGAGTTAAATACTGAACTTTATGAGGTACATGTGGCTGAAGTGCTTTGAAGTTGCTTACAGTGTTTGACTACATTGGCTAAAAGTCTTTACATCCTCTGTGACATCTGGCGAGTTTACAGCCAAAAACCGCTATGTGAATGATCAACAAAGTTGCATGTGGTTAAATTCATCCACCCTCAAT
This sequence comes from Poeciliopsis turrubarensis, assembly GCA_010277015.1. Classification (NCBI taxonomy): domain Eukaryota; kingdom Metazoa; phylum Chordata; class Actinopteri; order Cyprinodontiformes; family Poeciliidae; genus Poeciliopsis; species Poeciliopsis turrubarensis. The sequence continues at coordinate 1,687,118 of VMRN01000010.1, read as the reverse complement.
CTTTCGCTCCTACAGTGCCACAAAAGTTACTTAATTGGCAAATGAAGGAGGCTGAACACACTACCCCAGCACTGAAAAATGGTGGTTGGAGCATCATGCTGTGAGGATACTTTTCTTCAGTATGGATACAGAGAAGCTGCTCAGAAATGGATAGAAACAGAGGAAAGTCTACTCAGATCTACATTTAAATGGATTAGATCACAGAATATTCATGTGTCATGATGGCCTAGTGTGGGTGGGCATTTGTCATGTAGTTTCTATTTATAAACGTCTTATAATGATGTATTTTTTTTTATTTTTTTTGTTGTCATGATAAGTTCCAGTAAATGATGCTTGAAACATGTTGGGTTTTAGTACTTTCTCCACTTTTTTTTCTCCACTTTTCGTTCAATAAAAACATCACTAAAGTTGAAAAAAATGATGAAATGGAGTTACATCTTGTAGTTTATTGATTCAAATTACACTTCTTCATGCGACTGGTGTCCCAAAACAAGCATGTTACAAATGGGGATGATTTTGAAGAGCAGCATTTGAGTTTGTGGGGCTAAAATAGCTGCGGCACACAGCCATACAGTTTCCTGAAAAGGATGCAATAAAAAGTTGTTAGCGTCACTTTTATCATTGTCACAGTAGTGCTTTATGAAAAAAACTTCAAGTTCATATCACCCAACACTATGGCCTAGTCAAAGTCAAGACTCCAGAATTAATGGAATGGCTTGGCTGTTGTTTAAGAGGAATGTAAGCTCATAGAGAAAAGGCTCAAGGCATGAGCAGCTGTCATCAAAGAAAAATGTTTGTCCCACAAAGTTGTTGCTTCGCCACATTCACCATCTACGTAATACTTTATGTTCGTCCACCCTTTAAAATCCTCCAAAACACATTTAAGTTCCTGGTTTTCCATGAAAATGTTAAAGGGTTATCAATATTTCTACAAGTTCGCTGTAAATGTTGAAAACGTAAACACAGAGGCGGGTGTGGTTGGTTCATTTGCATGTTTTTCAGTGAGGTGTTGGGAGTTTGTCACGTTGGAGAGTTTTCAGTCGGACTGGATCCAGATCCAGTCTTGCCAGTTTACCAGCTGCAAGCTGCAGCAAGGCTGCTTGGCTTGAAACACTCGACTCAAAAGTCGATTGTTTATATTTCTGCTTTTCCTCATCAAAACCTGACCTGGTTCTACTATATGCTGAGCTCTTTGTTTTAATTTGCAGCAGTTATTTGCATCTCTTTTTTAATTTTTTTTTTTCCACACTTTTGAATTTGCTTTTAGTCGCGTTAAAACGAATACATCACCCTCTACTTATCGCATCAATTATGATTCAACATTTAGGGTATGTTCATGTTATTTTGGTTGCTTTTGAAATGAAAGAGAATTAGAGATGTTGTGTTTTTTTTTTTTTTTTTTTTTTTTTTTTTCCAGCCATTTTTCATTTATTAACATGTAACTGTTTGTTTTGCTGACAGGTTGTCGGTAACAAGGTTGTAATGAGGGATCAAATGAGTGTGCGAGGGGGCCAGTTGAAGGTCAAGTACCTGTATGAAGACTCAACCAATAACCGGAAAATCAACGCTATAACCACAGCTGTCATTCAGAACACTGGGAGCACTGGGCAGACGCCCTCCAAAACCAGCGTCTCCACCTTGTCCAAGGATCACAGTGCGGACAGGTGAGAAAAATACTCTCCAGTTATAAAATGCGCCCTTGAAGCGAGCTCGGCGTTCTTACCTGTCGCGTTTATTTGCCTCAGCTCTGACTCCAGTAAGGGCTCCAGTGAATCGTCTGGCTCACAAGGAGCTGGAAATGGCAGCAAACTGTGCAACACCCTGACTCCCGATCAGGCTCTGCGACTCTACCGGTCCCAGCTGACCACCCTGGAGCACACAGAGATCCAGGCGTACCCAGATATCTACTTCGTGGGACCCAACGCGAGGAAAAGGCCCGTCGTTCCCGGCGGAAACAACAACTGCGGCTATGACGACGAGCAGGGGGGCTACATTCATGTTCCTCACGACCACCTGGCGTACCGATATGAGTTCCTGAAGGTAACTTTTTGGGTCCAAGACCGCATTACGCACTTGAATTTTGCTTTCAAATAAAACTGATACTGCAGTCCCAAAAATTTCTGGAGCTATCTTGATTTGAAAAAACAAAAAAACAGCACTAACTGATGACACTAATCCCAAGATTAGCAGCTTCCTTTCAGCATAAGTCACATGTACAAAGCTTGATCTCGTCTCATGCTTGGATGACTCTTTACCTGTCAGACGACACCACGCACATTTCCGCCTGGAGTTTCCCTAGTTTCATTACAAATAAGGCAAATGATTTCAGAACGGCACCTGTTATTTCTTTTGGTGCTACAAACTACTAGCTACACAACTTAGGGAATGGTTAGGGTGCTGGCTACTTTGCTCAAGTAAACCGAAAAGTAGCCATCTAAGAAATTACTCAATTAAGAGTAAAAAGGTATCTGGTGAAAATGCTGAGTAACTTAACAGTCAATCAAAATGTTAAAATTACATAAAAAATCTAAAAGTTGTGTGAAAATTTTGTCATCTTAAAGATAAAATATTGAACAATAATTCATATAAATAACATAACTACAAAATAACAAAATTAATTTCTTTAGATTTAACACTACTTAAACTGCAGGTTTGTTTCTGTGTCTGGTGATTTTTAAACATTTTTTTTTTTTGGTTAAAAGTTACCCACAGTGAGTTGAATATCCAGACATTTATATTCAAGTAAAAATAGCCATACTTCATAATACTTATTCAAGAAAAAGTAAAGTACAGTGTACCGCTCTACACTCTACACTCTACGCTCTACACGTTATTTATTACATGTTAATAAATACTCTTAAAAGTATTTATTTTGTTTTTCTCCAAAAAGTAACTAACCACCACTTAACTCTAGCTTGGATCTGTATCCAAGCTTCTTGTTGATTTAGTTTGTGCGTGAATCTAAAATGATTTCCTCTTCCTCCTCAGATCATCGGTAAGGGCAGCTTTGGTCAAGTGGCCAAAGTCTACGACCACAAGCTGCAGCAGCACCTGGCTCTCAAGATGGTGCGCAACGAGAAGCGCTTCCACCGGCAAGCGCAGGAGGAGATCCGCATCTTGGAGCACCTGCGCAAGCAGGACCGCAACGGCGCCATGAACGTGGTGCACATGCTGGAGAACTTTACCTTCCGCAACCACATCTGCATGACCTTCGAGCTGCTCAGCATGAACCTGTACGAGCTCATCAAGCGCAACAAGTTTCAGGGCTTCAGTTTGCCCCTGGTCAGGAAGTTTGCGCACTCCATCCTGCAGTGTCTCGACGCGCTGTACCGGCACAGGATCATCCACTGTGACCTGAAGCCTGAGAACATCCTGCTGAAGCAGCAGGGCCGCAGCGGCATCAAGGTAGCACTTCCGACAACTTGCAGCTTTTAGACTTTTTACAGCTTTTCACAACCTGATGCTGACTCCTACATTTTTTTGTGACCCCCGCCACCCCTTCTCTGTCTCTGCCAGGTGATTGACTTTGGCTCCAGCTGCTTTGAGCACCAGCGAGTCTACACCTACATTCAGTCCCGCTTTTACCGGGCTCCGGAGGTGATCCTCGGCTCGCGCTACGGCCTCCCGATCGACATGTGGAGCTTCGGCTGCATCCTGGCCGAGCTGCTGACGGGCTACCCGCTGTTTCCCGGTGAGGACGAGGGTGACCAGCTGGCCTGCGTCATGGAGCTGCTCGGCATGCCCCCCCAGAAGATCCTGGAGCAGGCCAAGAGAGCGAAGAACTTCATCAATTCCAAGGGTCAGCCTCGCTACTGCGGGGTCAGCACCCTGCCGACAGGCGCCACCGTGCTGACGGGGTCGCGCTCGCGCCGCGGCAAGATGAGAGGCCCGCCGGGCAGCAAAGATTGGAGCGTCGCGCTCAAAGGCTGCGAGGACCCCACCTTTACTGACTTCTTAAAGAAGTGTTTGGACTGGGACCCCTCTTCCCGCCTCACGCCTAGCCAGGCCCTCAGACACCCCTGGCTGTACCGCCGGCTTCCCAAGCCCCTCCCCGGGACAGAGAAGAGCCAAGGGGTGCCTGTGAAACGGCTCCCCGAGCACCACAGCACCTCTTTCCCCTCCATCATGACGAAGGGCGGACAGGGCCTAGGCACAACGGCTCCCGGCAACAAACTCAAGAGCAACATGATTGGAGACTCAGGGGAGACCATCCCTCTTCGCACAGTCCTACCTAAACTTGTCTCCTAATAAAAAAAAAAAAAAAAAAAAAAAAAAAAAGTGAGAGAGAATCCTCTGATCTCCGCTCGTTCCACCCACTCCTCAGGAGGAGCCCCACACGGAGGACATGGTTTTAAAACTTGTTTGGTTGTTCTTCTATTTGTTTTTTTTTTTCTACTGAGGTGTCGACACCCCAGTTTCTGGTTTTAATATTAGCAAAACAAAAAAAGAGAAATCATGACAACAAACGAACAAAAAAAAAACAAAACAAAAAAAAAAAACACAACTATCACATAGAGGTTTTTATACAGAGGATTTCCTTTAATGGCTGTGAATTTTTCAGTTTGCAGCCTGTTGATTTTTAGATGATGCTTTTTGGGGGGGGAAAAAAGAAAATCTTCCTTGTGAGTGGACAGCTTTTTATTTGTGAAAAGAGAAGACGTTTTTAAACCTCTGCGTGATCTCTCATGAGTGCTGTAGCAAAAGCGCGCTCGAGCACACCTGCACTGTCACTTGGCTCACTTCACACAGGACACCGCCATTTTGAACTCTCTTTTTACTCGTGCAAAACTTGAAAAGGGCTATAGAGATTACTCCTATCAGGTTAGAGCTCGCTGGGAAGAAGGTGTGTGCTGGGCCGACGGAAGTTGACGGGAAAGAGAATTTGTGAATTTGTGTCGCGACGATTTGAAAGAGGCAAAATAGGACTGGCTTTATTTGTGGGGAATAATTACAAATCGCAGTGCCTTGTAAACTATTCACATTACCCTGACATTTTTTTTCACATTTTGTCATATTGCAACCTCCGAGCTGGGGATGTTTGTAGATGTTTCTCCCTGACTCGTCTGGTTTGGTCCTTGGTCTTCGTGAAGCTGTTTGTTCAGTGACGCTCTGTGGAAAACGTCTTTTGGCGCGTTTCTCGGAATCTGCAATGCAAAATTATCAAACGACCCGACTGCATCCTTCAAAAGATGTTTTTCGAGAGGCTTCCGACTCTCAAAAAAAAGTGGGATCATTTCTGGGAAGCTTCCCTACTGAAGACGAGCGTTCCCACACCATAATGCTGCCACTACCGTGTTTTGCAGCATTGATAAAGAGGGACGGGGGCAGTCGGACATAAACGTGGGGCAAATTTTAAGAATATTTTAGAATTTTGTGTTGTATGGATAAATTGGGTTTCCATTATTCTTCACTGGCCTTACAGTGAAGAGTTCCCCCAACATGATGCTTCCATGACCTACTTTCACCTTAGAGGTGGTGGGCTAGACTTACTCCAGCAAGCCTATTTATCCATCAGATGATTTCTGAACGTGATTGACCGTATCGGATGCAGTGGGCTTTACTTATTGGGCTGAATCCAAATGCAAGGTCCTATTCTGATTATTTTTTTTTTCTTTTGTCGAAGACCATGTACCATTTTGAGTTTGTGGTTGTAACATGTCAAAGTGTTAAAAAGAAAAAATGTTCAAAACGTATGAATAGTTTTCTAAGGCACCTTTCTTCCTGCCTTTCCTTTTGCCTTAAGGACACCAGCCTGCTGTTCGACGTTAATGTGTGTGTGTGTGTGTGCTTTAGCCGCGAGGTGCTACAGTGGGAAACATCAAGGGAAAGGGCAAAGGGCAACCTAATTACAGCTTCTCCTAGTTTCACCACTCTGGTGGGGGGGAAACAAAAAAGAGGACAGTAGCACCACTCGCCGTCACAAAGGCGTCACCGTCAGACTCGGAACTTCGCAAGTGGGTTTACGAGAGGCCGGCTCACGTCACCTGATAAATATATAGACAGAGAACCAGGGTAGTGCACACAAAAGCATGCAGGGCGGTTGTTATGAAACACGCGCTCCGCCCTGTGATAGATGGATATCGTGAGGTAGCATGAAGAGCAGAATATTTTCAAATGAGCCCAGATGTAAAAGTTGGCGATGAAGTAAGGATCACTATGGTACTGAAGATCGACGCGTTTCTCAGGGAGACATGCTTGATGCATCCTTTTCATTCACTGTGCTCCTCACTCGGTCATTCACCGCGGCAGCGGGTGAACAACGCATGCAGATCTGTCCGCACAGAGCGAGAGACTTCATTTCTGATTTTTTTTTTTTTTTTCCCAAACGGGAGGGCGGGTTGTGTGCATGCGCTTCAATCTGACCTAGATTCATCCCCCTCTCTTCACCCAACAACTATCTCCTCTCTTCTCTGTCTGGTGTCGAGCGGGGAACCTCTCTGACGCACAGACAGTGGAACATGGTGCTGTCCGAACACTGAAACCCGTCAGGTGCATGTTGATTATGGACCACACCATTTAAAGACTCTCAGCCCTCGTTTTCTAAGCGACTCTGTCAGGGATTTGTACTACTTCTATATATATATATATATATATATATAGGGAGAGAGAGAGAGAGGTGGTTTCTAATTGCTTTTCACATGAGATTATCAAGAGCATGTAAAACCTGAAAGCAAAGAAAGAGAAAGTTGTGCACCGACACGTTGTGCTCGAGGTGTGCGAGTCAGTCGGGCGGTGGTGTGTTTGGTGTTCAGCATGAAATCACAACTTGTTATCAAGACCGAGCGACTGGCATGAAAAAGAGAAATGTACAGTAACCAAATGAAGTTGTGATAGTTTCTTTTTCTACAAAAATAAAATTTACTGTTAAGTGAAATTTGCTGCTCTCCGTTCTTTTTTTTTCATTTCTTTCTTTTTTTTTTTGGTGCTTTTTTTCCAAATCTGATCACATGAATTTGGGCTTAGATGGCAGTTCAGAAGTTTTAAGCACAATCATTACTGGCATTAATTAGCTTTGGGCTTGTAGAGAAGCATTTGACTTTTTTTTGTCATTATGGAGGGATGAGACAACAAACATCCATCCATTCTTAAAGAGATCATAACTATAGACGCTATAGATCAAATATGTGGACATACACTGTATATTTGCTCACATTTTCACCACTTTTCTTATAGGATTAGTATTCTCCATTTAAGCTGGGGTGTTTTTTTTGTTTTGTTTTGTTTTTTTGGCACTGACTTGTTGAAAAGTGTAAAGGTTGGAATCAAATTGGCCCGTTTAGTCCATTCTGAAACTAGTCTGGATGTGTGTTTGGTTCTCCATGCTCTGCTGGATTACTCAACTGCCATAACGTTGGTTAGGACGTTCAAAAACAACAGAGGAAGCAGTGATCAAGTCAATAAACTACATTATGCGAGACCACCAGTCCTTATACAGTGAAGTGTGTGTGGACATGGAATGACATAGTGCTGACTAACGAAGAGTCTGGTCCAAAACCAACAACCTCAAGCTTCACTGACATTTGCAGCATTGGTACTATTGTAGGTACCAATGTACAATAAGAATCCCCTTAGAGCTCTGGAAAAACCATTAAGAGACCACTTAAAATGATCAGTTTCTCTGATTTTACTCTTCATATGTTTACGTTAAATGAGCTTTGTTGTTTTATTGTACAGATCAAATATATCCATAGAATAAATAATAATCATAGCTATATCTACACTGACATGTCACCGAAATTCGAAGCAAAAATTTAGTATTTATTTGCAGAAAATGAGTAATGCATATTTTTAGCTAAAAAAAAAAATGCTACAAAAACATTTATTTAGCATATTATTCACTAAAAAAATATGTTTACAAATACTTACTGGTTTTACAAGGTGGTCTGAAATGTTTAGTACAACAACACTAGATAAAATGTAGAGGTGAACAGACATGGCTCACTGTTTGGCAAGAAACCTTCTCACCCTTTATTAACGCATAGTAATCTGTTATTAATGGTTTATAAAGTGTTAATAACATATCTATGAACTCCACATTAATGTGTGTTTGGGAAGACGAGTCAACATTAAGCTGCTGGAGCTCCACGACAGAAAACCAGTTTAAATGAGCTCTTACCTATTCCGGTTAGAGGGACCTCATATCCTGCCAGAATTACATCAGGATTACAAAATTCCCATAGTTTCTATACAACATATGACGGGATATTTGGAGAGATAACAAGGTCATATGTACGTAAGCATATGTGTCTGATGTTGCCTTTATTTTCATTGGAACGAATCTCAAATTCAAATTTATTTATTTAGTTCCTGCTTGGATTTCGTAGGATTTGATCGTTGTCAGACCTTACCGCTTTTGACCAAACAAAGCATCACAGATTAATATGCCTTTCACTGCGACAATGAGCGCTCGGTAGCTTCTGACTGTGTCGAGTGAAAACCCTTCATTGTCTGGCACTCGACACCGGCCTTCTGTATTGTGACACAAACTGGTTTTGATTCACCATTAACAAGAATTCGATTTCAGCCGGTGATCAGGTTGCAGACTCGGTGAACACCCAGGGAGACTGATGAGTCACCGACCTGTAAAACTAATACTTCCTTATTATTAGAGAACTTATCTAAATAACTGATAAAACAAAACAAAAAAAAAACACAGCCATAAGGAAATTATTCAGTCATATAGGGGAAAAAAAAGATTGCTTATCAAGTACAAAGAACATTCTGATATTTTTTGTCAGCATGCTCTTAAGATCAAATTACTTTTCACATACTTTTGTTCCTCCACGTAGAAGATAAGCTGAACCATTTTGTACACTGGGTCCATAATTTAGTAGATAATTAAATAATCTTTCCTGTTGATTATTACTCGTCACCCTTTTCATTTCTTTCCTCATATGCATTGACCTTTAAGTAGTTTCACAGAGCCGCACATCTTACAGCTCTAAATTGAAAATATTTATTGCAACCCACCCGTCAATTTGATTATATTTATCCTTTCAGAGAAATATTTCACATCAAAGAACCATTATGTTTTAATAAAATCAGATGGGATGAAACAGATAGAGGGATGTCGTGTTTCGCTTTCCTCGTGTTGTCTGACTGGTACTATTTCTATGTTTTAGCATTGAGTATGTGAATGACCCATCTTGTCCTAAAACCATAATAAAAGTTCATGTAAAACTCACTAATGACTTTTTCACATTTCTAATTTCATTTATTTTTCTTCTACGGCCAAACCTTGCAGAAAAAAAAAAAACACAAAAAACCCCAGCACAAATACAGCCCACGAAATTGAAGTCGTTGCTGGATTTCCGTCGGACCGCCGAGGTCGTGTTTGTTGCTGCAACTCCAGCTGATCTGCAGTGATACGTTGCAATGGTGCTGTGCTGTGTGGCGTTTGAAACGGCGAGTTCAAGACATGCATTTCTAGGAAACGCTGGTCAAAGCTAAACATCCACCGTGACATTCTGTCAAAGTCTTCAGCAGCCCTGAAGCAGAACTGTGTCAGTCTGAAACGGTTCTCATCCGGATTCCTTGAACCTCTCTGCGTGACGCTTCTGTCTGTGATTCAACTCTCGACTGACTTTCTGGAAGGAAAAACAAAGCCAGGTGTTACAAATTTTTTCCAGACTCAATTTATGATGCCGTCCCTGTAATAAAGAAGCAAGTTGATCAATCTATGCCGTCATCAGGACAGTCAGCTGATGAGCCACGCTTGTGATTCATGGGTCTTCCCACTTGCAGGCAGGATCCTGGGAGATAGGAAAGAGTCAGGTACAACATACACAATAAAAGGAGGAAGAGGAGGAGGAGGAGCAGGAGGAGGAGGGGGAGAAACCGGTTGGGTTACATTAGCTAATGCAGAAAACCAGATAATGTGAGTGTTTTACGGCGAGAGAGACGGAGAAGGAGGCAGTGGGTGGTTGGCTATGTGTCAGAGAATCTTGGCTCATGACTTTAAATGCCAGCTGGTCTTTAAAAAAAAAACAAAAATGTTCTGCATCATTTTCTTTCTTTCTGGGCGTGTCTCTGTTTGGATCAGCTGCGAGTTGTTGTGCTCTCGCTGTCGTCATCATTCAAATAAGAGGTGCAGCAGACAAACAAACAAACAAACAAACAAACAAACAAACAAACAAACAAGCCGTTCTGGGCTCTGATGATCTTGATGGGATTTGAGTCTTGAAGTATCTGTGTTTTTAACTCTAATCTTTAACTATAATGACTTAAATCAACGACATTTTCCTCCAAAGAATTTCATTTCACTGGGTTTCCTGTGATATTTTAGTCTCAGGATCAAAACGCAAGCAGTGAAGAATAACTGAAATGTTCACCGTTCCCCAACGACTCTTTCAGTCAATGCGAAAGCAGATTAGACCAATCCCATTACCGACCAACCCAGTCACCCTGTGACCATATGGTCTAAGGATCGTCCTCTTTGACACACATTCTGTTAGCCTTGCACTTCTCTCCTCATCCACGCAAACGTCCCGACGTCTGCAGACCTTTTGGTGCCACAGCAGGATCTCGGCTCCTGGCCGTGGGCCGGGAGGGGCTGCGTGCTGACAGGTTTCTGATTACCACACAGGTTAAGAAGTCTTGACATGGCCGTCGCTCCGCATTTGGCTCGAAGAGTTAACATGTGTCTCTGTCTCTCTGTGTTTCGCCTCCTGTTTTGATTTTGACATGGTAAAACAAAAACAAAAAAAAAAAAAAAAAAACAACCACAAACTACAATGTGTTTTATTGGGATACACACCTGCAGTCCTGGTGGTTGGTGGGGAAATGGATGGAAGTCAGTGCAGGTCAATACCAGGAGTAAACCTGTTATAGGCTCACGAAGGCTGAACAGTGAGGACAAGAGGCACCTTCCAGGACAAGCCTGGTAAACATGCAGCCGACTTAAGTTAAACCAACTTTTATATTCTACTTTTACAAAAAACAACAAAAAAACCCCAACAACTTAAAGACCCCCAAAAGGCCTCAAAATGTTTCTAGAATTTCAACTTTGAAAGCAAAAATAATGTTTTGTTTTATTTATTTTTATGTTTTAAGCCCAGCGGTGAATTTCCGCTGGAACAATTTGATCCACATTTAGAGATGTGAGAGAGCAACCGATGAATCTGGCCAGTGAGGAAGAATTGCAGTTTCTCTGCTGTGTTTTGCTCGTTCGCAAAGCTGCACGCGTTACAGAGACGTGGCTTTTTTTGATCTCGCTGCTGTGATCCACCAGAGAAAATTGTCCCGTCTGGACCGAAGCGTGGATTGGGATTCTGACTCATCTCTCTGCAACAATTTCTTTTTTTTTTCTTTGTTTCCCCCCCCCCTCCCCTCCCCCCGCTAGTAAAACAAACCTCTTGTTTTGCTTTATGAAAGAAGACAATATAGTAAAGCTCACAGGCTCTCAGGTCACAGAGTGCAGACACACAGTGAAGCTATGTGTGTCGTCTGGCTTCGGTCCACAGGGGACAGCTGAGGGTATGGACCAGGAGTGGAGGCAGAGAAATGCCACATTAGTCCCTACACACACACACACACACACACGCACACATGCATATGCACAAACACAACACATGTCCCCACTTGTACACACACAAAAACAGACTGCAACCCACTGTTTCTTAGTCACACACTCACAGTGACACGCTCACAGCTGAGCCCACACCAGGCACACATGCACAGTGAAGCACATGTCAATACAGGCTGAACAGATGCAGATCGTTGGGAGAGGTGGGGCAATGCTCCAATAACACAAGCCCACCAAACCTACCAATCTGGATTCCACCTCAGGGTAGGGGAGCTGTGCATATATTTTGTTTGGGTTTTTTTTGCTGTTGTTTTTTAAATCCAATACCTGCGCAAAAGTTCTCAGATGAGACTCCTCTCCTATTGATGCTGGTAAAAATCCTTCAGCTTGAGCTTTTTGTTTGTTTGTTTTCTTTTTTGCAATACGTATCACCTGCCTATATGCAGCCCACCTCCTCCACATTTAGGTTTTAAGTTCCCCCGTCTTGTTTACATGACAGGGACGGGACACAGCTGGGACGGAAATAGAGGATGAGTCACTCTCTGTCCACAGAGATTAATCCGACCGTGCGTCTGCGTCTGTGATAAGTGCGTCTGCAAGTTTGCGTGTGTTTTTCAACTGCCGTGTCTTCCCAGTTCTCATATAGCCCGAAGGTAGCAGGTCTGCACGGCAACACTCCTGGAAGAAGCTCTGAGCTCATCGGCGAAGCTAAATCGTTGTGCAAGATCCGTGAACCCAACCGCTCGCAGCTCAGCAGCAGATATTTTCCACAGTCTGGTTATGCTAAGGAGCACACAAATGAGCAGGCAGGTTAATTGGAGGCCTGTCCTTCCTCACCAGAGGACAATCTGGATATTTTATCAGTATGGACAAGTTATAGTTTGAAAACTCTTATTCAGACTTGATTACAGTCATTAATGATTTAGACCATTATTCTTATTCTCATTCTTATTCTTGTTCCGCTTCACAACCCAGAACGTTACTTTAGATCAACATTTATCACCGTCTACTTTATAGAATCAAACATGGAGAAACAACATCTAATTTATCCTTTTTTTTTTGTTTATTCTTTTTGCTCTTTCCTTTGGTTGATTATTTTGTTTTGTATTTCCTTCTAATTCATGTAAAACACTGCCTTGTTGCTGAAAATGTGCAATATAAATAATGAGCCTCATTGGCTTATGAAATGTAACCGTTTTGATTTCTTAGAATAGTTTCAAAACTTTTCCTCCAAGGAAAGACGAGAAGGGAGGAGCATATTTCTCCTAAATTACATAATTGGATTAAGCCGTTTTGGGTGCAATTCAAGGACAATTTATTCCAGTGAAACAACACAAAGCCAGATTTCATTGAAAAACAGAGAGCGACTTCTCGGCCTTGACCTGGGGATCTATAATTGATCTCCTATCTGCTGCAGGGACGGCTGTTCTAACCCAACGTATGTGGTATCGCAATAATCTGGACAAAAGATGGCAGAAGTATAAATGACCTCCTCCAGATCACATTTCCAGAGAAAACAGCTCCAAAAGTCTTCTGATATTCTATTTTACATAGCCGTCTTTTAAAGATTTTGTCTAGATTCTGAAAAAAAATTGTGTTTTGGAAAATTATCGGTTTTGCTGCAGGTGTTCATCTGCACCCAGCAAGCTCATTTTCACAGAAGGTAACGTGACTGATCTGCTCTTATCACTTCTGCCCACATGTTACTTTAGCGCTTTCTTTTTAATCATCATGCACACATGCACTCCCAAACTGGCAGGGTTTTTGAAACCGTGGCCACCCCAGAGCGTCCACTTCCAGCATGTTTCTGCAGCCGTTAGATGCTGTGCTGGAGACTCTTGTTTCCTGGTAAAGCGCATTCTGCGGGGGACGCTGTTGTTGCATCCTTTCTTGTTGCCGGGTAAATTGGATATTTGTGGTTGGTTTCAGATTACCTTGACAAGACAGGGCAACCTATCGCTGGGGAAAATGTTTAGGAGACAGCTTCAGCACAGGTCTAAACTTTTAGTCGGCTACCATGGAGTCATGATCAAACTGGAAGAAGAAGAAGAAGAAGAAGAAGAAGAAGAAGAAGAAGAAGAAGAAGAAGACTCACTGCCTTGAGAAAATAATCATGCCTCTAGAGATGTTTTATATTTTGATAAGAACTGCTAATTATTTCACTTTGATTGTACGTAATAGACCAACGGACATGGTTTATTTATCTGTGGGCCAATTTATTATGAAATCTCTGAATGAAATGAAATGTAAACAGATGCTTTTAAAAGTCTCATATTTAGCTGATGAACGCCGCCCGTCATTCCAGGCCCAGGTGAAACATAGTGATGGTCAGTAAGCTGGTCAGAGTTGATGGGAGGGTGGATGATGCTAAATACAGGATAATCCAGGGGAAAACCCTGTAAGAGGCTGCAAAAGACAGAGGTGAAGGTTCACCTTCCAACAGGACAACAACCCTGAGCACACAGCCAGAGCAACAAGGAAATGGTTTAGATTAAAGGGCATTTGTTTGGTACAATGGCCCATTCAAAGTCCAGAATGTTGTTGCAAAACTTCAACCATGTCGCGTCATTCCATTTCACAATTGCACATGATTTAGTGTTTGCGTATGAAATATCCAGTACGTACATTTAGTGCTTACAGCTTCACTGAATGTGAAAAGGTTAAAGGGCGTCTGACCGGGTTTGCAGGACACTGCGTGTGTGAGTTTCTGCATGTGCGTTTATGTCAGTGTATGCGCAGCGTAAACACAGACCTATCAGTTTCCGTCACATGTTCTGCCTTGTTTTTACTTTAGCTCAAGCTACATTTCTAAGTACAAGAAAAAGTCAATACGAAACAAAGAGATTCTATGAAATTACCATTTTGTTTTTCTGCAGGCCGGCAAGTCCAAAGATTTAGCGAATGTTAGGCGAGCCAACTGTTCTTTGAATGCTCTCATATCTGCTGGTAATTCTCTATTAAGTGGCTGCTTGGAAAACCACGCCATCACTTATTATAGTAAATCTAGTTTGAGGGGCACATACTAAATTACAGAGTTGAAAGGGACAAAAGTCCCACTGACATATTCCCTGAAGATATTAAACCGATCAATCTGATCTTTCCAGGGCACTGCGGCTCCAGTAACGCGCACATCTCTGAGCTTGTTTACGAGTTTTCGTTTGCCGGGAAGCCCCATTCGCTCCATTCTTTCCACGTTCCTCTTCTCTGATCGCTCTCCCTCTGCTTTGTCTCAGCTGTTCGGGGAATTGTCATCCTACAAAATGTTTTCCATGGCGGAGCTTGAAAAGCCAGTTCCCGTCTGCTCCCGACACAGAATCGCTGACCTACTGAAGGAGACGAAAGAGGAGTTTCCCTCTGGAGCTGAAGTGACAGTCAGAATGTACATCAGCCCGTTTCATTCGACACACACACACACACACATTCAGATTCAGAGGGGGACTAAAAAAAAAAACACACACTTTCAACACGCATCAGCTGAGCATCAATAATTTAGTCGCACTTCATGGGATTAATGTTTGAGTTTCGCTGGTGGCTGGTGATGCCACCATGGCTATTTTTAGCCATGAAGCATGATGTTTAGAGACAAACGAGCAACAATCCAAAACATGATCAAAACCAACCAGTTTTAGACGCAGAACTCTGGCGCCGCCTCAGTATTTGTTGCACGTCACGTCTGCTTTTGGGAAAACAGAAATAAATTGGATTCAATTCATTCCTCCACCTCAACGTTTACCCTCATATCATCACTGCAGAGTAATCAGTGTCAGGATTAATGCTGGTTCTGCTGGTTCTGTTGCTTCAATGGCATATAATGTGAGGATTACTGTATATTTTTTGTAATGTGAGTTGAGGTCAGCTTAAATGTGCTCCAGTTCTAACTTTCAAGATCAAGAATACAGAATACGTTTCCAACAAACTTCAGTGTGACGATTTGCATAACCAAAAGTAACTGATCAAACCCTGTCGTCACACTGTTACGTCTCTGCAGTGACAAAAAAAACAACAACAACAACAACAAAAATAAAACAAGATGGTGACTTCCCACCCAGAAGAAGACAACAATCATAACTGTTCAGGTTTTCATGTTTACACCAAAGTAAAACCAACAAGAAGAGAGAAAATAACTGTTGAAAAAACGTTTTGAAAACTTCCTGACAGCAGTTTTGATCTATTGCTGAATCAGTTGTTGTACCTGTGCAGTCTTTGATGTAAAAACTTTGTTTTTATTTGCATAAATTGTTTGCGTGTGTTGTTGAAAGGACAAAAATGAGATTCAGGTTAAATTTCTGAATAACATGCTGCAGGAAGTAATACTGTTTTTAGGTCAGGTCAACTCCTTGTTGTGAACACGGAACAACATGGTGGTTTTTACAACCGTGTTGATAAGCAAATGTGGCTATTTAAAATTTTACACCCGGTGCTGGGGACTTTTTCTGAATCATTTATTGTTTTGTCACATCAGCTGCCTTTCAGTGCAATATTTTTGAAAGTCCTTCAAAATGTTTGATTTTGAAGGACTTCCGATCCAAAATCCCGTTTGGATTGGAAGATTTAAAACAAGTTTCAATCAGGTTTCACAACTCCTTAGATCCAAAGGACAGTTTTTTTGTTTATAAATCTTTCCCCTCAACACAAACAATGTTTTGCGAAAGTAGTCATAGCCGTGATGATCTCATCATAGATGGAAATTTTTTTTATATTTGATTGGATTTCATTTAATAAACCAGCAAATAAGTAGATTTTCTTCAGAACTGTTTACTTGTTATAGCTTCATCCGTCTCTCCATGAACTCTAACCACTTCCTTGTTGAGGACAAACATGCCCATTGCATGATGCTGCCAGCATCAAACTTTACTTGTTAAAGGAATTGCTTTGAAATGGATTTTATTTCATGGTCCCCTCATAAAAGAGGAACGAAAACATTTATATCAACATCATATTTTCATTTAAAAATGCTTCACGTGTATTCCCACCTTTGTGCTGATCTACTGTAGCAAACGTAAAAGTTGTATGTTATTACTATCATGTAATGACGTCACGAGTAGCATATGTAAGGTATCAGCTTAACCAAATACCATTTTCATGCAGTGCTATGAAGCCAACATCAGCCTGTGAAACGTATCTGTTTCAAATGTTATTACATTACATTGATTTATTTAATTTCAAAATGCAACTAAATGCATTTGAAAAAAAGCCATGTTAGCATAATTTAGTGATTCTAGAATATTTGTTAGTAAAAGCAAAAGTTGACAACATTTAATAAATGATCTTTTAGTTTTGGCACTACTGAAAACACGAAAAGATCTCTTGAAACTGGAACATCTACAGTCCTGTGGTAATAAAACGGGATTCTTGATCTGGCAAGAATCCTTGACAGCATTCACACATCATGATGCAACCCACATCATGTTTCATTGTGACTAATTCTATTTTTCTCCATAAACTTAATGATGCTCTGGATTGCCACTGAATGACTAAAGCCAAAGTTATGAGTTTTAGCCAATATCTAAATTACTTTGACATTCTTTCCTTTTCATCACTGCTGAGCAGGGGTGCCCAAAGTCGGTCCTCAAAAGCTGGCATCCTGCATGTTCAACGCACCTGGACCAAATGATGGCTCATTAGAAGGACTGACAAGAACATTGACATGCTGAAAAGGTTGTTACTACGACCAGGGAGAGAACGAAAACGAGCAGGATGCCGGCCCTCGAGGACCTGCTGTTCAGAAAGATGTTTTCTGTACTGAGGTTTTTAATTGCCAGCAATGGGGACATGAACATAAAAAATGATGAAGGATTTTTAGCTTTCAATATTTGCTAATGGTCATAATTTTCCTACCAAGGTTCTGCGAGAGCCATCACCAAGGCCTGATGAATTTTATTTCAGTAGTCGTGCTGCTTTACTGCATTGAGTCCACGAGTTCAAGAGTTCAGGTCTTAATATCACTAATCCTGTCAGTTGGTGAAATACCCACTGGAAACGTGAGGCTGGCGGCGCAGCACTGTGTGTGAACAGCAAAGAACAGTGAAAGTCCAAAATTATCTCCGCGCGTTACTTCAGTGTAAATGACTTGGGCCGTGCTACAGCGGAGCAGGTGTGTGCGCATGTGGCATGACCATGTGAACACACTGTATGTGCGATGGGAGCAGGGCACCCACAGGGCAAAAGGCGTGACGGGACGTGATAATGGCACCCAGAGAGGAGTGTGTGGGCACCAAGAATGGAAATCTGCGTTAGTGGGGCACGGCTGCGTGTGGGTCACACCGCCATACAAGGACAGCGGCGAGGCGAAGGATCGTCACAGCCAACCTCGCACATGCACACAAGTGCCTACTACTGTATGTGGATGTGTGCATCTGTGGAGCGGGTGGTGGTGGTGGTGAAGACTTTAAGTGCCAGCTGGGCTGCTTAAAAATAGTGCAGTGCAGATTGCCAACACACGGGACTCTAGGAACACATGATGGCTGGTGGTGCGGTAGTCATTCACAGCAGATTTCTTCCAGCTTTGTGACGACCGATGAGCAAAAGACTGAGCTGTCTCACAGGGCCGTCACCAAGCCGCCCTGCTTCTGTTGAGAGCGCAGGCAGAGGGGAGGGAGCTGTCTGTGGGTCAAGGTGACGGTGAATGGCCTCACGGAGCCAGCAAGCTGAAGAATATGGAGTCCTCTCAGGCGAAGCTGGCCAAGCAGATATGCGAGGGCAGTGGGGCAGTAGGCTGACGTGAAACGTGATGAGGATCAGACTGCGAGGATTTAGAGAGCACCAGGCTGACCCCCGCTAATGGACAGAACACAGTGGAAAGACGATAAAGGGAGGGAGGCCGCAGGAACAGCTGCTCTACTCCCAAACCACCACCCCTCATCATCTCCCGAACACAAGATGAAACGTTCAGTCCGTACAAGATGCGGGCACACGGGTGCTTGTGCACATAAACACAAACAAAATAAACTATACGACTGATTTAATGTCGTGGACAAAGTGGCTCTTTCAACTCATGTAATCCCAGTTTGGGATGAACTGGATCCCTGGATTAGATCAGCCTCCTGGGAGGTAAAGAGGAGGAATGGCAGAGACGAATGATGGATAACTGGGGAAATATTTGGACAACAGAAGATTTATGTGCAATATATCATCTCAGTATTTCAATCTCTCTGAGCATTTCCATTCAAATCTCTCCATGCTTTTATTTCTTATAAGCCTCTTTTTTTGGTTTGTTGTGTTTGCTTGATTCTTCTTTTGAAGTAAAAAAAAAATATTTTATTTGCATTCTTGCAGAGAGTGGGTCTTAGGTTGTACCATGTACCACACCAATTAAGTGATTTATTGTAAAATGCTCTATTGACTGAGGTTTAATCCGATGTATCTGAGTAATTTTCACAAAATGCATGGTTTAGTGTATAAAATCATTTAGACAACTGCAACAAATCCAAACTGCCTGTAACCCATCTGTCACCTTTTACATTATGTAGGACCAGAGCTAAACAATGGGAGGCAGCAATTAGATTCTATCACTTCATTGTGTGGCAAAATACCAGAAAAACCTAAATGTGCAGAAAAGTCTGGCTCCTTTAAACAAGGGCTGAACATTTGTGTTTTTACAGCAACTTTCCTACGGAGGTCAAAGGGTAGACTGCCAGGAAGATAATATCAGCACGTGTGTTTTTTTTTAAATCTTTTTGTTCTTCAGGAGTAATGCCGATTTTTTTATTGCCATTCTTTTTTATGCTTTTATGTCTTGTAGTTTTCCTCTCACCTTTGATTCTGTATTTTTATGTGAAGCACTTCAAAGGCTGGAAATTGCTCAAGGGTTATAGTTCGAAGCCCACTTCGACTGTCTCAGACATCCTGTTCTGTCAGAGGGTCCTAAAAGTTGTCAGTCGCCCCACATAGGATTCTTTCATGTTTATGCTTACATACACCAATACCTCCTTACCTGAGAGACATTCAGCAGCATTTAATTGAAGCTTCTGCTTTATTCGGCTTAGATATTAATTGTGCTGGATTGGTCAACTTTTCATCATTCTAAAACAACACCAATCTCAAACCTCTCATTTCTATTGATGTATTTCTTATACAATGTAATACAATTTTATGTAGACACTTTCGGATCTCTTCTCTTCAGCACAGTGGAGGTTTTCTGCAAGATTTAGGTTTGAGGACTGAGATTGCAAAGGACGAAGGTCGACTTCATGTTGTTCATGACAGCTCGTTTCCAGTCCAGCTACATTTTCACATGTATGGTGAGGTCGGTGTTGATAGCTCTTCCCCTTTTTACAAATGTTGTGTATAGTGTTTCCCGGTGCTGCACATACCCATAATATAAGCATGTATATACTGGGAATCTGTATTCCTTCTAGACCCCTTGCCATCTCGAGGTAACTCTGTTACTGTAGCTGCTCAGGCCAGGATCGGTGGCCTGGAGTGAGTCTGTGGGAGAAAAAGCAGTCTGACATTGTTGTGTCTGTTTGGAAGCAGCTCCCGTGCCAAAGCATCAATAACTGTACAGACTCTCTCTGTGCAGAATAACTGGAGCATCCTGCAGCCGCGTGTCTCTGGGTCAGCAGAAGCAGATCTGCGCGTCTGCGCATCTGCAGAAATGTGACGGAAGAAACGGAAAGCAAAGGACAGAGACGACTGTACGAGTGACAAAGCAAAATGCGTGCGAGTGTGTGGCTGCTTATGAGCAGAGGGGAAAGTAGGGCATGCTTCACAGCTGAGTAGAGAGCAAAAGAGGCGTTGGCATCAAAAGTAGGCTAAATAATCATCTCCAGTAATCAAGCAGTCTCTTGTTTACTGCACTGGACTAGAGAGAAGATAGGAATGTCCACGTGACTAAAACGTGAGAGCAACTGCTCACATACAAGTTGGTGTCCCACTGACCTGAAAAGATTTCAAGAAATAAAAAAAACATTTTTTTTTTTTAATGTTTAGTGTATTTCTTCTGATCAATGACTGAAAGGTGCTATGTAAATAAAGTTGCCTTGCCTTGCCTTGATAATTTCAATGATTTGTGTTGATTTATCACGAGGGTTTGGTATGAGTCTCTCCTACTGCATGTCCTTGCCATCACGCTGTGGATCGATTTGAAAAGGTCAGAACGGGCTCCCCGCTGAGGTCCCTCTGCAGCCTGGAGAGACAGAATGATGTGACTCGCTCTCTGTTCGCAGATGAAAAGGGGATTCCAGCGGCAGTCACATGTGTCCTGCAGGGCTGTGGAAGAGGCCAACCATTTTATGGGTGGCACACCGTATGTGCTTT
This sequence comes from Poeciliopsis turrubarensis, assembly GCA_010277015.1. Lineage (NCBI taxonomy): Eukaryota > Metazoa > Chordata > Actinopteri > Cyprinodontiformes > Poeciliidae > Poeciliopsis > Poeciliopsis turrubarensis. The sequence goes on along the minus strand of VMRN01000010.1, from coordinate 1,666,336 downwards.
TCTTTTGTGTGGGATATGCAAGACTGCATTTTGCAGCTTTGTGAGTAAAAGGCAACGTGAGCATGTCACAGGCCTTTTCTGTGTACAGCGCCGGATGTACATGTGTGTTTGAAAGAGGGACTTCCAAAATCATTCATTCCCCTTGAACTTTTTCCTCAACAAACCTATTAAATTGGGATTTTATGAGATAGATTAAGCTTCCACTTCAGCTGAGTATTTCCAGAGGCTGACCAGAGTTACTATATCTGCTTCTCTAATTCAATGGAAAGTCGATTAGTCAACTTCAAAGGCGTTCAAAGTGGGGACCGAGAGCCATTTACAGTCCCTTCACTAATTTTGTGCATCCTCCCGACCACAATTCAAGAATGAATTTTAACAAAACTGCTATTCTCAAATTAAAATATTAGATGCAACACAAAGTGATCATCTCTCATAAGCTGTGTGGTTTCCTTCTCTTGTCTTGGTAAACAGGAAGACATCTTCTCATTGACTTATACTCTAAAGCAGGGATTCTCTATTGTCAGTAACTGTTATTTTGTTCAGCACAAATGCTACGTCACACCTTTTGACTTTAGTTAAGCGTACTTCTCTAGCTTGAGGAGCAAAGCAGCTTGATAAATTTGACTTGACAGGTCAGAAAGATGAACATGTCAAAGATTTTAATGAATTATTTTAACTTATATCTTCTAATAATGATTGAAAAACATATTACATTTTGAGTAAAATAAAACTGATTTAAAAAAATAATTCTCATTGAAAAATGTAGTTGGTTCAATTTTATTGTTTGCATTTCTTTCTCATCTTCCTTCAAGTTTCCTCTTGCGCCTCCTGTTGGCTCCACAGTGAGTTGCGGCCTTCACTTTCAAAAACACTGTACGAATCTTCTTTTAATTACTGCATTAAAAAGTGACTAAATATAGCAAGTGTTTTCAAATGAAGACTGACACAGAACATGTTTTTAATTACTGAAAAAATATTTTCCAGGTTTCTTCAATCAAGCCTAGAATAATAAGCAAACTGGATTCCTTTCATTAAACAAGAAAAAAACATGCAAAAACATCATTTGAAGTTTTGGATCTACAATCCTGTTCCCTTTATTATCTGTTTAATTAAAATACTTTATGTTTGGTTTACTGCAGAGCAGGTAAAAGAAATCGCAACAATTTGTCGGGACTATTTTTGAGTTAGCAGTTTTGGCCCAGGTGACAAAAAGTTTGGACACACCTGGTTTAGGTGGACCAGGTGTGTCATTGTAGGCTTGCAGTCGTGCAAATTTGTATTTCTGAAAAACATAATTGAAAACACTGGATCCCTTTCATTTCACAGCTATGGGCCACTTTGTGTTGGCCTGTCACATAAAGTCTCAAAACCTTGTTGAAGTTTGTGTTTGTACCATAACAAAGTGCGGCCATGCTCAAGGAAAGCAGTGCAAAACAGCATGCTCTTGGTTGTCCGGGCTTTTGAACAGTGTGCACTAACAGGGAGATCTGCTACATGAGAATAACTTGATTGAACTGCTTTTGCTCTAAAATATGCATGAGCTGCATCAATAAGTTATAACCTGCAGCATATACACACAAAACTCCATCATCTCTTGTTGGTCGGCCGTTGCACACTTCCCCCTCGCGAGACTCGTGTTGTGGAGCTGAAAGTAGGGCGGCCTTTGGATTTCCTCTACTGACGCCTTTATTTAAAACTTTAATTGATCTTGAGCTGAAATTGTTCGAGTCCAGTCAATGGAGATGAACATGGTGTGTTTGTGTTAATCATTTAAAGGAAGAGCTGAATATGAACTACCGGAAAGCAAGGACAAAAGAACAGGGAGGCGTGAGGGACTTCATCTCCAGTGTCCTATGAGAGTGATTTTTATTTTGCTTCACTGAGGTAAAGCAGGTCAGGAGCAAATCCCAGTGCAAATACTCCTGAACGTAAACAAGTTTTTACTGGCAAGACGGGGTGATGCGTTTCCAAGTTCCACAGAGATTCATTTAAGCTTAAGGAAACACAAATACAATGTAAAAACAGATCATAGGTTCAGACATGACTTTGGTTCCTCATCATGACTTCTGCAAACTTGAGAGAAAGACAAAAGAGTTTAAAGAGGGAATCATGAAGTGTGTGTGTGTGTGCGTGTGTGTGTGTGTGTGTGTGTATGCGTGTTCCTGTTTCCAACAGAGGGGGTGAGCCAGTTCACCAGGTTCCATGTTGGACTGCAGGCTTTGAGTGTCCAGGTGCTAGAATCCTATATCAAGGCCAGTACTGACCATGGGTCTATATCAAGAGCCGGCTTAGGTTTCAGCCCCCGGGCAGAGGATTATTCTGAGAAAGAGAGGTTCTGTCTAGCCTGAAATAACTGCTCCGAACTTGCTCTCAGTCAGGCACACAAATGAAGAGCAGGGTAACAGGGGATGGAGGTGAAGAAGATGGGTGGATCTGCAACTCATGCACTCCAGGTTTCCTTCCAGTAAAGAGCTTTAAAGCAGCACTTTGAAACAGGAGCGAGTGTATCCAGAGGGAGTTCTGGGAAGGAGCAAAAAAAAAAAAAAAAAAAAAAAAGAAAATGTCAGTGTGCCAGACTGTAGAGCTCTGCACACAGGCCAAGCATTCCTCATCCTTGTAGACCAAGACAAACTTTGGGACATGAGCACATAACTCTAAGTCAGAGCCAAACCGTGGCGAAATATTAAAAAGAAATTATTGTAACCCTAAATTTTATCAAAAAAAAAAAATTAACACCATCAAATGTATTCTCCAATCCTTGTCTTTCGTAAAGACAGGTTTTGTGATCCCATTTTATGTCATAATGTTTCAAATGTTTTCAGCTTTTCTCAGTACACAAATTGCAGCATTTCACTTTGAAACCTGGCTATAAAGACCGACGAGTGCTCCAACACATGCCCTAAAAGTATTTAAAAGTACCTTTCACATTTTAAATTAAACAGACAGCTATACATTTTCCTTATTAGATCTTTATTTAACCAGGAAGTCCCTTTAAAATTAGAGACTTCTGTTACAGGACGACAGCCGCTTACATAAGAACTAAATAAAACAAATAAATATGACAGAAACAGTGAGCGGTCGAGGAAAACAATAACATTCCTCTTTAACTTCTTTTTTTATATATATAATAGTTGGATTATGACATAATAAACATTTCTGACCCTACAGAAAGCGTGGGGACTAAAGCTCTGTTTGTTTTACTTTATAGTATAGTCATACTTAAGAAAATAAAGTAAGCAAAAAAATTGGTAATATTTTTCAATAGTGTTCTTCTCTGCTAAATATTTTGGGCAAGGTGTACACAAATTTAAGTCCATTCAGTTCATTTGGATCTTAACTCTAAGGATGTTTTTGCCACTTTGAGTGTAGAAATCTGTGGGAACGTCTTTTAGAACGTCTGATAATGTCTCATTGCTCTAAAACTGAAAAATCTCAAACTCACATGCTGAACATGATTCAGAGATGATCTTACTTTTTGACCAAAATCTACCCTCAGAGAGAAGCTCAAGCTCTAGACTGAAAGTGTGTGAGTTTTGTCCTGTCTTTCTCCCAGTTCACTTTCTTTCAGCGACACAAACTTTTATTATTTCTGATCCCCTTCAGGAAAGTCAATTTGATATAGAGATATTCAAATCAACAAGCCTCTGTGGAGATCCTTGTTTATTTGATCACACAACAAGTCAAAGCATTGTTGAGAAATAGAGTTCCAGACATTTTTTGCATTGTGATCAGATTTAGCAGAACATAGTCTGACCTACACAAACTCTGTCACTGCCCTACATACTCACACAATTAACCCATTAAATGAGAACAGTCACGTGGCAGAGCTCCAAAACTTGAAATATAACGAAGGGTGCAAGGCTATGGAGAGGATCAAGCACACAAAGAGGCAGCACTAGCTGTGTGAAAGAAAGTCTTCTTTGGGTTCATGTGGAAACACAGCGATGAGCGTATAAAAAAAATTGTGGAATTGTATTTGATTGACACAAAATAGTGGGGGAAAAATAATATGAAAAGTTTGAAATGTGTTTGTATTAGCTCTCAGTGCACTGACCGACCAAACTGTAATTACAGAAAACTAGAAAGAGTGTTAGGTTACATCACAAGCTTTGGACATTTTATACTGTACAGTCTTTCTTCAAAAATGAAAAGAGGAGGGTTAAACTGGAAAATACCAGAATAATGAAATGCATAAATAAAACGCCACATAGTCCCAAAACACATCAAGTCTATGGTGAGACAAGGTGGTGGCAGCATCATTTTTGGGGCTTATTTTTGTCAGGAGGACTCATGAAGCTGGTCAAAGTTAACAGAAAGTTGGGCGAAGTGATATACAGGGGTAAGATGGAAGAAAACCTGTGAAAGAACTGAGGCTGGGGTAGACACTGAACATAGAGGTAGCGATACAATGGAAAGTTTCACGTTAAATTCATGTAAAAGAAGTGGTTTAGTCAAAGTCCATACCTCAGTCCAGATTATAATCTTAAAAACGTACTTTAGATGTTTATCTAAGCTCAGCTTGAGTTATTTTTGCAAAGAAGAATGGCAAAGATTTCAGTCTCTGGAAGTGCAAAGCAAGTAGAGTTGTTATTACCCCAAATACTTGAAGATGAAATGGCAGCAAAAAGTGGTTCCAGAAGAATAGAGGGGAGTGAATACAAACATCACATCACAATTTTCAAATTTTAACTTGTAAAAATAAAATAAAACAAAATATACACAAGATGTATGTGAAGTGTCAGAGTACACACATTAATCCATCGCAGCAACGAACAGCAACCTTTCTGATTGTTGGCTGAAAATCACCCGAAATTCTTCAAAACACAGTCACCAGGGTTCTCCAAGTCTTCTCCACAAACACAACTTATACGTGTCATCTTTTTCTTTATTAAAATACACTTTTGCCTTTCTTTGTGTGATATATTGGACTGCTGTCCTGCGAGTTGAACAGTCTCACTGTGTTGCAATAATAAGGGTTTTCCTGCCATCTAGTGGTCAGTGGCAGCACTGCGTTTCGGTTACAATAAATCGAGAGGTGAAAGGACAGGAAAGAAAGAAATAAAGAGTTCTGACTAATGACTTCTACTGACACAGAGCTGATGAGTCCACTCTTAATTACATTAGGGAAGCACTCTAAGCTACACGTGATTATGTTTGTTAGTATTTTATAAGTTATTCTACATTTTATAATTGGACAATGAAGCAGGTAGCAACTCTATAACAGATATATTTATTGAATGTTTTGTTTTTGGGTATAAATTTGGAAGAATTTTAGAACTACATAGAATAGAATAGAATAGAATAGAATAGAATAGAATAGAATAGAATAGAATAGAATAG
>VMRN01000010.1:1622239-1660986 GCA_010277015.1 Poeciliopsis turrubarensis | reverse complement strand
AGAATAGAATAGAATAGAATAGAATAGAATAGAATAGAATAGAATAGGAAGCCTTTATATCCTGATTAGAGTTGTTTCTCTTTATTAATATAATAAAAATTGAAGGGAAAGCTTCCATCTAATCCTGCTTAGCTGAAGAAGTCCCATTCACTCCATTTATTAATTGAATGCTATAATAATTTCCTTTTGTTCACACAATCAGTGTAATAACTAAGCAGGATCATACCATTTGGTTACATATTAGGGGTGTGCTGATGGAATACAAAATCCTTTTTATAACAGCGGTCAGTTGGATACATGTTGTGTTCCAGATCAGAATCTGGAACACAGACCAGTCCAGACTAAATAAAATCCTCAGGAGAGAAGAGATGCTGCTGTCCATGCTGCTGTAAGAAGTTACATTTTTGGGCTTTATGAGGACGTTTTGTGTTGGAGCAATGGTGAGGAATAGGGTTTCTCTGTAATCCATTGGGACGCGGAGTAACGGCCAAACTCGCTGAGAGGACGATCTTTGCACCATGCTTGCGAAAAATACAGTCTAATATTGTTTTGGTAATCCCAAGGCTGAGTTGATTTGGGCTCCAATGTTGTTTCAAAGTGCCTGAGAACTTGTGAGCAGGCTTTACAGCACAAAACCCTGCAGGAGGATTTATGCTAGGGATTTATTAGGTCTATGACATGAGCCATTTCATGGTGGTGGTGTTTTGTATGTTTTGGGAGAACAGTATATGGGTCTAAGAAGCTGAGTGATTTTGAGTGTAATCCAAAAATGCTGAGTATTAGATAGTAAAATACTTTGGTTTTACTCGCTTTTTGCTTTGTGGTTCTAAATATTACTATAATCACCCCGGAGTTTTATTAACTTTCCTTTAACACTTTGGATTTCGACTCGCCTCATGGAAAATCTATGAACATCAATCTGTTCATGTCACCTTTCTGCTCTGCTCAGCTCTGATGGTTCCTGCTCCTGAGCAAGAGCCAAAAAAGCAGGTATCAGGCTGGGAAAAACCAGTCAAAAGAAAAATAGGCTGTGTGGAGTAGGGCCAGTGACAAATGGCCATTTTCTAATCTTCTCGATTGCAGGTGTCAAACTCCAGTCCTGGAGGGCCTGCGGTTTTTAGATGTGCCACAGGTACAAACCGCTGGAATGAAATGGCTTAATTACCTCCTGCTTGAGCATCTCAGTTCCCCAGAGCCTTAATGACCTCATTATTCTGTTCAGGTGTGCAGCAGAGGCACATCTAAAAGTTGCAGGACACCGGCCCTCCAGGACTGGCGTGTGATGGTTGCATTTCTTTCCTGCTAGTTTTCCCTCCATTAAACATTCCTGTAATATTCTCAGACAAATCAGTCTTAAGCAATGCCCTTATATCTGACAACTATCAAACAGATAGTCTTTCTCCAGATTCTGTACACAACAGCAGAACATTTCACACTGAGAATTTGTTTGTGGCTTTATGATCTACAATCACTGAGCTTAAGGGAAATTTAAGTCAATATTTCACTTTTTTTTACCAGAATTATCCCAACAATTTATGGAGATGCACCCGTAAATGACTGGACTGCTGTTTCCTGTGAAACAGCAGTCTGAATTGGTAGAAAAGAGCCCTAACCTTGAGGTAACCTGCAGGCCTCTGGTCAGAGATTAGTGCGTCTATTTTTGTCCCCCCCTCTCGTTGGTACCATCTTTTTTAGAGGGTCTCTTTCTTTAGACAATACGGCGACCAAATAAAGACCAATTTACAAAGAACACCACGACACACAAACAATTCATATAGAAGTAGACGCGCTTTACTTTTGCTGGTTTTAAATAGCTGGTAGCTGGCTCTAAACACTGAGTCGTTTCCTCTGTCGTACTTCTCCTTTAAGCGCCGAAAAAAACAGCAATGACGTGAGGAGTAAAACCTGCTGGCTGCCTGTCCACTGAAAAGTGAAGTGGGTTTGACGAAGCGGTGGGTGTCGGACTTTCTCTGCTGTTTGTCCTTTCTCCATCGGTTTCTGTCGTCTTTATTTTCATTTTTCAGATTTCGAGATTTTTCCACAGTGAAGCCCAACCCTGTAGCGAACTTAGAGGATGTTTTAGAGAAGTTCCTCCAGCGTTTTTTGAGGAACCGGTGGAAGGCGGATGCCACCGGAGATGGATAAGCTAACCTATAGCTCACTTGTTAGCCGACAGTCATAGATCACAGAATAGACTCGAGCTAGCATGCTAACAACTGTCTAATTGAGCGTTTATCGGCTAACTGAGGGTCTTTACTCGCTCCTAGCGTCAGAATTAGTCTCTGCTAGACTTTGGGTCTTATTTTTTCACCGTTTTTAGTCTGTCAGAGGCCAGCGAAGTCAGGAAGACTCGGATTTCTGGTCAAAAAAAAAGGGGGAGAACGACGGCGCGGAATTACCGAGAAGCGTCGGCTAAGTTATCCCACCAGCTCAGTCAGACAAGACTGTGGACATTATGCTGTCTCACGCCCAGAACCAACCACTGTTTCCGAACCCGTCGGGGCAGCAGAACCCCACGGGCCACTTCCACGCCAGACCCCTCCTACAGATCAAGAAGAACGCCATAACAGACGAGTACAAGATCACCGGGCAGGTGCTGGGGCTGGGGATCAATGGCAAGGTGGTGGAAATCTTCCAGAGGAAGACCGCTGACAAGTATGCGTTAAAGGTGAGCCGATAAACAGTGGCCCGATATGTCGCCTAGTTAAATACTGTAGTTAACAGCACTTGAGTCGCCATTATAGATGGTCTGGTTGGTGTGAAATCATGATTAAAAACAAAGAGATCTGTCTTCCTACCCGTCTATCGAGACTGGTGTGGCTATATGTGCGCACTGCGTGTTTGTTTTTGTTTGTTTTTTTTCAGCTTTTCACCTGGCGATTCTGTTGTTTGAACGTCTCAAACTTAATTTAATAAGAGCCTTAATATTTTGCGTTTCTGCAAGCCCTTAAAAACATAATTTCCCCAAAATATCAGATTTCCCACAAGAGGCCCTTCCAGTAGATGTATCGAGGAGTTAAATGCGTAACTTCACTCATTCACTGGCTGCTGCTTTTTGTTTTCAGTGATTTGAAACTCTGGTTGTGGAATTTGAGTGGCATTGTGTCGTGACAAAACTACCAGCTCCGTGATGCAGGAAAGCATTGGCTCCTGTCAAAATAAACGTGTCCCCAGACATTTATCCTTGCCCATAAACATGCAAAACAAATACTGGTTTAAAATTGAATTAAAACCAAAACACTCTTGTTACCAACCACTACCGTGGTTGGATTTCACTGGGTAGTTTTCAATAGGTGGCCAAACCTTTCATCAGTAACATAAAGTGATCTAAAGTTTACTTTATACTATAGGAAGGTGCTGAAGTAAGAAAACCCAGACCTAAAAGAACACCTAATAGCTGGAAAACAAACGTATACATTTAAATTAAATGTACAAATAAGTTGCTTAGTGCTAAATAAGTAAAATATATTCATTTTATTCAATAAATATATTTATTTATGTGAATCTGAAGACTTGCAGAGACCTTAAATGTAAGAAATAAGATGCTAGGACATTCAAAATATGTTCTTTTTTTTTTGTTTGTTTTTAGCTTTCATACTATGAGGAAAGTAATTTTGATGCAGGATGTCTTTACAGCCCTTTTCCAAATTAATGGTGTTCCATCACATAAACTTAAAACTGAAAAAGGATGAAGCAAAGTAGCTTTGCTGTGCCAACTGAACTGGAGATGAATAAAACACAGTTTCACATATCTTCTCACATCTCTGTACTTCCCCTGACTTTCCTTCTAATCACGTCCCTGACTCTGAAACGCTTTGTGACTGAATGTAACTGAAGAGTTGGTATTAGTGAGGCTTGTTTATAGTATTTTCACTAATTTGGAAAACAATCAGATCTTGGAGTTTCACTAGCTTATTTCCTGACTCATTTGTACATGACGGGCCTAAAAGCATTTTTTTTAAAAACACATCATGAAGCGTCAGCAACTGCATCCTGCTGAAATGTGATGTTGGTGGCTGGAAACGTGCCATGACTAGCTCTAATTACTAACCTGGTAATAGAGTAGGTATCTGTAAATCAGACGTCATAGGATTGACGTGTCATTGTTTCATGTTTACGCTTGAATATAATTACCATTCCAGCGCTGTTGAGGAATCGATTCAGAACAGGTTCTTCCTCAGCTCACCTTGAAATGTTGACATTTGCTTACTGAGCTGCACACATTTGAGTTAAATGGTGATAAGAATAAAACCCATGCAATGTGACGCGCTGCATTAGGTACGACGCCTGAAGATCACTTTCTGTCCTGGTAAATGATTAATGAGGGGCAAACATCTTTACAGATAAACGCACATTAGACTGATGCATGTCCACTTTTAGCAAAGATCTATAAGGATGAATGAACTTTTTCTGGGCTGCACTGAGGAGCACTGTGTGATTTTATTTTTTGTTTATGTATTAAAATCTCCAAATCAGTCACACTCTGGGGAAACCCTGATCATAACTTCTCTTGTGTGTTAAAGGGGGTAAACACATGAGTATTAATATTAATCAGTCCAGTGTTTTAAATCAGTTAAATGAGCTTCATACAAGGAGCAAATGATGGCAGTAATGTTTAAGTTAATCTGTCGTGGCTTTAGGTGTTTATTCTCTGCCCATCTCAACAAGGTGCTGCTGTCAGAGTAGCATTTTCTTCAAAATGATTACAACATAATATTTTTAGTTGCCAATTATAAGTAATAAGTTGAGTTTAATATGCTGTTTGGGGGATTTGAAAAGTAAATTCAAGGGATGCGCCGATCAGGTTTTTTGCTGCCGACTCTGATAACGATCATCTATGAGGCTGATCTCTGCCGATTGCCTGGATTGACTGTTAATTTTTTCACTTTAGGTAGAAATTACTCTATCTGGTAAAATGAAAAAAAATATCTGGCAATAAATGTACCTAATTTAGACATATTTTAATACATATCTAAAATCTTTTTTTTTTTCTTTTAAGTTGCATGCTGCAGCTTTAAGCAGATGTTCGGTGTGAGAGTTCACCGCCTGGTGGAGGTTGAGCGGCTCTCCGTCTGTGAAATATTACTACCAGTAGGGCGTAGTGGCCGTCCAACAGCAGGAGCAGAACCAGAGCCTTACACCGCCAGCTCGAAGACTTGAATTATTTTTCGGGTTATTTGTTTAGCCTTTTGACCGTGATGCTAATCCGCGTGAGTGTTGTGCGCTGCTTTACCTGCTGTCTGTCTGCTCCGGATGTCCTCCTGCATTGAGCCTCGATGTAGCCAAACTCCATCGAGCGCTTGTTTTTTTTTTTTTTTGTTTGTTTTTTTTAAATGCCGTATTAGATTTGTTGTGTTGATGCATTTTGACATGCTTCACCTCTGAGGTAGTGCTACCAAGGCAGGTTGTGATTTATAATTTTAAAAAACTCAAAACTCTGGGTGTATTATACTTGTATGAGCTCAATATTTTACTTCAAAATCTCAATTGTATAATTCGTAAAAAATAACATCAAATAAATGCCATTGCGATGCAAGTAGAAAGTTGGCCCTGAAGACACAGGAGGAAGCAGAAATTAAAAACTGAGCTTTTCTTCCAAACACGAAGCTATTTGAATGAAGGCTGCCTTAATCTCCATTTCATAGTCCCTTTATACATGAATGTGCTTTCCCATGACAGTCTGACAGTAAAAGGCCATAATGTTTAGAAAAGGTTTGCAAAAGGTGAAAAACCATCTGCTACTTTAGACCTTTCCAATTAAGGAATCTTATTGTCTATCATGTTAAATAAAAACCTTAGCTATAATCTGCAGTACAGTGCATCAAATACTAGTATTTATGTTTCAGTTGTGTTGTCCGTTTTTAAATACAGTCTATTATTATTAGCTGCTTCATAGTGTTGTGGGCACGGTTACCAGTCATTTCACATCTGTGTCAATAAATGTTGCATATGTCACAGCTCTGCCTGATGACACTGGTTCTGCTCACTGGATGCATGGGTATATTTTGAAACTTGGCTCATAAAGAGAGTTTCCAGTGGCCTATACAATCCAGCTGCGACGTGTTTGAACAGTCACCAAATAAGGTCATAAAGATACGAACATTTAACAATGTTCACATTAAACAGAATGTCAAAGACTAGTCAAAGTGATGTTTGCTTTAAATATTTCTTTAATAATTTTTGCTTCTGATGCAACTCAAGTGTTCCTCAGGGAAATGGGGGCTTTGCAGAATATTAGAAATAGTCAGACAGTGAAGTGGGTGTTATTCCCTATCATGGTGTCCAGACAGCATAGAAAAAAAAAGAAGAAAGGCATTGACCCAGTTCTTTCATTTCTAAACTCTGCATTACCCAAAAACTGTGTGAAGGGATGAAAAGGGATGTGTAAGGCAAGAGCACATCAGGAATGCTGCTACGTTTTTATCGGCTCACATAAACTCTCATAAGTAACACACACCAGAAGAGTCATGCATGTGCAAGTGTACAGAGACATCACAAGTCATCAGGCTTATCTCTTGAATATTTTTAGCCTCTGTTTGTGCTCGTGCTCATGTATGAAAACTGAAAGGTGGCAAAAAAAAATGCCTTCACGGTGGCGTGTCATGCTGTGAAATGCTTTGCAAAATATTGTTATTGTTGCGCTACCCAGTCAGGTCTATTGCATGGTGTTCATTGAGAGTCCAGGTTCAAGTACCTGTAAATTTAAAATGGTGATGTTGTGTTGATACAATATGTGGTGCATTTCTTGGACCACATATTGTTCTGGTCTTGCAGAATAATTCAATCTTTTTATCTGGCTTTTCTTTGGGGAAAAATCTGGCTATATGGACATTCTCTTAGGTTTAATAAACCTCACACACTATGAAGGAAACTTCTTATTTAGTCACATGTGATTATCCCTCATTACCGGCAAATGTTTGGCAGACTGATGTTGCCTTTAAACGTAATCATTTATGGCCTTCTACTGTATCGCACCTAGAATAGCTTCTCTAAAAATCAATAACTTTTTGATTGACTTTATACATGCTTCCTGTGTTGTTTGGTCTGCCCTTAATGTATTTTTTAGAGGTCTTAAGTGCTGCCAACGTTGTTGTAAAGTGATGACACTGTAGTAAGAAAAAATAATCCTAAACAAACTGAAAAGCAGTTTCTTTTATGTGGATGATGGACTTAATTTGACTAAATTAAAAAGGAGCAATAAACAAATGTCGCTGGCTTTTTATGTCTAGACCTGTTTTCCGCATAAAGATGAAAGTAATTACTTTCAAAAATATAAACTCCATAATATTGAACCATTTTTGTTAAAAATTCAACATGTATTGAGTTGAAATTCAAAGTGTTTTTGAGGCTACACCTTAAATTTGGACTTCATGGAACACCCTGAATGAAAAATGCTGGATTTTATCATGATAAAATGGTTAAACATTAAAGATGATTTCAAATACATTTTGCGTATTAATTTTCTAAAGTCAAAATTTAAAGTAATCATTTCAGCTCCTCTAAAATGTCAAAACAGCCACAATTTATTTTTGTCTTTTGAAGAATCAAAGCTTCAGATTAGCAAGCGTCAACATCGATAAACCTACCTAAACCTTACATTTTGCTGTGGTATCATAAGTTTAAAAGTGGGATTTTTTTTTCCTTTGCTATTTAATACAAAGAGTCGTTAGAAGTTAAATGTATTATCCGTATTAATATTCCTATTTGGCTTATTGGTTGTGTTTTTATTACGAGAAAATGTGACTTTTTCATTATTGCTCCATACAGATTTTTCTTTAAAATAACCACCAAAAAGAGTGAAAATATACAGCTTTATCATTTAAAACTTATGTTATAATTAAATATTATTTTTAGTATCAGCTGTTTACATTAGACCATAAAAGGTTAAAGGATTGTTCCACATTAAAGCCCTGACTTTATGGATCTTTGATGTGATGCATCATGAAAACCTACGAGTGCAGCTGACGCATTTACAGTCGGTGTTTGTACAACCTGGACCGGTTTAACATGTCATGCAGCAGGACTCTGTCATACTGTTTGGGCCTTATCTGTTTATTGAAGCTATGGAGAAGGGATCTAGAAGCATTAGGAAAGAACATGGCGTTAGATTGAGCTGAGAAGCTATGTGGTATGACAACTCTTCAGGGGTAAAATGTAAATACAAGAGAGGACAGCAAGAAGGGGATGGTGTGTGACTGGGCTGCCTGAAATAAGCTAAGGAAACAACCATCAATCTCGTGTCTATACCTGCTGGTTCATGTAGGATTGAGAGAGGCGCTGATGCCCATCTCTTGTCGTTAGAGACGCGGTGCAACGTGGACAGGTCCCTGGTCTGTTAGAGGACAACACAAAGACAAACAACCATGCAGAGAGACCAGCTCAACAGTGGTTACAAATGGTACAATTTATATCCACAAATCACTCCTTATGGTTTTCTACCCAAGTGTACACGCTTCTTTTAAAAGATCTGTTTTTTGTGATGTAAAATGAACCAAGTCTGTCCTTCTCATGTTTATCCTGTACAATTTAACTGAAACACAAACACTTTTAAAGGTGAAAATCCTTTAATTTGGCATCTTTTGACTCAAATTTAGCATCCAACCTTTTTTGGTGAGTGTTAAAAAAAGAAAGTGGATCCCACAACTTGTTAATATTTTCCCACTTTACCTTTAAATGGTTCATTAGATCAATCGGATTGGAATTGTGGAGACATTTCTTGTCCAAAGCCATCTTCTGGTTCTCATTTCTAAATGGGCGATTTTAAACCATTGAGTTCCACGTTGTGTTATTTTCAAAAACAACTTGGACTTATTGTAATGCTGAAAAAGCAAATCTATTTTCATCTTCAGCTTGTTTGCAGACTTTTGATGTTTAAGGCCGATTGGTGTTTGGAAATATTAGTTACTTTTCCCACCTAGACAATCTTTAAATAAATAATTCCAGACTTGTTTCAGTGTCTATATGTTGTGCTTCAGTGATGTGGAGCACTGTTCATTTGGCAAATAAAACAGATTATTGTTCAAAAGTTCAACTTTGCTTTCATGAGATCATATCAAATTCATCTGCAAGGTTTTGGGAGATTTTAACCAGGTCTGGGTGTTTTTTCTGGAAGAGAAGAATCCTGTATTGCAACTTTGTTTCTACTTGTGGGTACATGGAGAATACAGAAGCCTGTTGTCACATGAACAAAAATAACACTTGTTGGAAAGTTTTGCAACTCCTGCAATGTTGCTGTCGAGTTACTTGGAGCCTTCATCGCCAGTTTCTGGCTCATCTTTTTTTTTTTTTAAATAAATTTCTGGTGTCATTTCTCTTATTGGAGGTGACTAGTTTGCATCATGTTGGCCCTTATTTTGACTTGATGTCTTGTAATCCCTCTGATCCAATGTAACAAAATGCCAGCTGGCAAATATCAGGTAAATCTTAGGTCTTCTGAATATTAGTCCATTTTAACTCAGTTGAACTAAAGAAGATTAAAAGTCAAAGTTTAGTTTAAGTCTGTTCAAATTTAGTCACCCATGTTTTAGTATCTTCATAGTTTTGTTTGTTCTATAGATAGGCTTCTTTTTTTTTCCTTTCTTTTTTTACATAAAGTAGCACAGCATAAATATTATGTAGAAAAATTAAAATTATGTTTTTTACATAACAAAACTGGCATTTGAACATGGTTACGTATGCTTTTAAGTGTCACTGCAGGTTAACATGGTAAGCAGGTGTAAAAAAGAGGAACTGAAGATATTAGGCCGTTTAAATTTATGACCACTAAGCTTCTTGAAACATGGAGAACTGATTTTATCTAGACACCATTTTATGAGGACTTGGCAATTATAACGTCCATGGAATATAAATCCATCTGATTTCACAGTGTTGTCTGATTAAACATTAACATGATTATAGTGAAGTAACTGTGGCAATATATCACTCACAAAAAGCTGTTTTTTGTATGCGTGTAAACTCGTAACTCAATTTATCTTTAATAATCTGACATTTCTATTGTTTCTGTCCCTAAAGAGGGAAATCCCTGTCTTTTGGTCATAAAACATTCAAAGGTCAGGAGAACGGGGTATTTTTCCTCAATGGTTCTTCAAGTTATTATCATTAACACTTTTTTTTTTTTTTTTTTGGTACTAATCATTACTGACACAATTCCCTTTAAGTCTTTTTCTGTTAGAAACAAGATTTAGTCAATGTTCACTGACAGTAAAAACGACACTTACCTTTAAACTTTAGGGTTTGAGTGATTTTTCATTTGCGTATGGTTTTTATTTTCGGTGTTGGGTTTTCACAAACTTTTCCGTCTTGAAGGATTTGTAAAATCTGATAAACACCACTTCTTTTTTTTAAGTAAAACCAGGTCAGCAGATATGTTTTTTTTTTTTTTTTTTGACACCGAAGTTTGGAATTCAGGATGATTCATTTTTTCCTAATTTTATTTTCCCTGTCTTAAGTGTTTAATCTTTATTTTATTTGAAATGTGAAGCTGGTGCTTGAAGCCGCTCTGCCTTCTGTAACTTGCACTTTACTTTTCAACTCCCATCCTTAAAAACTAAAGATGGGAGTTTGCAAAAGAATACATTTTTCTTACATGTGAAGTGACACATCAGGAATTATCATGGTAGCAAAGAATTGCTACTGTGTTCTTTGCAGCCTTTTGTTCATATTTGCAAAACCTACATGATGCACATGAAGAATATCAGTGACACTTGCATAGACCGACATAAATCTTACCAATAGGAATTGTGAATGTTGAATGTAGATAATTAGTAACTCTTATTAGTCCAAACTGAGGACATGCTTGTATTACAATCTGTATTTATCGTATGTGTGACTTCTGGAGGAGTAGACCACCACTGTCTATGTGGGCGGATGTGTGATTGTAAGGATGTGGTTTGATAGATGGAGAAGAAACTTGCTAACAAGTTGCGTGGTCAAGTAATTTCCAAGCTGATGCAACTGTCATACTGTTAAAAAAAAAAAAAAAAAAAAGCCCAAAACCTGGACTTGAATAGGTTTGTTCAACTTTTACATAATGAACACAACTTCTAGAAGCAAAACGTAATGCTTGATTTTTTTTTTTTTTTTTTTTTTTTTTTAGCAAACCCTCTTTTGCATGTTATTTGCGACTTGGGATTAGTTCCTGATACGAAAGCAGTGTGGTTAAATTGTGCTGAATGGTGTTAACGGTAGAAGGAAGCATTTTTCCCCTTCTTTGTAAAGGCCATATAACCAAAAACCAGTCTTGCTGCTCTGTTATGAATGATAGCCAAAACGACCAACAGTGAAACTACCTTGAAACTTGTTTTTTCAGGAAGTCTAATGCTCACCTCAAAATTCAACTGAAGTAGTAAAGTGAGATCTTAACTTGATAAGTTTCTAATCAAACTTTTTTAGATCACATTTTAACCATTGTATGGCATGCAGTAATCATAGGTACCACCACTTTTCAGAAATTTTAGCAGAACATCTTCTTTCTTTTTTTAAAAAATGCCCAAGAGAGGCTTTTTTTGCGTAACAAGGTTAATTGGTGCATCTTTCAAAGCAGTTAGTTTACACTTAAAATGTTATTGCAAGAAAAAAGTTGTGGCATGTGGCTTTTGTTTTAAACATTTCCACAGAACTCAACAAATGGAATAATTTATTGGAAAGTACACAATGGAAATAAATTGACCTGCTTGATGCACAAGGAATTCCTCAAATTATTGAGATACCTGAAATGACTGCTGTGACCAAGCAGATAATCACTGTGAGGACGACAGATTTATGTGATATCCATTATGCAATCATCTTAGTGCTGTCTAATTAGGAAATAATGAATGACTGATCAAAGGGTTTTTATTTTTCCTTTATGTTGTCTGTATTTGTTGTCATATTTGCACATGAGCACTACTTCTACAGTCTGAGTCAGGTCAGTAGTTCAACATTTAACACACATGCTTGAATTTGCACTAGTGACCCAAATGTGGTTCACTGATTTAGTTCACAGATATTAGTGACAAAACACGGTCCACGCTGTGAGTCATGAGATTACCAAAGGACTGAGTTAGTGAGGTCCAACCAGATCATGCGATGGAGATTGTTTGAGTCAGAATCATATCTTCTAACTTTTTATTCTCCGTTTTACTTCCATCCACAGGGTTATCTATTGTTTCTAGTTATCCTTATCCTGCACGCCCTTGCATTTCATCTTCAAAGACTCAACAACGCCCACTTTCTTTTCCATTAGGAGCTTTCGTTCTGCATCAGGAAGTGGGACGACAGAAGGCGTTACAGCCTTGGCTCTAAAACAACACATCCGTATCATGGAGATGTTGCAGACTCTCACTTCCTCCTCTGTTAGGACACTGTTTAAGGCTTGAGCAGCCAGGAGCAACTGCCACTTGTTTTACAACCAAGGCTGTAACACTTCCTGTCATCTCACTTCCTGATGCAGAACGAAAGCTCCTAATGGAAAACAAAGTGGGCGTTGTTGGGTCTTACAAGATCAAATGCAAGGGTGTGTGTGATGAGGATAACTAGAAATGATAGATGACTCTGTTCATATGTAAGCAGTCAATCTTCATAAGGTTTTATTTTAGTTTTACAGATCAAACCACATGTTAATATACACATTGTGAAAATTGTAAAAAAAACAAACTTTTTCCCACTGTCTATCCTTTTAAGTCTAAGCTAACAGACGTACTTTGCCTGTTTGGTTTCTCTTTGCAGTTAAAGCTTAGGTACAAATTGGTATTTCTGGACACAGTGATTGCAATCGAACCACCAAGTTTGATCCAAAATGGCCCTGATCTTGGCAGTATGGAAAATGTGTGTGCAGAACTAAAAACGTGTTTCAGAGCATGTCCCAAATCTGACTCGGTTGCTTCAGTTTCATATTGAGGAATGGGAGAAAGGTCCAGCAAACTCTTGTGAGAAACCTCTGGAAGGAGACCCAAAACATTTGGTCCTGGTCATCCAGCATAAAAGTAAATACTTATGAACTTGAGCAAAGTAAAAAAAAAAAAAAAAAAACTACTGATAGAACAGGGAACAGTTTGATTTATTGACAGCGAGAAAAGAGAGTTTTTTTTTTTTTTTGTGAAAAAAAAAAAAAAAAAAAAAAAAATTTCTTCTATTTACAGTTAAAAAAAGATATTGTGTGGCTTCACAAATGCCTTTAATACCCCAAAGACACGAACACATTTCCAACTTTAATGAGTCTGCACTGAACAAGCCAAAAGCACAAACTGCATCTTCCTCTGGCAGCTCGTTGTTTAGCCTCTTTTTGTCAGCATAAGAGGCTTTTCTGATTGAGCCGAGCTTAACCCGTCACCTCTGCGTATTCTTAGTTCCCCACACGTTTTCACTGCACTGTCAACCACAGTGATTTTTTTACTTTTTTTTTTTTTTTTTCTTTCTTCTTCTTTTTTTAACTAGCCGTTTTGTGGCTCAACGCAACAAGTGGAGGAAGTGGTCTTCTTTCGCTGAACTGTCTCTCACCGCCTGCTGTTTTTGGCCCGCCCTCAGGAACTTTAGTTGGGGCTTGTGAAAGTGTATTGTGTGCCCATCTGCCTCCATCTTTTCCCGCCTTCTTAATAAGCTTCACCGTTTAGTTTAAAAGGGCAAACAACAGATGATTGGAGGGCTGTGGGGGGCATGCTGCACAAACACCAGCAGTGAGGTCACAGGAGTCTGCTTTCAAATGCTTTGCATGTGGCCTAAGGACAGAAGGACTGTTTTTGTTAGATTTTTTTTGACATTTAAGTTTTTTTGTGTTACTTTCACTTTTAGGTTGTGACAGGAAAAAAAAAATGTAAGAATGTTTTTTTTTTTTAAATGGAGAAATATGGATTAGCTGGAGTTGTGCTTCTATGAGCAGTTCTGGTCAAAACATGGTCATCTCACTTCACGCTATTTTAAGCAGAAATCTGGGATTTCAGCTTAAAATATACAAAGTATCCAAAATATCTCACTGTGCCTAACTGTTTTTTCTTAAACAACGTATCTGTCTGTGGTTAAATTATTTTTATTGTGATGTTTTGTCATACCGGCCCTTATACTGTGTTTGATTTGGGTGTTAAGTGATCCACGATGTTGTCGTAACAACAATTACCCATAAATATGGTTGTACACCAAAGAAAGTTTGAATATTTGCTAATGCAGTCTTTATTTAGTTTTTTTTTTTTTTAATGAAGCTGCTATGATCAGAAAATGGAGTGATGACTTCTTTTCATAATACAAAGCAAAAAAAAGTATGCAAAACCCAATATATTCAGAAATACAAAATAATTAATAGAGGAATAGATGTTTAATGCTGTTTTTTGTGTGCATTTTGTTTTATTTATGTCCAGCTGGATTATGTATTTTTGTGTTTTCCTAGTTACTCTGTTTAGAAGGCTGCAAGCCAAGCTGTGGTTTCTTCTGCCCTTGAGGTTTGTTAAACTGGGCTTTATGTGTGGGGTTGATATAAAACAGAGGTGTGCCCAAACCCTCCTTACCACATCATCCTGGTAACCATTGCTATGTATTATTCTGGCGGGCTCCAGTCTAAATTTATTTCTTTTGTCCTACCGTATTAGAGGGACGTTTAATTTAGTTGACACCAGAAATTCTTTGCTAATCAGAGGTTAAAGAGATTTTAGGGATCTGTGACTCTAAGACTCATTTGTTTTAATTGGCCAACCAGCTGAATGAATTAAACTGAGCTGAATAATTCAGAGGTTTTCAACTCCACTTTGCCAGTCCTGCTTTCCTGCTTACTTTGGATAAATCGCTGCTCCAGCATGCCTGAAGCAAATTAATAGTTAATGAGGAAGTAATTCGTAATTCAGCTCTTTGATGCAGGCCTGTTGGAACAGGGATGTTGGTTTATCTTGGCAACTTGTCCCAACAATCCCCCCCCCTTTTCTTTTTTTCTTCTTCTTTTTAACTAGATGGTAATAAAAGAAAATGACACAATATTACAATTTTGTTTAAATCATTGGTTAAATAGTTATGTTAAATAAAAGACGTATAATAAAACAACCACAGAATAACTTCTGAATTTGGATAAAACTTTGTTTTTTTCTGTCATTCTGAATATAAACAGACTACAATGACGGTAGTCTCTGAATGTTTCAGATTATTTTGAAAACTGCATTCATTTGTTAAAAACTAACTAAGCAGCTTGGAAACTTGTGGCTCTTGGAAAATGACTTCTAGTGTATTCAGCATGTAGCAAGGATAGAAATGTATCTCAGAAGCCTCCCTGGCACAGTTATGAAGTCTAAAAATTCATAACTGTGCCAGTTTATGAACCAAACTTACCAGTGGTGATGGTAAGTTTGTCTGACAGCATTTAATTTCTCATCGGAATTAAGTATTTTTAAATTTAATTCAACAATCAGATGCAGGCTGTAGGCACAAACAGAAAGCAGTCAAAATAAAGCAGCCACATCTGAACTACCAAAAAGTGTAGCTACATTTTGGTAGCTACACTTTTTGGTGTATTATATTGACCTACATTTAGTTGAGATTTTTTTCTGAATTTGTGCAATGCTAAAACCTGCAAACTATTAAAGCTTTAGCTTAAGTTGTTTCTTTCATTGTTCTTCCATTTTGAACCGCTACAGCTGCTTTCTTCAGTAAACTGCTTGCTTAGCAGCACACAAGTCTGCTGACGGTGTTTGTCCTTTTTTCCTTTTTGTTTTCTTTGCTCATGAGAATAAATAA
Source organism: Poeciliopsis turrubarensis (assembly GCA_010277015.1). NCBI lineage: Eukaryota > Metazoa > Chordata > Actinopteri > Cyprinodontiformes > Poeciliidae > Poeciliopsis > Poeciliopsis turrubarensis. Next base: position 1,645,299 of record VMRN01000010.1, on the reverse strand, counting down.
GTGCTAATTGCAGGATAGCATGACGTCTTTCTAATTGAAATATGTGCATAGACTTATCTTTTTTTGTTGTTGTTTTTTTCAGTTACACAGCTTATATTTTAATCACCATCTGAATTGTAAAGGAAATAATTTTTGGTTTAAAAAAAGTCATCTTCACTTACTTTTAATGAATTGATTTAGTTTATGCACAAAATTACCAGACTAGATAGATACACATGCATGATTGGTGTGTGTGTTTTGCAGGTGTTGCTTGGTCACATCCTTATTTAATCAGTCAAGTGTTTTACTGCTATGCGAAACACAACTTTCTCTGTCTGCCGTTGGTTGTTTGAGCTGATGACTGTCCACTGTTTACTCTTCAATATACATGTTCTGTCAGTTCATATAAAAAAAAAAACTAGAAAATGTTGCCTGTTTAAATTATTCATGTTATTGCATCAGACAGTGTTGTTGAATTTTAGTGTTGTTGTTCTGATGGTCACAAACGCCAAACCCTTATTAAATGAATTATTGACTGCTAGTTTTCATGTAGACGTTCTAACAAGGACTGTGACTAAAATAATGTCGTAGACAGTGTGCTGACAAAGTGTCACAGACAGAGGGAGCTACCTGCTCGCAAGTCTAAATAAAAAAATACTCCTGTATATTTAACATTTTGCCATCTGGTGGCAGCATAACAGCTCCAGGTTGCTGCTTCATGCTACGTGCAACATTCTGTCAGAAGATGGCCATTAAAAAAAAAAAAAACTACTTTGAGTTTAGTCTTTTTGTTACGTTGTAATCCAGGTTTTTGGATGTTCAATATAAATAAATATTTACATATGGCACACATATTGTTCATCACACTCACTCTTTTTGTGTTTGTGCTCAGATGCTGCAAGACTGTCCCAAGGCACGCAGGGAAGTGGAGCTGCATTGGAGGGCGTCCCCCTGCGCTAATATTGTGCGCATCATTGATGTTTATGAAAACCTTTATCAGGGGAAGAAGTGTCTCCTTATCGTTATGGAGTGGTGAGTGCACAGTCTGTCTACACAGACCCTCATTCAACAGAGATTCTCCTTTATAGATGGTGAAACATTTTGGGATTAAATTTATTCACTCATCAAAATGGCAATATTCTCATATTTCTGTTTGAGCTGAAAATTCAAACATCTTCATATTATGTCTACATTCTTTATCGTTCCGAGTGTCTAAAACCTCTTCTACGTGAGAGTGGCTGTAACTGGTTCCTCCCCAGTCAGCCCTGTCCAGACTCAACTCCAGTAGAAGATCCTTAATGGCTCTTCTCCACTACCACTCTGGGAGTAATATAAGCCGCGCCATGCCGTGTATCGTGTGCAAGCTAATTTTATTGACAGCATACTGCGTTTGCTGATCGGCAAGAGATGTACGCCACTGCAGGCAAAGGCCAGGCCTTTCAACCACCACAGTGTGAACTGGCGGATATGCCGTCTGCTATCACAAAGCTGGTAGTGTGAAAGGGCGTAATCAGAAGCACATCCTTCAACTTCTGGAGTGAAATAATCTATTTCACAGCCCTACAAGCAAGAATGCAATGAAAAGTCGAGCAACTGTGCAGCTCTGGTTAACGTTCTGTCAGATCAATAGTTTTGCACTGACTGACTTGAAACACCGGAAGTTAGTTTGACGTGATGTGCATTTTATTCTATGTTTGGGTTTTTGTTTTCAATAAGGTTCATGCATGGATCTTGCACTGCATCGTTTGACATTTATTATGGATAAATTTGTACGTTTAGCAAAACAATCAGCTAACCTGAATTGCTTTCATTATGTTTGGGCCAGATATGAATTTCTATAAGATAAAATAAAATATCTGGGTTTATTTGAGTCCATGCAAACCACAACCTCAAGGTTTTCAGTTGCTGAATGTTGCTGCTAACAACCTCATCGGCGCGCCAACCACAGCTCCAGAGCTCTCATGGCTCGCCCACGTGCCTGCTCAGAATCACAGCAGCAAAACGGTGAGGAACATACTGCCAATGGAGACGCTCCAAGCTTCAGTACAACCAAACCAGACATTCACCAGCCAGAGTTGAGCTTGACAATGGAGAACGGGCTTAAACTGTCGTAACAAAATACAGGAAAATCTGTTCTGGGAAAATTAAATTACATCCGACAGCATGTTGGGTAAGTCTTGTGACTTACCCAACATGCTGTCCTTCATCTGAACCAAGTTTATGTCATGCTCTATTCACTACAGCAAGAGTGGAAGTGGAAGCAATTGTTTCTGTTTTGTTTCTTACTCACAGATGTCAGCTTCTTGGCACTTTTTAAAATATTTTTTCAATTTGTATTTTTTGACTTAAATTATAATCTGACTCCTGATCCAGTTTCTTTTATTAGGATTGTTCTCGTTTCTTTTTTTTTAGTTAAATATTTAAAATTTAAGAGTTGCAAGCAAACAATGATTAAAAAAAAAAAAGCCCATAAGTTTTTCTATTTTACATTACGTTCAAAGCAGGTTTCAACAATTTAAAGGGTCACAGGGATGTAAAATCGACTTTTTTGAGCTTTACGTAATTTTTTATGTTATTTCCTCATAAAAAACATTTTTGGAGTGTTGCTTTGATTTGAGAAGCCTTTTAATCTCCAGTGGCAAAATGCTTAGTCGGTGCTTTGAGGTGCAGCTCCTCCTCAGAGTTGCAGTTTCCCCATTCTGCTCCTTTAAACTAGCCAGCAGCAATTAGTAAACACCTGGTGGAGCTGTACGTCTGGTGAGCTCATTATATGAGCCACTTCTCAGTCCAATGCTGGTAAAAACGTTGTTAGTGAATTACAAAGTCAAATATCTTCTAAGTCTTTTGATATATAGTATTTTCATAACTGAAGGTGACAGTGCTATATTGTGCTATAAAATTGCACTATTTGCCTGGAAAATGTCTTATACTGCCCCTTTAAATTGTGCGTCAAAGAACTTGGAGCAAAAATCAGTTTGTGCCTCAGTTTAGCTTTTCTTTTTCTTTCACCTCACACCTTTGCCAGCTTCTGTTTCGCTTTGCTTTGATGAATTTTCGCAGACGTAACCCAAAATGACTCGCCAACTAACTGCACCCATCAGATTTGTTGGGTGGTTGAGATTGTAATCACTTTTGCAATTGAAGTTTCGTCACATTGCTGGTATTGTCTTTGGCGATTTTAAAATTTGAATAGAATCCGGACAACTTTATTCACCAAGTGTTCTTTGGACATCCACCTGCTCTGTCCTGAGCAGGTTGAGCTGAAAGTGGTTCTGATCGCGCCGGTGGGCCGGCACGTCCACCTTCTGTCAGCATCCTGACTCATCATTGTCCTGGACCAGACTGGTGATGGTGGCCCATTTTTATTACAATTAATAAACATATTTCCTGCTACCTTAAAAATGTTAAGTTACTTACAGTGAGAGAGTATCCTAAGAATTATTAATTGAAAATCTTATTCAGTCTTTGTCTGAAATAATGACCGCCCACACAACATGCGGTTGGTAAATAAGTCAGTTTGTCGGAAGTGTTTTGCAGGCTGACTTACAAACCCAATTTTGATCATAAGTCAAACCTCGTGCTATGTGATGCTGACCAAATGAAAAGTGAGTCATTTATTCTTTTCAGTTGTTTCGTTTTCACCCATTTAATGGTTCTACTTCCAGAAACAAGTGTGATTAAAGCTTAGCGTTTCATCTTTAGTTTGAAATTCGTTTATCTTTCTGTTGGCAGGTCAGTGTGGTTTAGTGTGCAGAGCAACAAAAAGGCAATATAAAGTTTAGACATATTGGAAATGTTAAATACATTTAATCTCGGCCTTTATTTAGCAGAATAACGTAGAAGAGAGATGGCTGATCATCTTATACAAGTATATTTATTAGATGGTTTATAATAGGGGCTGGAAATGTGGCCTCAGTTATGAAAATATCAAATATATTTGCATTATCAAAGCTTTGAATAATATAGCCAAGAGGGGGGAACCATAAAAAATTGTTAGTAAATACGTTAATATCTTACACATTTTATTGTCAGACATTTTTAAGCTGAATGCATCCTCCAAAGAGAATAGGGTGACATACAAAGTAAAAATAAGACTATAGTACTTTATATTGTGAGCTTCCCAGAAATACATTGGATGTTGAATAAGCATGAAAATGAACTAAATAGCAGGAGTCTGTCAGGTAATTTTGCTAAATGTATCTGTGAAAAACACACACACAATAAAAACATGGCTTTGGCAGCTTTGTATTTGTTTGCATCATGTTTAACATATAAAAACTGAGAAACAGAAGTTATGTGAAAAAATATTGTTTAATACAGATACTTTATATTTCAATGTCTATTTCACAAGCTTATTATTTTACCATTTAAAGTCAATTAAATCTATTTACTGATGGGGAGGGAGGCTGTTTTTATGATAAATGTTTTCATTAGTGACTATTGTATCAGTAATGCATTGTGATGACTTTTCACCTTAGGCTGATCCTTATGATCTGAGTTGAATATTTTCATAAAGATTCACAGTTCCCATTATTTTGCAAAGCTGTCATCATTGTAATGATTCAGTTTCTGTTTATTTCTACAGCCCACAGGTGCTAACGTTATGTGTTAAGAAGGCAAAGTTTAAGCCTACAAAGGTTCATTTTATTCAGCTTTTATTGTAAATTTACTCAGCATGACCTTGGTGCAAAATGACCCATTTCCTCTAAACAACTTACAGTTATTTCCTTTCCATTTCCACTTTGTTGCATTTTAAAACCGCCAAACCCCCATAAAGTTGTCACACGTGCATCCTTTTTGCTGTGTGGTTGTCCTCGCTGCACAAAGGCAGACATGTGAGCCGAGGCGCTCATACAGTGGTGTAGCAAGTGATGAGTAATTTCCTTGAGAGATTCTGTGACAATTAAAGAAAAAGGTAGTTTTTCTTATGAAATCAAAACATTTCCTAGAATATTACACTTGGAGAACTATCTTCATGACCTGATTGTTCTGCTACCTGATACATGAGTCATTGAGAACGACCTACATTAGGCACTTTGAACAATTGACCCATGTTGTGTAAAGGGTCACATGACCAAAATTTCCAAAATTAATCCCTTCCTAATTAAAGTAACCTAGATAGGCATAGATATGTTTATCTTAAACATGTTAAATTACAAATAGTTGACAACTCTTTAATCTGACATTTGTAATGAAGACACATTAATGTATAAAACACAACAAATTTAAATTTGATTCGGTCGGCATTTATTAGAAATGGTCGTTTGAGAAGTGCAGTCAGTCTCTAGTTTATGGTTTCAGATGGTTAAACACCCTCACACTGCTGATGGGATGTGAAACAGTGTAGGCTGATGTGTGTGTAAGAATGGTGTTTCTTTTTTTTTTAATTTTTTCGCTGTTTCAGTCAGAAATACGTACCCTTTCTTCACCGTTAATCAAAATCATCATCGTTTGTGAAACAAAATTCATGTCCTCAACAGTTTTGAGAAACGTAGAGGAAGAGGGATGGGCCCAGTCATTTCGAGAATATCTCCTTTCTCTGAACCATGTTTGGGAAAAAAAAAAAAAGCTAGAAACTGAGTTAGATTTGTATGAAAGACAGCCTGCATTGCTTAAAGTTTTCCGCCGTCTGTTTCTCAGAATGCAGAATTTAACTCGTGCTGCGGTTCTGGAGGGGGTCCCTCTCCTCTAATTCTGAGACTGCCTCTCCAGTAACCACTCGCATGTTTGAGGAGCCGGTCCGCGGCGACATGAGCCGTTCAGCAGATGTGAAATTGGTATTGATGATTTGATCTGAAACTGGTGCAGTCATAGCGAGCAAAAAGATTAAATGAAACTTATGGAGTAAGTTGGAGAGAGTTTTCTCATATGCAATAAGTAATTATTAGCTGCATTTTTGTCTGAGACGATGCAGAACCTTAGAGGTGTTCCTGTGTAAAGTTTTCTTTATAAATGACAACTTATGTTGTTGGTTGTGTTAAGTGAAAAATGCACACATTTATCATGGGCATAAATATCACAAGAGAGGGTTGTCCAACTCCGTACTTCAAAAGTCAGTCACCCATGGTCACTGCCTTCAAGTTGGCATCCCTTTTGAAGGGTTCCTTAATAATGCATCTTGACTAGATTTTTTTTTTTTCTAAAACTAGAGTTGGGTGCACAAGGTTGTGTTGATTAAAGAAACCCAGTCAAAATAATATATACCAGCTCAGACAAATGCTTGCATATGTCTGAGCACGCTTCTGCTAAATTTATATAATTTTACTCTAGCAAGCTGCAGAGTAACCAAGCCTGTTATAACTATAAGTAAGGTCTGGGAATAATTCTGTCTGCACATTTGAGAACTCTCTATCAGACTTGGTAGAGCTTGCGTACGTTGGTTGACTTTCTGGCACAGACTCTGCTCTTAAGATTTCTATGGGTTCGGTTTTCTGACTGATCACCAATCTATGAAAAGCCTGACCTGACGACTGTTTTTGACCGATACTTTTTTGTCTGAAAAGTCACCAAATATAGCAAAGGTCATTAAGCTGGCAACAGTGACATGATCTGGTGGCCACAAACCACAAAAACTAAGAAAATGAAAGCCAATAAATTGGCTGGGCCTAAATCTGCTCCCCTAACGATGCCCCCTAGTGTTCAGGCTATTCCAGAAGCTGCATTTCAACCTGATGTCTGTAAAATCAATCACTTAAACTGTCACCCGCAAATGAAAGAAAACTGGTTTAAAATGGGCCCTGTAAGGCTCCATATTAATCTGGGAATTGGTGTCCTGAGTGAAATAAGTTCAGATGAGCTCTTGCTCAAAAAATGGCATCTTTTAAGTCTTTAGTTGCAGCTGACCTCATGGACAAGCCAAATATATTCAGCTTTATGTTTCAATGATCCCATCACCAAGCCACTTAGTCATAATATAATGAATATTTGAGTCAAAGTGGAGCTTTCCATCTAATTATATCTGGATCACTAAATATATGTTCTCTTACTTCATGCTCTATTTCTCATTAAACCACTATCTTTTCTGCTGAAGATTCAGATGCGTATGTAAATTTACCATTTTCACGCTGTTTTAATGTCAAAAACCTTCTGCTGATTCAAAGAAAAAGGCGCCGCTTTAGTCATCAGTATTACTGGAACGGACCACACTTCCATCAGCTGTTATGTTCAGACTTATTTTGTGCATCAGACTTCAGAGCTGATGCACAATCCAAAAATTGGACTGAAATTTTTCAGTTCAGATTTGATTTCCGATGAAGAGAAAATAGAAAAACTTTTTTTTTTGGTCGCCCGACAAACCACAGACCACCTGTTACAGGGAAAAGGAAGTTAGAAAATCTGTCTTGTCTATTCTTTGAAACTGCTTATATGCTGAAGTAGGGCTTGCAGAGCAGCACCATATTTGGAAGTTTTGCATTCATTCAAAAGCTCAGCATTATCTGCTTTTCAGCATTTTTCTCCTTTCAGGAACACCAATGAGTAATTAGCATCATCTGCTTGAAGTAGTGCTAAATCTCTCCTTCCTGCAGGATTTCTATCATCATCAGTGGGATCCAAACCCGAATACAGACCAAATCCAGATTTCTTTTGGTTTCACCTCTTAAATAAAATGTCATTCTTGTGCAACTCCTCCTAATGTGCAGCGGTATATTAATAACACCGTTGGTGGCGTCTGTGTTTTACAGTATGGACGGCGGTGAGCTTTTCAGTCGAATCCAGGACAGAGGAGACCAGGCCTTCACAGAGAAAGGTAGAACGGTTTTTCATAAGTCAGAATACTGAATGATACGATCACCTTCACAGCATACAACTGGAATACTTTATTTGCTACAGTTGCAGTGTTGATGTGCATGTTTGATCACTTGTAACGTTTGTAAAACTATCTTCATTGTAGAGGCCTCTGACATCATGAAGAGCATAGGAGAGGCCATACAATTCCTACATGCCATCAATATTGCGCACAGAGATGTGAAGGTTTGTTTCATGTCTTAGTCTTACGCTCGTTATTTATCTTTAATAATAAAAAAGACACCTGCAGGTTCTAAAGCATCTCTGTGGTTCTTCCTGCAGCCGGAGAACTTGCTGTATTCTTCGAAGAGGCCCAGGGCTCTCCTGAAACTCACAGACTTCGGCTTTGCCAAGGAGACGACCTCGCACAACTCCTTAGATACTCCCTGCTACACACCTTACTATGTTGGTAAGAGTCTGCACAGTCTATAGTTTTATCTATGAGATTAATTTATTGTTGAAAGGGCCGGCGTTCCTTCAAACAACACTTTGCACAAATAAATCTTAAATTGCCTTTGTCTTATAAAATGATTATTGTCACAATTACTGCACTTTATTGCCTCATTGTTAGCATTTTATACATTTTTTTGTGTCTTTTTGTTTTTTCTACTTGTCTATTATGATGTGTGCTCCTGCCTTTTTTTTGGCCAGGTCACTCTGGTCTCGATCTCAATATATATATATATGTTTTTTTTTCTGGTTAAATAAAGGTTTAATGAGAAAGAAAATTCTGGTCAAACAAATTTATTCAACTTGTATCCTTTATTTAAATTATTTACAGCTCCAGAGGTTCTTGGCCCAGAGAAGTATGATAAGTCATGCGACATGTGGTCTTTGGGCGTCATTATGTATATTCTGTAAGTCGCTCATTCTGGGCTTTCTATCTCTTCATCTCACTTATTGTTAGGGGTTTTTTTTCTCTAATCTTACCTTTAAAATACCCAACAGGTTGTGTGGATACCCTCCTTTTTATTCTAACCATGGCTTAGCCATCTCTCCTGGGATGAAGAAGAGGATAAGGATGGGCCAGTATGAATTTCCCAACCCTGAGTGGTCAGAGGTGTCGGAAGAAGGTAAGACTCTATAACTGAACTTTTTATTTTGCTTAAACTGTTCATGGAAAATTCTGTAAAATAACTCTGTAAAAGTGTGTTCTGTAATAGTTTTGTGGTTTTTAAATGATCATTTTTTAAAAATAATAATAAATCTTTGACTAAATGGTGCACTTTACAGCTCTGACGCAGGTGAACTTTTTTTTGTTACGGTAAGAATTTGATGACGCCGTAATCATTAAACCTCTGCTGGTGTTTGAAGCTTCCCAATAAACCATGACAAACGGATGACAAAACTGGTCAAGAAATTGAAACTGATCAAGGTGTTTCACCTCTAAGGCTGCAGCTGGCTGCTAAGCCGAAACTCAACTCTCGTTTCATGAGTAATATGCTAGTTTTAAAAAGAAAACTGAAGCTACGTAGTGATGATGTGTAACTGCAGTTTCTCTCCAAATAACAGATGTGTCTCAATAGTTGAACTCACTTCAATTCACTTTGGAAAAATCTACTCAAGTGTTTTGTTTTTTTTTTTGTTTGTTTTTTTTTTACCAACAGTGTTTCAAAGAAACTGCAAGTTTCCTTGGAGAACGCTGCAAAAAAAGTGCTTTGCTCGCTCTGTTACATAAAAATAAAATGCATCCATTGATGCATTGCCTCATTAGTGCACAACAAGAAGAGCCAGTCCGAATCACCATCTTTGTTTGGTGAAGCTTTGTTACTCCAATGCATATTGCAGAAAATTCCTGTTTTTAAACAATAAAGATATGAGAACAGCATCGAACGTTTTTGAAAACTTAGGCATTTTTATTAGATTTAAATGTGTGTAAAAGCTAATCGCTATTATAAGACGTTTTAAGCTAGCATCTTATAATAGCGATTAGCCTGGTGACTGTATTCATCCTGGGGAATATAGATCCATATCTTAACCTTAAAGATTGACAAAATCCTAAAAAAAAAAAAAAAAAAGTCTGTATGAAACATTGTGTCCTAAGATCTTTAAAGTCTTAAATTAATGTATCTAAAATTAAACCCTTAAAATATTTTAAACTCATTACAAAAAAGTAAACTGGCTTTAAAATTGAGTCTTGGCAGGACTATTTAAGTGTATATTCTATCTTTTTGTTTCCCCGCGGGACATTTCTGTCAGGTAAAAGGTTGAGTCGCACCCAACATCGTTCTATGACTCACTGCTAATGTATCCTTGCTAGCTAGCCAGCTATGTAGCTTTTTTGCATCTATCATGGATAAGTGCAAATTTATCCAGTTTGCTGGACAAAGTGTGTACATTTCTGTGGAGATATAGATCTTAAATTCCACAATGGTCATAGAAAGTCTTAAATTTGGGTTGGTGAAACCTTGTGAAGGAGCTGAAAATATGCAAGTGAAATAGTAGACTCTCCCATCTTCTTTCCGCAGCTAAACAGCTGATCAGGACCCTCCTAAAGACTGAGCCGACCCAAAGGATGACCATCACAGAGTTCATGAATCATCCATGGATCAATGTGAGTGAACCGTAATGTTCATCTTAATGGTTTTATAATTTATTATGACTTGAATTATTTTGGTCAGCATTACTGCTCTAACCTTAGAGATGTTGTTTTGTCCTTTTTTTTTCCTGAAGCAATCAATGGAGGTTCCCCAGACCCCACTTCACACCAGTAGGGTTTTAAAGGAGGAGAGGGATGCATGGGAGGAAGTCAAGGTGAGGCATTTGTTTTTTCTCGATCTGAAATGAGATGCAACACACACTCCTACAAGGAAAAGATGTGTTTATTTAGCTGAATGATTTGCTGATTTGCAGCTCTTTCATGGAGAATATTTTAACACTTGCAGCATTCGGTTTTGGCTTGTCTTGCGTTTTTTTCTTTTGTATTATCGTAGCACAGCACTACATTACTGCGTAGGAGGTGTTTGTATACTAATCTTTACATCTGGTCTGCAGATAGAGGAGGGTTGTAAAAAACTGTGCAGAGTTATTTCATAAAGGTTTGCACTGCAAGTTTTATTGCCACCCAAGACGGGGTGTGGTAAGTCTTCTGCTGACTGAGACTTTCTGTCATTTGGTTTGATGTGAAAGTAATGGGAGTTGCACCAAAACATCTCGCATTTTTCGAATATTTGCTGCCGTTTTTCTTTGTGGGTAAAAAATGCTTCCAATTTCACAAAGCGACTGTCTTCAAGGGCCAATATAGGTATTAAAAGTGCACCAAAATAAACAAGAAATTAATTGAAAAGGCAAAAATTGTATGTAAATAGTCATTACACACAGTGACACATTTAAAACTTTTTGTTGCTGCAAAAGATTATTGCTGAGAATGTTAGTTCAGAGTTCTATCTAAAAGTAATGAAAAAGCTGCACAATAGGGATAATTTTAAGAGTTTCGAGGAAATTATCTGGAATCTGAGCTGAAAGAGCAACGACGCACAGTCGTCTCCGGGACAACAACTGGAGACAACTAGTGAAATCTCTTCATTTATGCACATGCTACGGCCTAATGCCTTCCGTTGTTCTGTTTCTCAGGAGGAAATGACCAGTGCCTTGGCAACGATGAGGGTCGACTACGAGCAAATCAAAATCAAGACCATTGAAGACTCAACCAATCCACTGCTAACGAAAAGGAGAAAGAAAGCCAACAACCCAAACTCTGCTGCCCACTGAAAGAGTCAGGCTTGCATGCACATACAACACAGGTTGAGAGGAGAAAGCAATAATTTGTCGACACAAGTCGTACTGCATGGATTTTCTCAGTGTTTTATTTTTCTTGGCAAAAGTTTTGTAAAAGTGTATTTTTTTTTTCTATTTTTTTTTTTTTGTTTTTGTTACTCAGCCATTTTAACAAACTCGTCACTCTGCTGCCTGCAGGGTGAAGAGCGGGTACGTGTATTTACACCAGAAAAGAGATTATGAAATGCAGGAAAACGGGAGGAAAAGGGTGATTTGGATCTCTCTCTCATTCTCTTTTCAAGATATCAGATTGTGTAGTGAGAGGGGCTGTGATGTTGGAGCACAACACGAAGCCTTAGCATTAGCTGTAGTTGAAATTTGTTTTTTTTGGTTTTTTTTCCCCCCACAGCTCCCTTACCTGTGAATGTTGTATCACGTGGCTAATCCCCAAAAATAGAAACGAGCGACGGTTTCGCTCTGTGTACATGCAAAGCAAGCAGATGTATTTTGAACTGACAGGAGGAATGTAAAGACGCTGTCTGTGGGAATTGGGAAGAAATGGATGCTGATTTCTGGGATTTGGACAGGAAGTGTCTGTCAGGTTCAGTTTGTCTTTATGAATGTTAAACTGAGGCCTATGCACTCAAACAAGGGAACTGTGCCACTGACACTGCACCTCACTTGTAGCCCTTCTCTCCTAACTAAACGTGCGCTTGTCAGACAGAGACGGAGCGACGGAAGACGCCCCAGAACGACTCTTTCTTTCACATGTAGCTCACTGGAGAGGAGGCAACAAATACTGTATTTTTTCATGGATTTTTATGACCATTTTAGCCTAGGCCTTACTGAGTATTGCTTATTAGCATATAGCTTTTAATCCCTTCTTGGCAAGCTTTTACCAATGTTACCCTTCTGATTTGAAAATATCGACGGATTGTATGTCAGGTTAAGCCTATGCAGGTGTTTGTCAGCTTGGAATACCATTGAAATTGTCTTTTTATTATTATTATTTTTTTGATTGCAAATGTGTTGGGAAGATGTTCTGCATCAGTTGGAGGGATTTATGTAAGGAGCAGCATCCAGTATGGTACGCACCGGCCCTTTAGAGGTTCTGCTGGAGGACAACATTTCTATTGATGTGGATTTATGTCACCGTATGTTCTGCCATTTTCCTGAAGTTCTGAGTTGAATTAGAAAGAACTGTGCTGCACAGTTTAAACCACCAGCAGGTTACCACACTGTTTAACTCTTCCCCATCCTAAAGAGTTCGACCAGTCTGCCAATACACTTCCTAACTCACTTGGGATCGTAGAAAATAATCAATTGTCATTTTGGTCTTGTCACTTTATAAAATCACATCAATCGTATCACATCTCTCAAAGTGAGAATGTTTTTTTTTTTTTTTATTATTATTATTATTATTATTTTTTGCCTTTCCCCGTCGTCACATCTTTGTAGTGGAAACGCAGATGTGTCCGTCTTTACCCTCGTCTTTGACTCTGTTCAGCTCCACCTGCCATCTTTTTGTCTGCTTCAGCTTTGGATTAAAAAAAAAACAAATATAAAACAAAACTGGTTCTTCTCTGTTTTTGTGAATGGGAAATTACTCAGTCATCAAAGACGAAAGGCGCCACACAGATGTGAGACCCATAAAGCCCAGTGAGACCCTGGATCGTTGCATCAGGCCCACAGGAGGCGGCTGAGTTACAGCTGCAGCGCATGACATCCTGTATTTTATTGGTATTTGTTTGTGACGGACCAATAAGAAAACAAAAGGAAAAGAAATACACGGTTATAAAATTAAAAATTTTTTTGTCAACCCCGTTTTCCCAATCTGAAAAGTGTGGTGTGCGTCTGCATTCAGCCCCATGGTTCTGTACTTTGCTACAATTACTAGTGAGATTTTCCACCCATCTTTTATTCAAAACATAGCTTAAACTCATTGCAGTTTAAATTTTCAGGTCTTTCTTAAGATTCTCAGTTGGACTCAGATCAACAATCACTTGCGTACGTTGAACCTCCAAGCAGCACTTGTTACTGGTTCTCCATCAATGGCAGCCTGCAGCTCTGGCATGTGAGCCAGTTCAGTATATAGCTGCACCATATGGCCTTCTTCATCATTCAAAGTTGATTCAGGAAGCGGCTCTTGTCCAATAAAACCAGTGGGATCAACTTCAAGGGCATTCCTGCTTAATAAGTTCTACATGCAACCAATTTTATGAAGCACTGAGTCAGTTGGTAGTATGAAGTCTTTCTTGACCTCTATCCCCACATTCAGTTCTTTTTTCAAGTCAATCACGTCTTCAAATATGACTCAGTTTGTTGTGTCTGCTCGGGATTTGTGGGTTTTGACACGGGGGTGAACAGACTCAACCCATGACAGAAGTGTATCATTGCTGTTAGCATGAGTGACTCCTGGAATATACACATTTACGCAGCAAAACGGCTCTGTAGCATTGACTCAACACCCGTTTGCCAACACTGGGCTGTTCAGAGCAAAGTTTCCCGCCAGCGTGCAGAGCTGTTTCTCTGCAGGTACGGAGGCAACTGTGGCTTCTGAGCTTCCAGCTCTGAGTGTGATGAAACCGATAGTCATCTCTGGCTTGTACAGGTCTGCTGGGTAAAAGACGAGATAAAGGGGGTAAATGGGCCTAAAGGGGAGTCCCTATGGTAGACCTGCAGAGGCTGTAACCCCTTACTATAAAACCCAACAAACCGCAGGACACCCACCAGGTTGGTTTATGCAAAAAGGTGCGAGGCATTGCCCTGCTGCTGTTGAACCGGGTGAATGGTTTGGCTGAAGAATCTAAAAAAAAAAAAAAACCCATAAAAAATATGTTTTTTATTATTGTTTGTCGCAGCAGCATGTCATTGTTTAAAATATGAGAGGAAACGCGGAGGATGGAGGCTTCTCAGCTGAGGCGGTGACATGCAGTTCTTGTCGCTTTGAAGTGGCGTGCCATCCTGCCAAACACACAAACACGTACGCATCCTCGTTCTGAGTGACCCGCGGCAGACGAGCCTGCAGCAGCAGCAGCAGCAGCACGTCAGCTCAGCTGAGCAAACTTTAACCAAGTTTGTCAAACGGAAGAGCGTGCCGTTATCACCTTGACGCATTTCACAACAAGCGCTTATCGTTGGCTTGTTTTGGAAATCTGTTCGGTCTTACTGTGAAGAGCTGTAACAGTAACAGTCACAGCAGGTACACCTTTACGGACACGCTGTGGTTGCTGCGGGTGCTTTGATTGACTTGCTGCTTCAGATGTTGCCGGGTTATTTTAAAAGCAGGCCTCTTTTATAGGAACTCTTCGCCATCTTGCCAGAACAGCAGTGAGGAAGGTGTACAGGTGTAGCTCACTAAATCACAACGTCGTCAAAACGCTGCGGTATTTCAGCAATGAAAATTCAAATGAAACTTCAAAATTATATATCGTTTTACTTTATATGTTGATACACACACTGACATACTAACAATAATTACACCGACTGAAATAAGTTTTTATTTCTACAGTATAAAAATACTTTATTGATCCCAAAGAAAAAAAAAATGTTTTTGTAACTCATTCACTGAAATAGTTTTAGAAAGTACTGAAAGATTTAAGAGCCAAACGCAGGTGCTCCTCAAGGTTTAGTCTTGGGACCCCCCTTTTTTTTTTGTAAAATGTGTCCCAGTGAAGCTCATTTGCTAGATTAAAAGCCACTTTTGGATGCTCTGGTGATGCAGGGTCAAAGCATGGCCCGCATATTGAGGCCTTAGTCCTCGTGGCAGTGGTCGCAGGTTCGATTCCCGGCCTGGCGACATTTGCTGCATGTGTTCCCCCTCTCTCATTACCGTTTAATCAGGAAATCGTTATAATAAAAGAGAAATAATTACTTATAATCCCCAGTTTGTGTGAACTTAATTCTATGTGTTTTATGAAACAGATTGGTTACACATATAGTAAGACCATATATGCACGTAAAATAAAAGCTTGTCATCAAAGTGGCGCCACAGGAAGGATTTGACTGGCTCATCTGCTTCTGCAAAGTAATACTTCAGTGAGAAATTGTTACAATAAAGTTGCAAACTGTAACTTTATGGCAACTCTAAGTTGGACACCAAGTCTACTCCTGGCATAGTTTTACAACAAAAGCTAGAAAGGCAATTTTTTCTCACACACTGTGCACAAAAGTAGTTTTCTTCACAAATCACAAGTACTTTCACACGATGACATTAAGAATATTTTAAGTGTGAATAAAATAAGTCACATAAATGTTGGCTACAATTTCCCCAAATATTTAGTGAAGATGCATCTCTTATCATTTTAAATTGCATTAATTTCATTTAATTTCTTAGTCTGACAGGGACAATGCACTCAAATGTAGAACGGAACGACTCTTAACTGATGTGTTGCACAAAGAGTGCACAACTGCAGCTAACTCACAACTCCAGTCTCTCCAATCTCATCTCTATACATTAAAATACATACAATTTATAAATCACAACACCGTAAGAATATGTGTGTGTTCTTCCTGTACATTTATGCAGACAGATTGGGACTCAAACCCAGAACCTTCTTGCTGCTGCAATGCCAAAGTTCAACAAACTGTTCAAACTACATAAACACACTTTGAAGCCTTGATGAGGCTTTCTTCTCTGAGTTACTTGTATTCTTTGGAAGCCAGTACAAATACTGGAGTGTTTTTGCACCTCGTTAGCCTTCAGATATCGTCTTTCTCCCTAGTATCCAAAATTAGGCGGTAATTGGTCTGTTTGAACCAGCAACCCGCCGATGACAGAACAAACCCCTTCCTCCTGCCACACAGATTTAACGTCATATTAACTAACTCGGCGATAATGAGAGTATGTGTCTCTTGGCGTTTTAACAGCGACCCTCAATGCACTGTCTTATCTTTAAAGCAGTAGATTGTGCAGTAGATTTCTGTTTGAAACTAATCTAAACAGAGGAGCCCGAGGTATTTTCACTTTCGCTTCTCATGACTGTACATCATGTGTCAACATCCCTTGAAATGATCGACTGACAGTTGAATTCTCTGCAGTGTTTTATTGAAGATTTCTTGTTGGTCCTCGAAAACCCTGCAACAAGCTGTAAAAATGCCGAAACCGTCAAAAAGGGGATCCACACGCACATTGTCACAGCCCGTCACCATCATGTCCATATTAAGAAAGTACCCAGAGTTCCACTGGTTGCGCAACAATGTGGTTGGGTTGACTTCTTCTGACGACTGACCACCGGAAGCACTGGCATGTCGCTCGTTTTTTAGAGCCGATAAGTTCTGCAGAAAGCTACAGGAAAAAGACCAGGAAGTGAATCTGCCGATGCCACTAAATACCCACCTTGCATCAGGCAAAGTGGGATTTACTCATAACCATTCGGCGAAGCTGTTCTTATGACACAATCAACTCTTTTCGGGTTCACCCTAGATACTCAGGGCAACGGTTTGACTACTTCTGACACATTTCATTATAAAAACTGTGTTTTTGCACATAGCAAGAGAGAGACGAGTACAGTAATTATATCTTCGGGATTTCACATTTGACTCATGATATATTGGAAATTTGCCCACAAAATCTTATCTCCAAAGCAATGAATCATAACGGATGGTGCCGAGTGTTTTTTTGTTTTTTTTTTGTTTTCTTTTTATGAGCTTGTCACATTTGCATAATTACTGCTTTTTGGGGGAAACAGAAATTGTGAATCTGAAAACGATGCAAGTGATGCCAAATCTCCCATGTGAGTAAGAGCTCAGTTGTAGATGTTATTGATAAGGTCCTTTTTAACTTGGGCCATCTTAAAAAGATAATGCAAGTGAAATTTTGCTCAAGGTGCATCATTTACTTTTTTGTCCAATTATGGCTACAAGAACAGATCCTTCCTTTCAAGGCGAGAAAACAAGCCGAGACAGGATTTACTCAACTTTTTACACAGAACGCAAATTGGTCCAAATTCAATTCCGAACTGATCATTTCTTTCCGATAATATAGTCGCATTTGGATTCAAGTGCACACACTCCAATATGATCTTAGTTATTTTGCTGAATAACTGGCAAGTCGTCATCATATGAAGCTAATTGGTGAAATATTGTCTATCTAAAAAAGGCCAGTTAATTTTAATGTGATATTGACTTAGCAGCAAACCCTCATCTGTGAAGAGAGTCAAAATTTCCAACAGCAGGTTTAAGGAGAACTCGGATCTGAAGCTTTGCATTGTTATTTTTGACACGTTAAGCGACACTCCCACACTGACGGCGTCATGCTGAAACCTGCTGAAACATAACAGATTTCTTGGGGTTTTAGCCAAATGAAGTTATTTTCTCCAGAAGTAAATCTTTTGAGACATCAGTCGCCAAATTTCCGTCAAAAAATGGTGCCACATTAAAAACCGAGGGTGAAGGTTTTGAAAAGAGTCTCCAAGGACAGAAAACACAATCAGTCCTCAGGAAGTAGTGGACACGCCTACAGGACGAAAGAGATAACTTGAACTTAAAATGATTCATGATTTATCTTTAAGGTATTTTTTGTTGCATTTATTGTGCTTAATATAAAGTCATGAATGCCAATCTGGCACATTAGCCGTACAAATGAGCATTTCTTTCCTAATGTGCAATACTTAAAGAAGAAATAAAATACCCTGCTTTTTGGTATTTATTACTAAATATAAACTGATAATTATTAAGATTTGATCATAGCTAACTCCTGCCATGCACAGCACATATATATGGCTGATGTGACAGCCATATATATGTTTCCCCAACAAGCTCTCTGCGTCTCCAAACATCATTAGCACATGCGTGTCTTGCGTTGGTCAAACATCGTGAGCAAATAGCTGCAGAGGACATCCTATTTTTTCAAAAGTAGAAATACAAACAACATTATTTGACCACCCTTGCACTGCTCTGTTCAGGACAGCAATAAAAAGTAGCATCACTGAAACCAAATATGCATTTGTTCCTTTTTTATTGTTCCAGGTACAGTGCAGAGCAGCTCGGTGTTAAGAATGTAGTTGTTTTCATCGCTTGGCAACCATTTTGGTAATTGTTGTGGCTGTGTCATGTACTCGCTATACCCACTTTGTCTAGTGCCTCCCTCCAGCAATCATCAAGTGGAAGGTAAGGTTCCACATTTAGAAAGACCAATTAACTAAACTGCATATTACTGGACTGTGAGAAGAAGCCAGACGACCTGGAGAGAACCTGCTCATGAGTAACGAGAACATGCAAACGTCATGCAGAAAGACGCTCTTGGTACAAGGCAACACTGCCAGCAACTGCTCCATTGTTCAAACTGCAATAAATAATATTCTGGAGAAGTTTGTAAAGGCTGTAAAAAAATAAAGCACAGCAGCTTTTCTCTTCGCTACTAAGTATTTACAACATTATGTAGAGTTTATGGACTTTCAATCCCTCTGAGTTGCCTTACTTTACAAGGCAAGTTTATCCATTGAAGCCACTCTTTAAAAATAACTTATTCTTCTTCAGAAAGACAAAAAAAGGTGTTGTGTGTGAAGGTCTTGTGGCTAAAGAAAAAAAAAAATGGCATAATTCTTGCAGCATTTGCTAGATACTTACAGACTATCATGCAACGGTGAACTGCAGGATCCAAATGCAAAGAGGAGGCAGGATGGCAAAACTGAAATGGCTTACGCTAAAAGAAGACTTACAAAAACTGACGTCCAAAGATAAATCCAAAATAATAAAACACAAGGAAACCAAAAGGAAGCAGGGTGGCAGCATGGGAGGATCTGATCGAGTTATTTATAGTGAACGAGGAGCAGGGAGTTGAAACTGGAGTTCAGCTGAGGTACTGGGAAAAAAGGCCTGTTAAAATACACATTGAACGTGGGAAACAAGTGAATAATCTAAATACTCGGATGCACATGTATCCCCGACACTCTCCATCGCTTCACTCATAAGATCCAAGCCCAAAGAGGGAAAAGCTGCCATGGGAGTTCAGATGTAACAGTTCCCTTTGCAGCGCTGCACAGTTTCACATGACCAGCTCTAGATTTTCCCACCATGCTTTGGTGTCTGACTAGAGATCAACACTCATTCCAAAACAGCTGCATGTGGCCATATTGGCTACGCACGCAACTCGTTAAACTCTCGCTTTGTGGTCGGGCGTTAATGAACTATTTTTTAAAATTATTATTTGTAGCAGAATCAACATTTTGTTCGTATCTTCAGCTGCAAAAGCTGTTGCTAACGTGGGTAAGAACAGAGTCCTGGTTTGGAGGACTGATGTTATGAATGATAACTTTTTCGTAAGTACTGTCATTGCTGGAATGATACTATTCAAATCCTCCCACACTGACTCAGCAGATGAGTAAAGAGGCGCCTCAGAGTAGTTTCAGTGCAAAGCCCTGAGTCAAGTACAGAGCGAGCCGAGTCGGGAGCTTACAGACCCTTCTCTGAGAGATACGCAAAATTCAAACAATTCTTCTGCAAGGTGCATGATGAGACTAACGGCAATGCAGCTTCTTTTGTACAGCACCAATTAGTCACAGAGCAATTTAAGGTTTACAGAAGATTTGAAGAATTTCATCCAGATATTTGCTTCCCATACAATAAGTAGTTGAATTCAAACTTAAATTAAGTAGTATATCAATAATTATAATAATGCAGTATTAATTTTACTGTGCAGACTGTTTGGAGCTGACATAAGAGTATTCTCACGTTTCAATACAGTTGATTTATAACCCACAAGACTTCTGCTCTACAAAATGTGTGTGTGACTAAGCAAGATTCTTTCTGCATGCATGGGTTTTTTTTTTTTTTTTTTTTCGTGCAAGTGTTCATATGCCATGAGGGTGAGGCTGGCTAGTTAACAGTTACGGTAAATTGACACACAGGCTCGGTCTGCTGCTGGTAAGTGATGTATATGGGTCATGTTTGAGGTTAGAGGATCAGCATGTTGAGTTTACACATTAGTTCTGCATGTATTTAATCTGCAGGATGTGAAAACGTATGTATTTCCTCGTTACTCATTCCAACGACATGACTACAGTTTCACTAGCCTGGTAAATAACGTGAACCGAGGAACCTTTTTTTTTTTTTTTATTAACAATCTTTAATTAAAAAATAAAGATATGAAAATATGAAAAAGTAGAAGGTGCAATAAATATAAAAATAAATATAAAATTATATGTTTTTGTATCTATTACAGAAAGTAATAAATACTCTATATTGAAAATATAGTAATTCTTTCCTTGAGCATGAAAGAACATAGTTCTTGAACACGAACTTGTCCTTGGGACAAACAACTGTCTGTTGTCTTTGAAGAACAGACAACGCTTCAGCGGATTTATAGTTACATTCATAGTTCTGGACACGATCAAGTAAATGCATGTTAGTCTCAAACTCAAAGATTGTCCATTTTGTTTCCCAAAACATGCGCAGTAATGATAATCTTCGTTAAAGTTGGCTGGTCTTCATTGAGGGTTTCTCTTCCGTTGAGACGCCAGGTACGTCTCGATGTAGTTGAACAGCAGATCCAGCTCCCCCATGGCCTTGAACACACCTTTACTCTCCATCTGCAGGTAAATACACACCTTCATTATCACACTGGAACAACCGATGCAGAAGGCAATTCTAGGTCTGTCACAATATGCAATAATGTGAGCACTCTCCAAACACTCACCTCAGTGTACGTTGAATTTAGGCTTCTGATGTCAAATGGCTTCTTGCATTCGAAGACTTTTCTCTGAAAACAAGACGGAGGAGATGTTAGAACTTGAGTTGGATGCCCGTCCTACACAACAATTAGAAAAGCTTCATAAGCAGTAACTATCCACAGCTAGAAAGTTAAAAAAAAAAGGAGAAACACGAACCCCCAACCCCCTGTCTGTGTGCTTCTGCAATCATTGACCAATCGCTAAGATTGTGGCCAAATCCTATGAGCCATGGCTGAGCTCTTCCTCTCTCAAAGCCACAAAGTGCGTGGAGAAATTATTACATGTGCTAGTGGAAATTATTAAATGTGGTTTTCAACGGTCTGTCATAAATGGTTACATTCCAAAAAGTTTCAACAAACCTGCCAATATAGGGCAATTTTTTGTCAAGTAAACATGACACATACAGCATCGACCACAGATGAGCTTCAGAGTTTTAAAGCGGGGGCATGGCTTATTTTGGAAAACTTCCCCCCCTCGCCCCCCCACAACCGCAGAAACGTTTGCATTTTACAGTCCAACGCTCTGTAAGAGCAGAACACGTGTTTGAGACACTTACACATCTGTGGACGTCCCTCTTCAGCTCATCAAAAATCTGCTGTATGGACTCCACGTGAGTTTTCAGAGTGGTGTCTACGGTCACTCTGGCCACCGCAGTGGGCAGGACCGTGGTCAGGTAAAACTCCAGGATGCTGTTCATGGCTTCACAGGCAAACTGGCTCTGCAGAGGAGAAACAAAACCAGTCTGGTTATTGGATGCAAGTGCAACATATTGGAAGCCAAACATCTTTTATAACCCGAAACAATATGGAAATAGTTACATAGCTATGATGCCATGGAGAAAGTTAATATGATCTACTTTATGCAAATGAGTGACAAAATAAAATGCTGCTTTCTGGAATTGCAATTGACGTGCAAATGATGCCTTTCTATGACTAGCAGGAAAAATAAACAGCAGTTGACCTGGTCATAAACAAGCATCGATTATGGTGCTGAGAGGCATAGTAACAATAATAATGATGATAAAAAGAGTCAAGCGGTTTAAAGCTCCTAGGTTAAAAGTAGCTGTCAAATTTGGCCCAAATGGCTTGCCATTGGCCGCTGCTTCTGCTGCGTAATCGAGCGCTCTGGTGCGTTTCCTCGTTAAAATCCTTTACGCTTGAGAACGCGCTCACCTTGAAGGCATCCTCGACGCTCTGGTCCAACAGCGCCTTGTCCAAGTCGTCGTTTGATTCCTGGGGAAACAGAAACGTGTTGAGTCGAAAAGCGCTTGCGCCTGCAGAGGCGACGAACGCGCAGCATCACGCGTCGATCTCCAGCGCACCAATGATGCTGCAGCGCACGGAAACGCTCGGTACTCACATAGAAACCTCTGATCCTCCTGTAGTCCTCCCTGAGCCTCTGCACCCTGACGGGGAACTCCTCCACGAAGCGGCAGCACTGGTCGTGGCACAGTGGGCTGCAGCATGCAGAGAAGACGGAAGACAGCAGGACCAAGACGGACAGGAGCTGAGGACTCATGCTGCTGGACAAGACGGAGACACGCTGGAGGAAAAGTGGTGGACCCTCGGGGAAGTGAACGCACGGAGCGGCTCAGTGGATTTCCGAGTGGACAGAAAAATGCTCCTTTGGAGGAAGTGTCTTTAGAGCTGAGAAGTGCATGATTTGGGGTTCATTTCTGCTGTCATTATATAGGCAAAAGGGAGGAGACTTACCGGAAGGGTTAATGCTATAGGGGATTTTCTCCTTCTTCTTATTGCAGTGATGGGCTCCTCCCATGAGCTAAAATCAAAGAAGACCTTTAACCGCAGGGATTTGATAGACATAATATGTTGTTACATAAAAATATCCAGGAAACCCATTGTATTATTATTATTATTATTATTATTATTATTATTATTATTATTATTA
>VMRN01000010.1:1596103-1622229 GCA_010277015.1 Poeciliopsis turrubarensis | reverse complement strand
TATTATTATTATTATTATTATTATTATTATTATTATTATTATTATTATTATATTGTAGTAGTATTAATAATCTCTGCATAAGCTGAGATATTCCCCCAATTTTATTTTAAAATGGTCTATTATTACTATTATTATTATTGTTATAATTATTATTATTTTACTTATTGGTGCTGCAAAAACTGTTTACAAGCACAACTTTTTGAATGGCCTGAATGCAGTAGATTACAGTTAATTATTTCTGAGTGTTTTCTTCTCAGTGCCAAATGAAACCGAAGCCCCCAATATGGAAACGATATCGAGTCGTGGTTTGAGTACGATGACGCTGTGGATTCTCTCTGTGTGTCAGATATACGTAAGAAACATGACAGAGGGTGGGGGAGAGTGAAGATGCCGGCTCTCTGTTCTCTGTTTTTGTAATTCCACTGTCGAGGTTTACCAAGACTGATCAACCACAGACAAGTAACTGGGTACCATCAGAAGACGACAGTCTAAGGGGTGTTTTCCCCTCAGTACTTTTTTGGAATGTCCACTTATCCTGAGGTGTCATGTGTCTGTCTGCCCGGCTCGTGATGAGCCTGAGGCTGTGCGTTAGGCAACCCATGGTTTTCTCAAGCAATTCGGTTAAACCCCAACCCTTAAAGTGACACCCTGAACGTTTGATGGCTGCAGAAAGTCATGCATGTCAGAACAGCCCGCAGTAAAGTCAAACATGAAAATAAAAGAGGACAAGTACATTTGTAATATACATGCACATTGGAAGAAAAATGAGCATGTTCTTGGATTTGTACCGAGCATAATCGTCTTCTGTCTTGGTTGTAAAATTTGAAAAGTGAGAAGATATTCACACGAAGATGCCTGTTGGAACTGTGAGATTGTGATGGAGGGTCACAACAACCACAAAGATCCAGGAGGCCCATCAAGGAATAGTTTGGACCAAGGCATATGCATGTATGGCCAAGTCGTAACCGGATTTTAACAATTAGACTAACAGGATTTCTTTGGAATCGCTGGTTTCTACATTTATTTCTGAGAACAACAAACTGTGTCATAGGCTGCTCCCTCCAAGTCTTATGCAAAACAAAAGTACATGACAAAACTAAAGTTAATTCCTGCTATTTTGCAATCGTAGGTTCACTTAAATATTTCCATCACAGACTGGGTTCATATATTATGATGGTGATAACAAAAATTAACTTAACGAATCTCCCGCAGGATAACATGTCAAACGGGGAGGGCCTAACGACAACACCATAGAAGAAGAAAGAAAGAGGGGGGTCTCCCAATCTTGAAGTTACACGGTTAAAACACCGACAGAGTTTTTAAAGGTGTTTCAGTCAGGTAGAGAACAATACAAATAACCAAATGTGTAATTATACCGAAGGAGAAATACAACCCGGTTATATAGTCAAAGTCCAGACCTAAAGTGATTGGGAGATTTTTGTTGCAAATTAATTTTTTTGCTAAATGATGTTATAAATTTTTGATGGTAAATATATATATGAGTTCCATGAGTACATAAGTGCTTGAAATCTTTATTTATTTTTTTGGTTAAAAAAAAATAATTTCATTCTTAGTGAAATAGTATCAAAAATAGTATTTACTAGTACCTGAATTTTTAAGAAAAGTTGTTATTGATCCGAATACTGCGTCTGTTTTCACAAAGCCTTTCTGAGTGAGACAGCAGCCAAAACAGAAACTGTTCAGTTTCACGTTGTTGCGTCTGCAGTAAATTCCTTTCATCGACGGAAAACCGCCGCTACTGATAAAAGTCAAATTAAAATGTGAAAAATCATAGTTTCAGCAGATTTAAATTCAGATCAAAGCAAATGTTATTCGGATACAAAAAAAAAAAAAAATGGACTTTTTGAATTTGTGTCAATAATTTAATTAGTCTTAATATGACATGGCAAAAAGGAACTATAAAAAAAAAAAAAGCTGATAAAGCTGTTCATGTTGCATCGTTTCATAAAAATGGAATCTTTTCAAATACGTTCAATTTCCTTATTGCAAAGGATAAGATTAGAAGTGAGATTTTATTCAATATTTTATCCAAATTTCTCCCCCATCTTTTGTGACTGCCGAGCACCTAATGCGTACAAATTCCCGCCAACGTGAGTTTTTTGACTGGGGCGTTTTAAGAATGAATAAAAGAAGCAGCTGTTGACAGGTGACACACACCAAATGACCAGATGAACCAAAGTGGGCTGTCACCGCATAATTCAGTGAGTGAGCTTTTAGTCATCTACTTCACGGAAATGCCTGTCATCAGAATTTTTCATGTTGATGTGTTCGAGATAGAGCTGTGTTTAATATTAGACCCCAACCGTTACGTAATGAGACACTTCTTTGGTTTCCTTGTTTCGGGTAGTTGTAAAAGTGGTTTAGTTAAGTATTTAGGGTGCCAAGCTGAATCAGCCCAATCTTATCTGACACTTTGTCATCTATGCAGCGTTTCTGATCAGGTCTCGTTGTTTGACCCCTTACCTCCAAAGCGGTTTCTTATGGAGTCACACCAGTGCCAAGAATTTGTCGTCAGCACTTTTGAGAACATTACCTGAAACCAGCCACTATCACACTCAGCCCACCACTTTGTGCCTTCATCATCAGTGGCAGAAAATGTGCGAAGGCTTTACAGCAAACAGCTGACAGCTCTCAGCCTGAGGTCTCCTCAGTGAGATTCCTTTTGATCTGCAGAACCGAGTTGCACGATGTTCTGCAGCCGTGCCTTTACATTTCCTCAGCCACCAACATTGCATTCTCTGCGCTTGTGCACATCTTTCTCCCACAGAGTCTATTTGCAAATGTCATCTTTAGAGGAAATCGATTTGTCTTTTACCTACAGAGTCACCGCATTCGTCTTTCACTTTCACACTCTTTGTCCATTGAACTGTTTCGGTGATTTGTTTATGTTGAGTGTTTGGTGGCGCAGAACACAAGCAGGGATTGCGACTGTTGTGTAAGCGTGTGTAGTATTTTTTTTTTCCCCCCCCCAGTTTCTGTTGCGAAATCTTCAAAGAAAAGAGAAAACTCTCAGAAATGGATTTCTGCAGGGCCATTACAGTTGGGTGACTCCCAACACTGACCGCTTGCTCGTCGACAGCCACACATTCGTGGGAGTGTCAACACGCGCTGTGACCACTTGTTTTGCAATTCTGGTAGACGTGTGGCCTTTCACAGTATCATGCAGTACAACATAAAAATAGCTTTGATATGAGTTTCATGTGTGTGATAAGTCATTTGGACTTCTGATGAAATCCTTAGTCATGTACACTTCCTCTCTGTTCCATCATTATGTTTGATATGAGCTGTTGATTCATTAGTATTAATACCCACAACACTCGAATTTTTAATTTGGAAATCTCTCCAGCAGAATCTGCAAAAACCCCTTTAGAGATCTTATACTCTTTGCAGATATTTAATGCAAAATAAACGTTGTGTGAAACTAAATCAACACTCTGCTGACTAAGAATATGTGGAATAGGAAGATGAAACTTTGAAAATTTCCTCTGACCATAACTTTCACTTGACCCCGGCGCAATCAGTGGTGCCCTTGTAAATTACTGTAGCCAGTTCCGATTCTTTTGTTGCTTAATGCAAGTCAAATGCTTTGCTGAGTTTTCCATGCTAATTTTAGAGTTGGTGCATTTCAGTTCAATGCGTAAGCAAATTCATGCATAGGGCTAACTGCATAAAACGGTGTTAACCGCAGTTATGTAAGCACTGTTTGTTGTGACAGCTCAAATTTTCCCAAGGTTTTTAAACATAGGAGTTCTGAATATGCAAAAAAAGAGCACAGTTTCTAAATGCAAATCAAACAATGAGTCACACATTTTGGGGGGGTTTATATGTATTTTAGCAGTGCAATAATTGATCCTCACT
Source organism: Poeciliopsis turrubarensis (assembly GCA_010277015.1). NCBI lineage: Eukaryota > Metazoa > Chordata > Actinopteri > Cyprinodontiformes > Poeciliidae > Poeciliopsis > Poeciliopsis turrubarensis. Next base: position 1,618,350 of record VMRN01000010.1, on the reverse strand, counting down.
GATAGCACTTGTTGCAAAGTGAAGGTCAAGTTTGGTAAAAACGACACAAATGTGAGGCCTAATGTTTGCATCTTCGGTGATGTGGTTAGAGAGTTGCAGGGTTTTGTTTACAGTCTCTGCTTCTGCACAACCCTCTCTCAGTTTTTGTCAAAAAAAAAAAAAAAACAACAACAAAACAAAAACAAGCATCCTGCTTACTTAGCTATCCTTTACTGGCTCCTAAACCGTACTTTTTGATTATTGATAGAGGAGCTAATGTTTTCCTGAGCTACTTCTATATTCATACTACTGGATGACCTACTACAAATTTTTCTTGCTCTGCTGACTTTACTCCCAAGAATTTCACTGATATGTGAAATAATAATTTCACATATAAGTGAAATTATTGCTCTTGTTGACTTTGGAGTCTCTCTTTCTTCGTTTTCGCTAATGGCGGGCAGTTTTGGCTAAACTGTGTCGGTCTCCTGGAGATAGTCAATGTGGGAGGTATTCACACCATTTGACCTATTAACACTTTCTTTTACTCAAATCTCAGGGAAACTTCTCCCATCCCAGTTGTTTTGTGCCTATCTTGATAAAAGAGCTGCTGCTGTGGACCCTGGTGAACAGCTGAAATCAGCAAATAATTGAGGCCCACCTTGAAAATGCTTACAAATATTTTGACAGTTCAAGACACTGCATATATTCAGTTTGCTTTACTACTATGGAAATCATTTTGACACTAATGCCGAAGCTAAACATCCACAGTCTCCCTCATCGGCGCTCTTGAGGTACAGCCAATCAGTGCCAAGGAAAGTGAGTGACGCTCCTAGATTGCTTTGCAAGCAGCCACTTATAATGTGTGAAGCAGCATTGCACTGCAAAAGCACAAAGTCTTGCAAAGTATTTTTGGTTCTGGTGTAAATATCTGAGAACATTTGAAATAAGTCAAAACTAACTTGCAAGTAATTTTTCAGCACAAAATGGGAGTTCAAGTCTATAATTCCTCAATATTGATGAAAAAACTAGTTATAAGTTAAATAATCTGGCAGTGGAAAAAGACATTATCCCTATATTATGGTTTATAATATAGGTCTTGTAAACTAGACCAAAAGTACCTGGCAAGACTTCGTGTTTTAGCAGCATGAACCAACTTCAGCCTCTCAAGCTGCTGCTTCTGTATTTCAGACGAACTCCACAGAACATGTGAGGTGAATTCTCTGCATATAAATTGAAGTCAGGAACCGCAGAACAATCTGCAAACAGGTGAATCTGCAAATACTTAGCCGTGAATAGGTGGGGGCCACTTTCAGTATGAATACTCTGTGCAGAAAGTACTCCTGGATAACGAATTTTGCATTTGGTTGAGTCTCTTTCCTGGACAGAGTCATTCACAGATTTCTTGCTCCCAGTATCTTTGTCTTTCTCCGAATTCTGTTTCTCCACTGATGTTACCTTTGTGCACTCTTTGTCCTAGAAAGTAGTGCTTTCTTTCTTCATGTCTTCGCATTTTTCTCTAAAATCGTTTTAAGTTTTTGATGGAATTTCTGTTTATTTTTATTCTGTGAATAGTAGATTATTCATAGAACAAAAGCACATGCTCTTTTTTTCCACCTGCCCACTTCATGTCTAAATTAACCTCTAAAATGATGCCTAAATTCCTTTGCCCTGCTAGCAGTGCTCTCTTTCTTGCCTAATTTGGAAATAATTTGCCTCACATGTCAAGCTACGTGTCAGCCTTTTAGAGACACTTTTTCTTTTGTTCAGGTTTCCTGTTTTGCATCTACTGAGCAAGCATTCTTCTGTTGGAAACTTGAGAAGCGGCCAAATGTTGTATGTCAGACAAATGACGGCTGTGTTTTCTGACACACTTTATGAAGCATCTGAAACTTAGAATTGCACATCAAGAAGAAGTGATTTCTTTAAAGGGAAAGAAGTCGTTTTTCATTTAACCTTGAGCATGTCTGACCTAGTTAGCCAAGACTCGGAAACGTATCACCCATTAAAGCACATTTTATTCGGGTTGCACAAAATGTTAGAAGAGGAGCAAAACTGAAACCCAAAGTAAATCAGAATTCAAAACACCTGTGGCTGCTGCTGTGAACCTGAAGTTCAAGTAGCCCTGGCTGTTGGATGTGGAAGAAAACGATCATTTCAGGTAAAATACAGCAACTGCCACAGATTGTCATGTTCTTGCCCTCGTCTTGACAAAGAGTCAGGACTTTGAGTTCAGACCAACCTCAGATGCACTGCGTCCATCACAGATCAAAGATTTAGAGGCAAAAAGATAATAGCTTTCTTCACTACATATGTTCACTTTACAACTCTATAGTTCTGAAAGGAAATGTTAATTACACTAATTGGTCTTTGTGGAATCACAAGACGATCACGTTGCTCTGTGTTTTCAAGGTCCTTTGAAAAAGCAATAAGATTCTGTGAAATTTTGAAGACTTGGACAATGTCAGTCTTTCAACCACTGATGATCTCAAAATGCTGCAGAACGTGGAATGAAGCAACGGCACAGTTTGAAATTTGCAACTCAGAGAGTTAAAGACCAAAGATCTCAGTACAGGTCGGTGTTCAACACTGCAGCGTCAGAGCGTCTCTGTTCCACCGACATGTGTTTCTCCAGAGGGAGAGTTTCTTCTGGATTCGTTTAGAAACGACCTCCTGAATATATTATGTGGACGAATTTGGGTTCAGTCTGACCAACAGGAGAGGCTGGAAACTGGTTGGTTGTTGTTGCCATTCCTGGTAATGTGACAGCTTTGATTTGCTGAAAGATGGCTGGCGGTCCACTCTGTTTTCATCAGCTGTTGCTCAGCAGAGCAAAAGACACGTCTTGCAGATGCGTTTATTGGTTTGACACATTTCCCCCTCACACTTTTGCAAAGCCGTTGACACAGATTTCATTCAAGCAGTCCCAACTCCATTGTTTCAGCCACGGTAATACTGAGTGGTGCCAATAATTTAAGTTGACAGAAAGTGAGATGAGCCAGAAACACCACCGAGTTAAACTAGGAATGAAAAATAAATAAAGGCAGAAATGAGCAGCGGTTCAAAAACCAGCCGGTTAAAATGTACAATAAATTCACAAAATAAGTAGAATAAAAATGCAGTGGCCTGTGCCTGCATCTTAAAACCAGCCGTCGAGCAGCCTGTAGGATAAAAAGATTAACACCAGACCTGGATACTTGGCTCCAAGTCTCCCGGGTCAGACGTGCGTCTCGGCCTCTGCTCATTCTGCTGCTCTTCTTTCCTCAGCTCTGGCGATCTGCTCTTCTCATTTCCCAATTCCTGGCTTTCACGCCACTGCTGGGGAAAACCTGTGGTATTCCTCAGTGGGCGTGTCATGGGTGGGAATCCCAGCCTCAGGCACAAATGCTCCAAAATGAATCAGCGAAGCAGCAAAGTGCGACACAACAACCCCAAATGAATGCAAGATTAAAATAGAACAAAATGAAGTTATTCCAAAATATCACAACAATGCTCAATAGCTCAAAATAAACACAGCAAATGAATAAATTTTAAAAAGCCACGTTGCCACAGTAACCACACATCACCTGTTCCTAACTATTAGAAACTGTCTAGATTAGTACGAGTCCATTGAAGCACAAGATTCACCTTCCTTACCACAGGGATCAGAAGTGCTTTGATGCGAATTTTAATGTTATTTTATTTTTTAAACTGCCAAAACTGAAATAGTGTGAATAATATAGAAAATACTTTAAACATAAAGGGAAACTCTATGAGAATAAGAAATATAGCAAATCAAAACGAAGTGACTTTTGTTTGGTTACTTCAGTCAAAACTGCTTGGGAGACATCTGTGTTGACTGCTTCGCATTGTGTCGTCGTTTTAAACAAAGTGAGTCTAACGGTGTCGTCCAGGTCGGAGTTGTTCAGTACCAGTCAAGAATTCATGTATGTTTTCCTTCATCCATTTCTCTTTCCCAACAGATGAGTTGTTGTCTTCATGGCGGAGGAAAGTTTGTGACCAGTAAATCTCTTGCAGGCCTTAGAGTTGAGCTGTGGTGTGAATACCTGGTGTGGATTTGGCATGTGGTGTTTGCCGTGGAGAAACTACTGTGTAAGTACAGAAAATATGAACCATATTCTGTTTCTGCCGTATGCTGGGGGTGTTTGAGCCTGGCGATTGCCTTCCTGTGCAACCGAAAAAATATTCTCTCTTGCAGCAAAATCTGGGTTTTCTCCCTTCACTTGAATTCCCTCTGGCAGAATTTCAATCTGGTCAAACAGTGAACGGAAGAAGTAGTTGTGAATAAAGACATCTCTCTTTAGAACTACTGCCAATCCTGTAGTTTTAAGATTGGCAATGGCGGAAGTGAAAGCGACGGTTCTGGCCACACTTGCAAAATTATCAAGCATTAAAAGCGATTTCCGGTAAGCTTCATAGCATCGAATTAATGCATTGTGTATATCATTGACAAGAATTAGTGAGTTGGTCAACGAGGAATATAAAGTGATAAAAAGCAAAAAGGGGTATTGATCCAAAAAAAGAGTGATCCATATAATAGAAGAAATAACGGCAATAGAAATAAAGAAAACAACCAGAAAATGAAAAAAACACAAACAAAAAGGAAGTAGACATGAAAATGATGCATTCAAAACAAAAACAAAACACAGAACATAGTTAATTCACAACACAAATGAAGTTGATTAACATGTACATCAGGACATGCTTTTCTCTTCTAATGTCGAAGTTATTTTCTAACCTCAATTAATTTTGTGTTCACTAATTAATGAATGTAGCATCACAGATATTTTGGGAAAAAGTGGAGAAGGGAGGGGAAAAAAAGGAAAGCAAACAAAAACAAAATAAATAAGTATATTCCAGAACAAAGTCTAAATAAATAAAGGAGAAGGATGAAACGCTGTGGGTTTTGATCATATCTGTGATCAGCCTTTGTTTTTATTTGATCTATTGATCAGTACTATTTAGTTCTGCTTCGCTGATTTAGTTTCTTTCTCTTGTTCTCCCGTTGCTCTGTGTTCCCGTCTGTTTCTGTCGCTTTGCTCGTTTACGTCACAGAATGTCTTGGATTTATCTGCTCATTGCTTCAGACAGGAATCAATAGGCTTTCACGAATCATCAGGTTTCTCATCATTTATGCACGTGACGGTTTCGAACTTGAATAGTTGAAACCGATCTGCTTCCACAGCGACAGGAGTTTAGATTTGTATGTTGTTTTCAGCCGTTGCTCATTTTTCTCACAACGTGTCATGCTTTTGGTTTGCCCGAAACGTTTCGTTGTTTTGTCTGTTGTTGTGTACCAAGACGTTTCTGAGAGCAGCGCTGAAGAATATTCAGAAACGTATCTGGTAATGCTCTTTTCCATAGCAAATTGTCAGAATAACGTTCAAAAAGAGAGATAGTTCACTGCTGGTGTTCCTGTTTGAGTAATAAGAGGTATTGCATCACAACATGCATTTGTCTTTGTCTTTCTTGACTGTCATAGTGATTTTCCTGCATATTTCGGGAGTCTATTAGATGACTCAATGATGAATGATGAACTCAAAATATGTGTATGCTGCATCCGGAAAGTATTCATAGTGCTTCACTTTTTCCACATTTTATTACAGCCTCATTCTGAATAATGTAAAATGATTTTCTTTCTCCAAACCCTTACGCAGAAATGGCGCCGAATGACCATATGGAAAATATGTTCTGCAAATTTATTAGAAATAGAAAACCAAGAAATCACATCTACATAAGGATTTACGTCGGGATTTACGTCAGTATTACGGCCTCGAGTCGTTTTGAATTTGACGCAACAAGCTTGGCTCACATAGGCTGTGTAAACATTTTAAGGTGAAATTTTGATCACCAACGAAGTATTAAGCAAAGTTTGTGTATACTTCTCAAAATATTATTCCTCCTGTTTTTCTGTTTTAAATACATTTGCAAAACACTCAACATTTTTCCTAAATTGAGCATTTTTTGTGAAAAAATGTTTTAGAAAAGAGATTAGCTGTATTGTGACTGACAGTCTTCATTTCATTTTCAGACAGTGTTGGAGGGAACGGCTCCAGCCCACTGTGATTCTGCAAATATACGTGGGTTCAATTAATAAAAATGTGACCGCCAGTCACATTTTAGCTGATCTCAGGATAAAAGTACAAATGTATGTCACTTTGAAATAATCTAGTGTAGGTGTTGTCCTGTTAATGTTCTTTTGAACACCCTGTGCCTCAACAAAAAAAAACATTAAGAAACCTTCAAAACACAAAATCAAAGTTTCACAATTCACCACTTCCTGGTTTCTGCTTAAGTAACAACTGAACAGCCAGTTTCGATCACTTTCCAGCCAAAAGTGAACATTATGTCTTAAGACGGAGTGTATGAAGAAGGCACGCATGTGCATAAAAGCAGGAATAAGCGCATCTTCGTCGTAGCAGCATAAATTGAAAAATGTGGAAAATCCGACCTCTGATGCTGATACTTTGACTCCGTCGTCAAAGATTTCTATTTTAGCAAATTATTATTATTATTATTTTACAACAAATTAATGGTCATACAATTATCAGCACCCCTGATAATTGGTTTTGTAAAGTGACTTCATAAAACCCTCACACAGCCGAGCACCGACAAGGTTTCACAAGTTTCTATCGAGATTCTCCAGACTCCCAGGACCGCCGCCCTGCTCTCTTGGGCTCGCAACACAAGTTTCCTACAGGACTTAAGTCTGCAGACTGAAAATATCATAGAAGAAGAGATTTTGTGTTGATTTGACAATAAGAAGATGTTTGGAATATTTTGCCAGGTGAAATAAAGGTTGAACTAATTATCACCGGTTTCCTCAGAACTATGTTTATCTCTCATTTAGTGAGGAGTGTTTTAACAATTTTCGTCATTGCCCAAACTAGGTGGGTGTTATTTTTTTGACAAGTCTGCAGTATTAGTCACTATGCAGCACTAACATGCATGTATTACGGAAAGATAAGCAGATTTCCCTCGAAAACATGAAACCAAACAGGTTTCTTAACGTCATGCAATCATACGTGCCGAGTTAATTTACCCACAAGGAGAATCTTTAGGTTTTATTGGAATGCTGAGTGACTCATAATGTAATCACAAGTTAAACTAAACGTGTAAAACATCTGCTCAAGTAAAATAAAAAAATGATCAAATCTAATGTGTAGTCTAAGAGAAACTCAGTTTGCTACTTTTGCAATAGTGTGACATGCAAATTCAAGGTGGCAACATTAATCATAAACCGAAATTAAGAAACTAAAACTGGAATCTGACTTACAGTGACAAAAATAAAGCTTCTGAATAAGGAAACTTTAAAAGATTGAGACTTTCATTTAAGCATAATTACGTCACGCTGAAGAACAACACCTTCGTCTCGTTTCTACATCTGTTTCTAATCTTTATATTTGGTATATAACGATTAATTGCTCTCCAGTACAACACTTGTTGAATCTACTAGACGAAAGCAGATTTAGAAACTATTTTTGTTTTCTTTTTTTTTTTTAGTTTTATGGCTTCTTCTCCTGTTACTATTTAAAATAACTTCCTCGCCACGAACAGACACAACACATGCAGATTTAAATCATGGGAAAAATGACGCCGTCATATTGGTTTCCATTAGACGGCATCACTGTCTGGAAGGATTTTTGTTATTTTTATGATTATTACATTCATTTCTTTCAATAATTAAAAAAAATCCTTAGCAACATAATTAAAAAAGGAGGTAATTATCTGGTGTTTATTTGTGTCCTAAACGGGCTGTTATTGATGTTGAAAAAGACATTAAATAAAAATCAATACACAATGGGAAGAGCACAGCAGTGTACTTCATTGTCGAACTCTAACCATCAGATGCGAGCCTCATCACCTTGTCCTGCATCATTAGAAAGAGAAATCGCTGTAGGATTTTGTTGGCCTCATACTTTTTTTCTCCTCTAACCAACAGAGGAGAAAAAAAAGTCCACACAGATTCAATATATGATCTATAAAACAGGATCGTCTTTGACTCATCAACCTGAAACTTTTCCAGCTTCCTTAGGCAAAACCATCTTTGCAGGTTCTTTCAATAGCAGGAAAATTTGAACTTATTTACTACTGTCTGATCTTTAACTACAGTTTGATTTGTGTTATGGGGCTTCTGTCCAAAATCAAATCACGTCATTTGTTTTCTGTAGATTTAAGAAAAGAAAAGCGTACTCATACCAGTCCACACCACACCGATAAAGTAGCATGATACAGGAAAATGCAACGAGGCGTTGGAATGGGCCTCTTATGCTGCGACAAGTTTAGGCTGCTGGAGGAGAAACTCACCGCTTTTCCTCGCTTTTTGTGCCTCTGCTCCCCAGTCTGCATCATTTTCTGCGATTTCATCTGTCAACTTTGTTTTCTCTCAGTTTTTCTTCTCTCTCCATAGAAGCTACATCTATATTATGATTTTGTTTGGCTTCCTGGGAGGGAAGCCAAACATACTCCATCTCCTGCTGTTGAACGTTTTACTTTCCTTTAGCATAGAAAGTACAGTTTTACTAGTTCTGCGTCTTTTTGTGCATCTGCTCTGTTTCCTCAGACTCCCAGTGGGTTGTGTGACAGATGGCTGCCTGTACTGAACCGGGATCTGCTGGAGGTTTCTTCCTGCCATTCGCTGCATGACTTCTTCTTCTTCCCGTATTGCTACTGTTGAATAAAGGCTACATGACGCCACGAAAACTTGAAACATTTGTATGAAAAGCCCAAATAAAACTGCAAACATATATGTGAAAATATCAGCAGACATGATATTTGAATTGAGTAAACCTGCAAATAGCTGAAAGCACCAGCAGAAATGTAAACACATATTAGGTTTTAAACTATATGGATCTGAAATAATTCTCCTCTGCACTCCTACGATGTAGCAGTCTGTCCCTGAATGAGCTCTGATGAAGTGGGAGACATTCTCTATTATTGCCTCTCATGACCTGCACTGGGTCGAGGGTCATCCTAGGACAGTGCCGGCCTTCCAGATGAGCTCATCTACCCGTTTCCTGCTCCAACACACACCACAAAAGACGGCTGATGCCACCACAGACTCAAAAAGGTCTTCGGGAGCATACTAATATCTATGTTCTTCTTTTTAAAAGGTTGAATATAATAAATTCCAGTCAAAGTTACTATTAACTTTGCATCATTGTCAGTTCAATATCATGTTTCTATATCAGACAAAATGTTTGCATGTTTAATTTATTGGGAAATCATTTGAAAAGTCACTCAAATTGTTTACTTTCACTCTTGAAATGCAGCTTTTTTGCTGCCGTCAGTAAACAAAAAAACCACTAAAGGAAATGGATCACATGCTAGATTGAAAAGAAAGAAAGTACAATTGGGCCAGATTGATTTAGGTTTCATTTCTCTCTGATCTTAAAAATGAAAAAAATGAAAAAAAACAAAACAATAACACTGCAGTCAGATTGCAGTCAGATCATCTCAATTAGAAGGGGGTTGCAGTTGTTTTCGGTTGTGCTTTTTATGGTTTTCTTTTAACAGTTTTGTGTTTTAGCAAGACAATCTTCCTGAATGTCTAATCTTCAGCAACACTTAACGTCTCTGGCATGGTTTTGTGCTCTGCTACAATAGCATTCAGTGAAGACACTTTGGTTCTTGTCAAGGGAAAAGAGGAGCTATAACATACTTTCACAAAATCCCCACTTCATCCATGGCACCAATGGGTTCAGAGCGTCAGACTCTAGCGCCACCTGCTGGGCTGATGTGAGTCTGTCTTACTTGGGAATTTGCTGAGTAAAGGCAATGGAAAACTCTATAAAACCAACTCTACTGGTAAAAAGTTTTACAACACGCAAAATTATTATTTCAATTAAAGTTTTTTAAATTATTATTATGAGGAGCTTGAAATGATACAAACGTAATTGGTGAACTGCCAGAACCTTAACTGAAAAATAAATTCAGAATAGTACAGTAAGGTATTTTTAGTACAAAACTTAATTTAATTTAAATTTAAAACTCACTTTAAATTTAAAGTTGAAAACTGGTGCCTCTAATGCCAGGTGGTCCAAACTTTCTGGATTACTTTATGACCCTGTAAAATCAGTGTTGGATCACACAGCTCCTCCCAGATGAGCATCTGCTGAACAGAACCTCAGAAAGTAGCTTGTTGCTACAAAAACAGAGAGAAAAAGGCGCTTAACCCGTTTAATCCCACTGGCAACAATTGTTGCCAGACATTTTTTCCAACTTCTAGAAGCTCTAGAACAATTGATTTGACTTTTGGCAGCCAAATGCAGTTTTAAAATAAAATAATAGGGTGTATACTCGAAGCAATATCAATTTCATGTATCTCGTGTGAAAGGTCACATGACCTCTTTACTTCCTGTGTGTAACGCCGGAAGTAAATGTCTGTCACAAACCTGAACAAGAGGAAGTCCGTAAAATATTTAAATAAACAAATATAAACAAAATATTTTGAACATATGTTCTTTGAAATGTCTTCTACTGATATATAAATAAAATTGTATCCCTCCATTCATCTTTTGAGCACAAGAAGAGTGAACATAAGCATGGCAACAATTGTAGCTGCTAGCATAACACATTGACAGGACTATGCTGCGTGTCCGTAGCGTTGCTCTTCATTCCATATGCCTGGCTGTTCCCACACAGCGATCGGATGTTTTAGATCTTCTAGAGCTTAAATAACCTCAACGTGATGTTTTCTGCATCACTGTCATTCCCACAATGATCCCCCACCCCTTGTTTCAGCCCCGAAAAAGCGACTCTTTACACAAAATGTGGCTCATGCACCGAATCACAACTACAAGATGAAACTGGTTTAGGGAAGAGCCAAGCTGTAGCTCTTGGTCTGGTGGAAAAGGGACAATTTCCTCCCAGACACACACTTGTTTATACCAGCATTTTCACCTGACCTTGCCTCGTTGATGAAATAACTAAATGAGGTCAAAGGTCACTTGGGACATTAAGACTGTGACGTCTGCAGGATTCAGCATTGAATCTTGATGTGTCTAAAATATTTCTGAACATTCTTGTAACCATTCTTTGTTATAATAGATTATGCATGTCATAATTTTTCTTATTTTTTTATATGTATAAACAGGCCGGATTTGTGTAATTTTGACAATTGTTGCCAAGTATGAAACCTACATTTTCACTGACTTAACATAAAATGAAATAATTCATAAATATTATGTGTTGGGGAGGTCAGAGGACTGAAATGCATGCACTTATTGTGCAGAAAGAAAATGTGGAATTAAACGGGTTAACAATGGAAGAAAGACCAACGTAACACATAAAGATGTAACTGTGGAAAACAAAGAGTCAGAAACTGGGGCACACTCTGACAGGAAGACGTCTGGCAGACCAAAAGCCACAACCGATTCAGAGGGCAAGATCTTAGAGTAAGCAGCTTGGTGATGAGCGGCTCATAGATGTCGTCTAATGGCGACAGTAGTAATCAAGTCTCAGTTTCAACTGTGAAGAACTGCAGGTTTAAAACATTAAAAATCATATCAGACTGATATAAAGAAGCGTATCTGTGCCATGAAACACCACTGTCAGGAATAGAGGTGAAAAAGGACTGATGAATCATAATTTGACGTTTTCAGTTCACACTGTGTAGCAGCTGAAAGGATCATTCTGTCAAACACGGAGGAGGAAGTGTGATGGTCTGGGCTGTTCTGCTGGATCCAGGTCACTTCTACATTCATTCTTCACTCGCTGCTTTTCGAAGACAGTGACCCGAAACTCACCCTATTGGGTTTTTTTAGGAACATTTAAGAGGTAGCGAATATTTTACTCTTGTTCTTTAGGTGTATATTTCTCCATTGTCAGCTATTCTCCAAAAAAGATAAAGCTCTGGAAAAAATTGAGAGACCATTTAAAATGATCTCATTTTCTGATTTTATATAATCAGATATAAAACCTATATAAACCTATAGGTTTTATAGGTTTATATTTGAGTTGAATGAACATTGTTCTTTTCTTCTATGAACTACTGACAACATGTCAGTTCCAAGCAATAAATTTATTTTTTATTTGCAGAAAATGAAAAATGGTCAAAATAACAAAAAAAAAAAAAAAAAGCAGTGCTTTCAGATCTCAAATAATGCAAAGAAAACAAATTGAGATTCATTTGGAAACAACAAAACTGATGTTTTAACTCAGTAAGAGTCAAGAAACCAGTATTTGGTGAAAACCCGGAGGTTTTCTATGGGTTCAGTGCGGTGGGCTCTTAGTTTTACATACTTCTGTCCATACATGAACTGTTAACTGGTTCAAAATTAAAAGTGAGTGTTTCATAAATCACTCAACCCAACAATCTTTTATCCATGGGATTCTCTGCACTTCTTTACCAAGGAATTTAATGATTGCGGAGGGTGTTGCATACTAATGTGTAAATCTGTTTGTTTGTTTGTTTGTTTTTTCTGTGTTGTTGTTACATTCTTCTTAATGCCACTAGGTGGCAGTAAGTTACAACAAACGCTGCAGGAAAACTAAAGCGTAGTCATATTTCATTTATTTATTTTTACAGTTGAGATAAAAGCTTTGTTTTGATAAAAACTCATTTTACAACTTCACAGAAAAACCTATTGCTCATTTAAATTTCTACAAACTGTACATCCTTTCAGCTTCAGACATTCCACCAAGAACGTGTGAGAGAAAACAAATATATAGGTTTAAATTAATTCAAGTACAAACACAGAGAAATGCAAAATGGCTCAGGGGTCGACGAACGAGCAGCTCTCGTGCGGGTCAGCTTCGTGTTTATGATTTAGATCCCAGTCCCTCCAGCCAGTCCAGCACTGTGCCCAGTTCCCCCACAGCCTTCTGCGCCGCCTGCTGGATCTGCAGCTGCTCAGCAGGAGAAGCAGAGAAAAGAGCAAAGAGGCTTAGATATGAGCAGAAATGGAAAATCACTAAAGCAATATTAGAGTAGCTTAACAAAACTGATTGGATGTTTTTAATTGCATTGCTAATTGTTTTGTTTTTGTTTGTTTTTTTTCAAAGACTTTTGATGAAAAATGCCTATGCTGCTTGATTGATTGATTTCTTTATGGTTGAGTTCGTTTGTAATAAGAAAAGAAAAAATGCTCAACAATTTCTGACATCCAAAGTCTTTTCAAAGCTATTTCTCTGCTCACTAAAACTGAAACCTTCTGCATCTTGCTGTAGTCGTGTTTTAAATTGCATTTTGTACAGAAAGTACACATGGCGTAGTGTACCTTGTCAAAGCTGGCGAGCACTGAGTCAATTGTTCTCTGGGTTTCTTCTCCACAGTGGCAGTGCTGAGAAAAGCAGAGTTCAAAGGTCACTAATATGACCCAGGAGCTGTTTCTGGTAACATCGCGGCTGAAACAGGACGGCTGACTTACACATTTATGCATTTCCCTTCTGATGCTGACAAAAGCGTTTGCCAAGGCGCTGGAGCAGCGCTGCTGACTTGGCTGAGAGGAGTCGTAGCTGCTGAAGACTCGTTCGATGTAGAAACGCAGCAGGAGACGCACGAAGCAGCACGTCTGGCCCTCCTGCTGGAGGCAAGCAGGTGTTAGGAGTGAAAGCATTCATCACTACGTCGAGTGATGTTTGCAGTTGTATACATAGAGAGACAGGATGGAAACGTCCTCATGTGAAAGTGCCTGAAAAGCTCACCTGAACGTTCTTCATCAGAGACGCATCCAGAAGTTTTACTTCAATCTCGCCGTCCGCTGATATCTGTCATGTAAGATCAGAAAATTGGGGATTAAAATCTCTCAGGCGGCTTCTTTCCATCTAATAATGAACACTTGAACATGAAGCGAATGGCTTCCTGTGTCTGCATCCATGAGCAGCTGCATGTGTGCGTGTGTGTGTGTGTGTGTGTGTGTCTGTTGTTTTTTTGATTAAACTCACCGCATCTGATTTTATCTCAGAGAAGTACTGGTGTAGTTCATGGAGGTGAACGTTGGCAGAGCAGCCGTCCATGTGCAGCGTCCGGCTCTCCGCGGCCCGGTTCAGAAAACCAAGGAGGAGGAGGAGGAGGAGGAGGAGCATGGCCCAAATGGAAGAACTGAGCAGCATCTTCATCGCTGTGAAACTGAATAGAGACATTTTGATTTGTTAATTGTTAAGTCCTGAGCAGGGGAAGTTTGAAAGCTGTCTTAAAATGCTGAGTTAGATAATTAACCCTAACACTAAATCAAACATAATAAAACTATTAAACCAACTTTCTGTGTAAAACATCAGGAGTTAGGAGATGAAATAAGTGCTTTTAACTTCAGGGCGCCGTCAGCTTTTACAGTGTGTCAACAGGAGAATGTTACGGGTAAGGATGTAGTTATCGCCCATCTTGGCGACACAACATCTTGGCGAAACGCTGCAACAATCGATCGGTAATGATTACATGCCTGGTTGTGTGCATTTACTGCACTACTTAGTCATACAACATGTGGGATACCCCTACGAGATTAAAGAAAACTACACAGAACCAGTGCAAAGTTCATGATCAGTCACCTTGACCCAGAGCAGCAACAGCACCACCTGTGCTCAGACTCACCTGTGTGTTGCCTGAGAGGGTGGGTCCAGGAGAGGATGTGTGTCTCTGAGGCTCCATCCTCTCTGCTCTTATAGTAGACTGAGGGGGGTTTTTGCAATCATATTCCGACCCAGAAAAAAACCGAGGCTGCAGGCGTGCCTCTTGTTTCTGGACAAGGAAGTGATGCAATTAAAGGAATTTCTCATTCATGCTATTGTAAAAGAAAATGAGAGTTTCCTCCCTTTTCGTGACGTAAACCATATGTCACTGTGGAGACAAAACTCTCTGACATTCCTGCGAATGCTTTCATGAGTCATTCATCAGATAAGAGAATCATTTCTTTTGTACATCTGCCTTGTAATCTGCCAGATGATCTGTGCTTTTTTCCCCCCTCAGTTTCAGGATGAATTAAGTGTCTACACCTAAAATTGTCCAGCTTATAGTTCCTCTGCTGTTCAACACCAATTATCCGTCTGTTTGCACCTTTTTTTTTTTTTTTTTTTTCTCCCCTTCGAGGTCCAAGTCTTTTACCTGAACACAGGTTAGGCAAGTCATTTGCAGAAACGGTCGCTAAACCTGCTCATCTATTTGCAGTAACAGAATCCAATCATTGCTTTAAAAAAATGTCTTCAGGGAAGTCAGATGAAAACAGGAATTGCCTGGGGCCTTGCAGTAATAGTGAGTCACTGTTTGTCACTGCAGGATTATCGGCGCAAAACACTTTCGACCTGTCGGAAACGTGTCAGAGTTTGTAACTGGAAGTACAGAAATTTGAAAAGTTAGTGTTAGTAAAAGTGGTGATATGCAGTAAGTAGCCAGTAGGGGTCATCACCGAGCTGCATGAGCAAGCTGTATCGCCTGAGAGGAAGAGCTGCGAACGTATTCACCAGAAAGATCTTGTATAAAGATTTCTGATCTGCCTAAAATAAGAGCAGAAAGAAAGAAAATTCTATGTAGTTTAATTTTTTTTTTTTTTTAAGAAATATAAATTTGAAAAGTGTGGCGTGCTTATGTATGCAGCACCTGTTAATAATGTGATTTCTATAAATGAAACTGACCTCTTACTCACTTACTGAGTGTACAGAGTTCTCAGTTTAACTCCAGCTGTTCTTAATGCCTCAGCATGTTAGTAAACTTCATCATGAAGGGCAAGGAAATCAGCAGGCAAGAAGTTGAAGACGTTCTGGGGAAGACCAGAGCAAGTTTAGGCCGTAAAACATCACCCCAAAGTTTAAACGTCTTAATGTTCAATTCAGCATCTGAAACTGGCACAACTACAAAGTTACCAAAACATCAAGACGTCTAAAGAAAGCCTTCAACCAGACCTGAGCCCAGCTGAGAATCTTTTGCAAGATTTATGTTTCACAGATGACCTGTACGCAGTTTGACTGAGCCTGAATCATGTTGCAAAGAACATTTTTTCAGTTTCCAGTAAAGATGCTGGAGATACTTTCAAAAGGACTTGGATGAATACAAGAGCATCTCACAGATTTTAGAAACTTTATTTGTGAATGTTTTTGAAAACTATGCATCCCAAAACCTCTACGGTTCTGTGTTGACCTATTATATGAAAACTGCAATGAAATACACTGAGGTGTTGCAGTCAAGATGAACTGATCAATGCCTGCCACCTGGAAAAAATGTGTTAAAATAAATGCTTATTTTAGGTAGAAAATACCAAAATGTAACCTTTAATTTGATAAATATAAATTCTGGTGCGACTTCAACTTTACAAGTTTGCTCTGTTTGGATGAGTCTATGATTCAACTTTTTTGTGACAAAGCTCTCAGGTGGGTTTGGATGAACACAAAGGACGAATTGTTGAAAATGTCTAGTACGGCAGAGAGAGTGTGATGCTGTGGGGCTGTTTCTTTTGTCCCAAAAGGCTGTAGGAACTGTGTCAGAGAGCATTGAATCATGACCTCTTTAAAATACCTGGAGGTTCTAGAAAAAAATAACAACTAAAACATCTACAAGAAGAGCGAAAACGAGTCAATGGCGAAGATGAATAGAGAGAACTAAAATCCACATTTTTGTTTAATGACTGTCAGCATCTATTCAAGACTAACGTCAGGCTGAGTCATGGTTCTTGTACCTGGCTCTAACGGATGGAGCTTCTTCTTCCTGGTTACGCTCACATCCTTCCTGCCACAGACTTCTTCCTCCACCCGGACTTGAAGAGAGAAGCTTCCTGAAAACGTTTCTGTTTTTAGAACGAATTACATTTTTTCCCCTTGCCAAACTGGCAGAGTTCATCCCTGCACGACAACTGTGCATAAATTTGCATAATGTGTTGAGAACATTTTTGAAACTCAAATACTTCAACATTACCTGAAACCCAAATCCACTGAGCATGTTTTATCTTGTAGAAAAACAAAACAAAAAACCTGAGCCCAGCAAACTCAAAGGTGGAGAAAATGTATCAGAGCTACGAAAAAAAGAAATTATGATTGAAGATCAGCTTTGTACGAGCAAAGACATTTTATTTTTCAGTATTTGTACAAAGCGCCTTTATACAGAGGAATAACATAAAAGTCTATTAATAGGAAAAACAAAAACATTTTTACACAGAGCACCTTGGAAACTGAAGGCGTCATTCAGACCTATGCACTGTAAATGTTGGTCCTTAAAACCGCCCTCTGTAGCAGAGCAGAGGAGCATCTCCATTACTTTAAATATCAAATAAATTTAATTTAGTAATTCAGCTGAAAAGGTGAAACTCATATACAGATTCATTACAAACAGAGGGACATACTCTACACTTATCTCCGCTCATTTTCACGATTGTGTAAATGTAAATGTAACATCAGATCAATAAAAAAACCAAATTCCTGCGAAAGGCTGGACTGCAGGATGGGGATTTGTGGACAGACTGCAGAC
Source organism: Poeciliopsis turrubarensis (assembly GCA_010277015.1). Lineage (NCBI taxonomy): Eukaryota > Metazoa > Chordata > Actinopteri > Cyprinodontiformes > Poeciliidae > Poeciliopsis > Poeciliopsis turrubarensis. Next base: position 1,600,985 of record VMRN01000010.1, on the reverse strand, counting down.
AGAACCACATCACACCTCACTCATGCAAAAAGAGATGGATGGGGTTAAAACTTAATACTTTATGCATTAAATACTTTCATGCATTGAATATTGGTTTTTGTTTGCCCTATTTAATGTTCATACCCACCCAAAATCCATCCAGAAGTGAATTCTTTGGTGTATCTGGGTAATAAACTTGTACAACTTATGAGTTCCACTTTTTAAATTGAATTACTGAAATAAATACAACTTTAACTAAATTTAACTTATTAAATGCAGCTGTATGTATTCTATTACACCTGGAGTTGGAGTTTTGCTCATTCAAATGTTTTTTTTCTATGTTTTTTTTTATTGAATAGATACTAAACCTCCCATGCAAACCATAAGCTAAATGTTCCTATAATCTCTTGTTGCCAGTTTGCAGTCCACTGCTTGGATTCTGGCAGAATGACACTTTCCGTCATTTAAAAAGCAAACTCAAAGCTTTGCAGCTGAGCAGAGTTCCTCTTTCAGTAATGCAACTCCGCAGCTCGTTCAAGCTCGAAACCTTGTGCTCCAGTGAGCGTGCTTTATCTCGAATTCCCCGTCGTGCACTGCTGTCGTTTGTTTGGTTTTTCGTCTGTGTGCGGGTTTGTGTGAGAAGAGCCCCTGCCTCCTAGATGACGACAGAGTGAAGGTGTCTGAAGCACATGATGACGTCCATGGGGATGGGGGGGGTGCAAATGATTCCCGTCCAGACGCAGGTATCTGAGGCAGCAGAATAAAATGCATCAGCATGTGACCTGACTGTCAGACCCGTTCGGAGCGTTGCTGCGGCACCGGTTCATGTTCACATGTTGGTCTACCTTAGTCGTGGCACCAGGCGGTCGTCAGTCAGGTCGGCCAGCAGGCTGAATGGGCAGATCTCAGTGCCGTTGATGCCTGTTAGTAAAATAAATAGTTACTGATACAAAATAAAAACTCCTTTATTATTACTATTATTATTGTTTACTGAACTTAGCAGTAGAAGACCGTCACTTACTCTCAATGCTGTTGTGGTTGAGGTGCAGGTGCTCCAGGTGATTGTTGAAGAGGGGGATCACTGTGAGCTGGTTGTGAGCCAGCTGCAGATCCAGCAGGCTGGTCAAGTTGAACACGGCCTTGGGAACTCCTTTATCGCTCAGCTGGTTGTAGTTGAGCCTCACAAACGCCAGATGGGTGAAGTCCTTGAAGTAATCTCTGGACAGCACAGGTGCAGGACATAAACAAAAGTGGCACTCCTCAACAAATCAGCGTATATAGGCACAAATTTGAGTCAAAAACAGCTCTCTTCATCTGAATGTAACTTTCTGTTGCCCTGAAGGAAACTGCAGAAGGACTTAAACTGCCAAACATATTTTGCATTTTGGAGTTTTTAATGGTTTGAGATAAAAAGTTTGCACTTTAACTAAAGAGAAACATGCAGAGATAAGAATAGCTTTCCTTGTAAATTTCTGGTTCATCTCTGCAATGTTCAATGTTCCAAACATAAATCTTTCTCACAGCGTCACAAATCGTAGAAATCGTAAATTTTTTGGCAACATTTCAGTCCATATGTGTGGTCAATACCTTTTACGCTGTCGCTGTTCATCGGAGTATTTGTATACACACATGTCCGCTAACCAATGTTTGCATTCTGTCTACTTACTTTGGTATGTCATCTATGCGGTTCTTGTCCAGGAACAGCTGGATGAGGCTGTTTGGGACTCCAGCGGGCATCTTCTTCAAAACGTTGTGCGCCAGGTTGAGCTGCATGAGGTTCTTCAGGTCCTTGAGTGTGTTCTTCCCCAGGTCACTGTCGCTCAGCTGACCGAGAAGACACCACACACTGAAAATCTACCTCCCATAATGCAGTTGGCTCTCCTGCCTGCACTGGTGCTAAATGTGGTTCACCTGGTTGTAGTGCAGGTCCAGCAGAGTCAGGTTCACCATCTTGGTGAAGGCACCAGCGGGGATCTTGGAAATGCGGTTCCTGTCCAGACGAAGTTGCTCCAGACTTGTTGGGAGGCCTGATGGCACTTCATTCAGCTGGTTTCTCTGGACATAGAAATACAGCAGACCCGGGAGCTTCTCAAAAACCTGCAGACATGGGGAACAGATTGGCATTTTAAACCAGGTTTTCAGATTTTTAGAGGCCTTAAAAGACAAAAACCGTCTGACGAACCTGTTTGTCAATTTTCTGGATGCGATTGTTTGCCAGATTGATCCAGCGGACCTCTGTAGCATTGTTAAAGGCCTCTGCAGTGAGCTCAGAGATGTAGTTGTTCTGTAGATACAGGTAATGAGTTCTGAATGGGATGACCGGGACCACGCGGATGTTCCGGTTCTCACAGTTGAGAGAATTTGGGTAGCTTGGGAGGCATGAACACTCTCGGGGACAATCAGAGAAGACGGAGGGCGGGCCGAGGATGGGCGGAGGGAAATCTGTGGGCTCCTGGGGCTCGGAAACGGCTGGTTCCACCCGCTTGGGGACAAAAGGCTTCCTGGTGGTGGCTGGACGTCTGGTAGGCTTCTTCGGTCGCGGCCTCTGGGCAAAGACTGCTCCCATTAAGAGGAACAGGAGCAATGAAGAAATGAGTCCCACACCAGCCTTCATTGTCCTACAAGAGAGCATGAAAAAGAACCTTGTTGTTTCTTAAGTTAAATGCACAACATTGCAAAAGCGATAAAGAAATTACTTCGGTTCAATTACATTCAATTCTGCAAAGGAGGTTTTGAAGTCATAATTTCCTGAGAGAAAATGTATTACTTATTATCCTGTAAATTATTGGGACAAGGATGGTTTAATTCATGTTTAATCATAAATTAACTGAGAAGAACGAGATTTTGTTGCAAGTTGAGCAAAGTAGCGCTTTCTATACTCAAGTCTGATTATTGCCAGAGTTGCAGAATCAAGAAATCTTTTAAACTGAATCTGTCTGACATCAGGAATAGCCTCAAAGGTCACACATTAGAAACCTTTTTGTGCTTCTATCTAAATAAAGTCAAAAACAGACAAGAAATAAGACCACCGACTATCTGTCTTGAAAAGATTGTGAAACCATTTCCGAGCTTTATAAGGCCATCAAACCACGATGAGCCACATTAATGGAGAAAACATGGATCTGTGGAGGACCAAGATGACTCAAACAGGATATTAGTGACTCATCCAGAAGTCACAAAAGAACCCAAAACAATATCTAAAGCATTCGATCCTGCCTTGCCTCATTTGATCTGACAAGAACTTACCAGTGAGAGTTCAAAGGTCAAAACTACTGCTGGTTTTCTACCCACATCTCACTGTGACATAAAGGCAAAAAGGAGAAATCTTAAGGGACAAACTATTTTTACAGCACTCTTATGTAACTGACAAAACTTAAATGTTTATTTGTTGATTACAGAATTTATTTGTAAAAAAAAAAATATCAGTCTCTACTTACTGGAAGGATAAATTAGACTTTTATAACCTACACTGGCTCTGCACAGCCAGCATGCAGCAGGGAGATTTATTTTCCTGAGCTGCATTTGAAAGCACCTCTCATGTGACTATTGCTGGTCTTTTCCAATACGCAATTTATGAAAATGTAAATTTATTTTGCTGTCTTTGCCTGTGAAATCACGCATAATACATGGAGAAACTATTTGCTCCTCATTACAAGTCGAGGTGAACACCAGAGCTCCGAGTTGGACAGATAAACTTTCACTGCATGTGCAAAAGCAGTGAAATCCTTTTGTGAATCTGGACTCTTGTGTGGGTGCATAGAGAAAAAAGCCAGTCTAACACAAAACAGCCAAGTAGAGTAATTTGCAGTTATCCAAGTCTTTGTCAGGAGAAGAGAGTATTCTGTTGGTTATTTCGTGAAATAACTCACTCATTGAATCTGAATGAAGCCTTGTTAAAACGTCTAAAACTTTAGAATTGATCTCCTAATTATCACGATAATGAAAGGATTTCGATCTGCTATTTGGTTCTGCAATTCAGCAGCGCAAGACTCGACTGTCTTACTGGCTCATCTGGTGATCAACTTTTTGTGTTTGGGAAAACAAATGACTAAATCTTCCCTTCACAGACTTTATTTAAGGCGCCTGTTGCAGTAAATGATGTCACTGTTGATTTGTTGTTGCAGCTTTTGTCCCCAATTTATTCTGAGTTCATTGTTTTCAGCACCTCTAACTTGGAAAACAGTGTGACGTTGCTCTTTTCTTTAATCTAACATTTCCTTCCTTCACTCATTTGATATTTGCACATGGGACAGAAGCACATTTATTCCCCAAAAACTGGTTTCATCAGAGGAGTTTGAGGTCATGAAAAGATTTTCACTTTGTTTTCGCAGAGAAAGCAGATGGTTGCCGTTCTTTGACTGGTTTTTTTTTTCCTTTTGCTTTTCTCAGCTTTGAAGTTCACCATAACTCGCATGCTGCCGGGTTCTGGGTCTTAACTAAAATCATACAGTTTCTCCCTCCACACCGTGTGGCTGCTGCTTTGCCACATCCACACGTTTCTTCCTCACACATCAGCTTTGATCGTCAGCCATCAAATCTCAAACACTTTCTTGTTCTGTGACAAAACAGGGCTGAGTGAATTTTCCAAAACATATCCTAATTATTTAGGAGTAGTAGTAGGAGTAGCCCAATTTAAGAAATTGAACTATGCTCATTATGAGAGCTGAAATGCTGTTGCTTTATATTGAAGGATGGAACTGCGTGTTTTTTTTTTTGTTGTTGTTGTTTTGTTTTTGTCAAATTTGAGTAAATTCTTAAAGAAGATCAGATAATGATACACAAAATAGTCTGCAAATCAACATCGTCCATGGTGGGAAAATTGAAAGACATTAATGTAGGCACACAATAGAATAGAATAGAATAGAATAGAATAGAATAGAATAGAATAGAATAGAATAGAATA
>VMRN01000010.1:1551067-1587186 GCA_010277015.1 Poeciliopsis turrubarensis | reverse complement strand
AAAAAAAAAAGAACGCTGTTTGGACCTCGTCAGCTTTCCGCAAACGTAAGTTAAGCTTTATTTTCTTCAAACGTAAAAGGCACGGTAATTTGTGTTTCTGGGGAGATTAAATTTTGTTTTTAAGGCGTCATATTGCTTCTTGGAACAATATGCAGTAGAATAATTTTTTGCTACACCTGCAACACGTGTAACTTGTTGGGTAGGTTGAAATTGTTTAAACATGATTACATGTACGTTTTGCTGTTTAACATCATTGAGGGTCTATGTGTTGCATTGCAGAGTGCACAGAAACGAGCCCAGTTGTGTATTCAAATGCCTCGGCACAGAATGTAAGCGGACATTTTGTACATATGCAGCGTTTAAAACTCATTTTTATCGAGTTCACAACGTGGCTTCACAACCCGAATTAGCCAAAGTCATTGTTGCTAAATTGAAATGCACCATTTGGCTTTTGTGTTTGGCTCACAGTTTGGCTTTTGTGGGCACCAAAAGCCAAACTGTGAAAGAAGTTGCTCATTTAAAGGAGCATATAATGGAGGGGCGGCCTGTAGCATGTCCAGTAAAAGCCTGCAAAAAAGTTTTCAGCGAAAATCATCATTCACAGCTCATATGTCCCGTAAACAGAGATATTTTTGTGGATAACATTGATGTTTTGTACAAGGAAACTACAAGTAAGATCGTTAGTCTGTCAGAAAACGATAGGCCTTCTGAGAGCTTTAATGATGCTCTGACTATATGGAGTTTGGAGAGCTGGTTTTAATTCTGATTCAAAATGAAACTGATGTGTATGGTGTTATGGATGTACAACAGCTGTCTATCATCCTGATTACCATCTGTATTCAGTGACAAAACAGACTTCAAGCACTTTGTGTATTAACATAAATGACTTGGTTGACTTTTACCCTTTGACCTGTTATCAGGTAAATGGACAACAAGTTGTTCCTCTGTAACACAGTGTGTTTTCAAAATAAAAATGTCTTTATATACCATGATGGAAAGTCCACTTAAAACAGATATGTTGATGTGAACAAAAATAATAAAGAAAAAACAGGGAGAGAAGTTTGACTAAAAATTTAAGGATGTACATGAATAAAAACTGTGAATCAGGCACGATATTTTGTTTGACACTAAGTATGAGTCTCTTTAATTTGTACATAGTAGAATACATGTTATATTACGGTGATCTTGTGTTTTTACCATTATTTTGTCTGATTTTATTCCAGAAATGGCTGAGCAAACGTTTTTACGTAGTGCTATCAATGAAGTGTTGCCCGATCTTGCAGAGGCTTCAAAAGACATTCTCGAGGAGACTTTACAGTCAATTGGAGTAGAAACGTATGATGACTTCCAGTTCATTGTTGAGAAAGACTTGCTGTCAGCATTAAGACCAATTCAAGCCAGAAAAGCACTTGCTGCTTGGAAATTCAGATGTAAGTAAAATTCTAGAAAAGCAAAAATCAACCATTAAACACTGATATTCATATTCAGTTCTGATAACTTATTTGTTGTTTTGTGTTTTTGAAGGCCGGACCCCTGAAACCAGCAGGTCCTCAAGTAATGCATCAGCAGATACTCCTCCATCACAGCAGTCTTTGTCCCCGCTAAGTGTGTCATCAAACTCCTCCAGCAGCAACCAGACATCTGCAGCAGACTGGGTGGACACCTTTGAGATACCATGGGAAAAGTTCTCAGAAGAACTGATACAGGCATTAGAGAGAGGTAAACGGCCAAGTCCAAAAATGAGGAAGGAGATGGTCAGGATTGTGGTGTCTGAAATGATGCGAAAAAGTTCTTACTTGGGTAAAAGGAGTTCTACAGAGGTTGCAAAGAAGATGGTGGCAAAATATCCAAAATCTCTACAAGACGTTATCGATGGAGATGTCATTGGCCCTGGCTATCATTCACTCGTCAAACAACTTCAATATCGAATTGACAATGCGAAGCGATCTACAATGCCTAAAATAAGAAAGCGAAAGCGCTGCTCTGAAAACTCTGACACAGATGAAATTCCTCAGGAACAGAGAGCTGCAATTCAGGACACCTATGGGTGTATCAACTGGAATGTAAAATTCCTTCCTCTTGGAGAAACTGCTGAAAGTCAGCAACAAAAGAAGGACAAGCTCAAGATGATGTCTCTGCAGAAGGAGGCCAATCCTGAGGAGATGAAACAATTACTGAGGACAACTTTCTACTCACAGCGCAAAGATATTAACCAGGGGAGAAGCATTCAAGATGTCTTGGAAGCCTGGCCTGTTTTATTTCATGACATTGGGATGGCTGTACACTACAAGGAACTTACTGGACTTGGATTGAAGGAAACCTTCATGAGGAACATGGATATGAAGGGAAAAAGACTGCTGAACTACATGAACACTGTTTGTGTGAACAAAAACAAAAGGTTTTTCCAGGCTCAGACAAAGTTGAAGATGGTAAGGGGAGAACTGGACGGTTACTCTGAAGATGTTAAAGAGATGATGCTCCTACTTCTCTGCTACTTCAATGAAAATGAAGAAGCAATGTTCTTCTGTGTGGAGGACACATGCCTAGCTGAAGAAGTACAGATGGAGAATGTCTCCTTGACTCCCACCATCATTGTGTGTGGTGAGTTTATTTTTGTTTTTCCAGTTTCTTTGACCTGTTGTCTTTTTTGTTGTCTTGTCCCCTTTCTTTGCGCTTTTGTCCATCTGGCATTTTGTTTAATATTGTTTTTGTTTTTTTCCAATTATTTTCTTATGCTTTTACTATACTAATATTTTTCGTACTCTTTACCTAATTTATTTTTCATATAAATGTCATTGTTTTGTTGTATCAGGAGTCTAAATTTATTTGTTCTTTCTCCTTAGGTCAATCCTGCTTCCATGCCAAACGATTCATGCTGAGTGTGGATCAACAGATTGGAAACAACAACATCTCCTGTTTTATTTCTGCCCTCTGCATGATGTTTGGGAGCTATTATTGTTTTAACATACATTATCCATCGGGGCTGGCGTCTACACTGGAGTTTCTGCAGAGGTATGAGTTTTTTTTTTGTTTGTTTGTTTTTTTAATTGTAGGGAGTTAAATTTGACTTGACAACTTTTATATCTTGAATAAAATGTTTATGTCTTTGTGAAGCACATTTTGATGTAGTTTTCTGTTTGTCCTCTTTATCTTAAGGTGTTTCTTCTCAATCAACCCAGACAAGGGCAGTAAGGTGGAAGAAACCCGTAAACCCAGACTGCGTGTGAACCCCCGTGTACTCACCTTGATCCAGGAACTTTCGGATCATGAGTGGCGTGATGTTTGAGAAAGGACTAAAGTCAGTGAGTTATCAAGACAGTGTTTAATCTTAACAGAGCTGAATAGATTTCTAAATGTATGTTGCATCTCACACCGTGTCTTCTGAAGTTAAAAAAGTTGAAAAGACATATTTATATTTGTTCAGTGGCTGAATTTTGCTCCATGTCAGAAAGGACAAATGAGAATTTCATTGAAAATATGTTTTCAATTAAAATGTTTGTTTCTAAAAAAAAAAAATTTGAATTATCATTGTAGATACAGTTTATATTGGGCTTCCTTGCGTTTTAAATTTGCATTTAACTGGTAAATGTTTGTTGAAATTTGATTATTTATAGATATTTGAAAATAGAATTGCTTCTAAAAAAACTTTTGAAGCAAAAAAACATTATTATTAAAATGTATACTGGAAATAGAAATTTATTGTATGTTATAATCTTCAAGCCCCCCCTCCAAAAAACAAGGGGGTGAAAGTTGGCTCTCAGAATGTTTCTGATAAAGTTAAAAACGTTGAAGAAATTTATATGTATTCAGCAGGTGCATGTGCTTCATGATGTTCAGAAAAGACAAATGAGAACTTCATTGAAAATAAATATTTCAAAGGCATGTAAGTGTATGTTTATTTTTTTAAGATTATCATAGATACAATTTATATTGGGCTTCCTTGTGTTTTAAAGTTTCCTTTAAATGAGAAATGTTTGAAATTTTATGCTTATATATATTTAAAAATATAATTATTAGTAAAAAGAAAAAAATTAAAGCAAATTTCAATTTTTCAGAAAGTATTAATAAAATGTTTTAAATTGACATTTTAACAGTTTTAATCTGTTATTCAAAGGTAATTTATCAGTAGGACTAAATGAAGTTTTTTTGTACAACAAACAAAAACTGGGTAAATCTTACTGAAAAAAAAGTGTAAAATAACAGCATTATTATGATAATTCATCAGAAAAAGTTGGTTAAAATTACTTGATAAAACAGTTTTATTACAAAAATAAACCTGTTCAAATCACAGTTAAAATTTGTGCAAAACTATGGGACAATCTGTTTATTTCACAATTTAACACTGTTGTAATTACTGTTTGGTCAGTAAAACAGTTTACATGTTCACTGTGTTTTCTACAGAATTATTCTGGCAACCACAGCTGCCAGATTTTTTTTGTAAAAACAACAGAATTTTTTTTACAGTGTAGACAGGCATGAGAGTTAAACAACAATGTTCTTTCCGGCAGATTGCAAGTTCAGCCACTTTTTTTCACAGCTGAACATTTGCAGCAGGAACCTTTAAAATGCAATTCTTTGAAGGAGAGCACAGCTTGGACTTCTTCTGTCTGAGTCAAAATTGTATCATTTCTTATAAAGCAGATTCTTCAAGCCACAGAGAGATATAAATAGAAAACAGGCCTTGGTGAAAATAAACAAATGTGTGTAAAATAAAAAAGAAGTAACAAATAAGGCATGTGGTTGGACCTGTCATGTCATGACGTGGTTGGGGAGCCAAAACACACGGATGACGACAGGAAGCACATCATAAAACTAGATTTTAACAATAACAAACGACATAACTCAGGAAACGCAATAAAAGCTGAGAACAACAAAGGATCTGAGAACGAAATAACCGTACGAAGAAGTATCTAAACAATGGAGTTTGATTACTGAACATGACTGGTGACTTAATGAATAGATAAGGAGCACCTGTGGGAGAACGTACAACTGAGACGCTTAATTTGCTGAAAGAAAATCCAGAAAACATGCTGGCTCACTGCTTAATCAAGAGACTAAATAATTTTTTCTAGATTTACTAAGGAAAGATCGCCAGTGTCTGAGGGAACCAGTAGAGGACACAGGATGATCGTTTTTGTTTAGTATTTTATCCAGGCTGAGTCTTCTGCAATGCTTTATACTAGAAGGCTGCTTTGCCTGCAAGACCACCAGCAGGCGACGCAGGCGAAATGTCCAGGCTAAGGTCACAACGGCACCGAGCCCACTGGGAGGAATCCCTACCACCTAAATGACTAAAAGAGGTCAGCAAATCACAACTCTACTTAAAAAGTAGCTTTCAAAACATTAACTGAGCAAACAAAATATACACACCTGAACTCACCAAACTGGCCAAACACAAAGATACTTGAGGAGAAGTTATGTAATTTATAAATGGTCAGAAAAATGTAAGGATAAAATTAACTAATGTTGCATTCAGGTTACCTGGGAAGTTGGAACTGTCAGCTGAACTTGATGAGTTAACAGCATACTAGTTAAGAATTTCAACATGGCGAAGCCCATAGACGTTCTCAACATCATCATTTTAAACTTTAATGAATTTGTTCAGCTCAGAGCTCTTCTCCAGACAGAAAGCAGCCAACTCCTCAAACAAGGTAACTCAATAAAAGAGGAGCATAATTAATATAACCGAATGCATTTTAATAACCACATGGTGCTATTATCCCACACCTCATAATATTGTTGATAGTTTAATTAAAGCAATTAGCAAATTAAATTATTAAGATAAATGTGTTACTACAAAACCAATAAAGCAGTGAAGGTGAACTGATTTTACTGATACGCGGCTGAGGGCATCACCCAGTGAGAGGACTATGCAGGCACCAGGTGAGCTTAATTCATTCAGCTCTAGTAAATAAAAGTCTGAAATAGCAGCTGATGAGACTCACATTTTTTGCTCATCAAATCAATGTCAATCAAATCAGCAAGTTCAAATTCTTTTCATTTGACATATGGAATCTATTAAAACAGAGAAAAAAAAAAATCGACAGACGCTTCCAAACCAAAACTTATGCAGGATTTATGAAGTCAAACATTGAGCTGCCCAGACAAGCTTCAGCTCATTGACGGTTCACATGCAGGTCAGATCACTGACTCCACCAAATGTGTTGTGTCGCTTGGTCTGTTCATGACAAAAGACATCAAGAAAGCCGTGAAATATTGGCTTTTTTAAAAGAATCAAACTGTGCTTTAGCCGGTCTCATTTCTGTGATGGTTGAGCTTCGCAGGCAGAGCCGCTCCAAAGCTGAACACGGGCCTGAACAGAACTGCATTGGAGCTCAGTTAAAACTGAGTCAGTCACCCCAGCTAAACTAATATTTCCTTAATTTTCAGACATTTAAATGTCGTACATCCACCATAATAAAATGATATTTTACAACCATAGCAATGTCAATCATGCAATAAGCTCAATTAATTACTAATGACCAAAAGTATTTTGTTTAGGTTACATTTAACTTCCCATAATAATGATTAGAATAAAGGGAGCATATTGTCACCTAAAATAATGGCCAGCCATTTTTTAGCAAAAGTGATTTTTAGGAGGGAAAAAAAACAAAATAAAAAACAACACTGCCTCTTTCTTTCCAAAAGATGTTTTTGGCAAAAATAAATAAATAAATAATAATAATAATAATAATAAGAGAAAGAAAGAAAAGGAAACTTATATATTTAAATATATCTGTAAACTTAAATCCAGGCGCTCGAGGATACCTGCTGTTAATTTAGGGATTCTGGCTGCTTATTTCATAATCCTTCAACCAGTTTCATTCTTTATAATTTACTCACAAAGAGGACTTTGAGGCTTGTATTTGACAAATAATGAAAAAATTATAGTTAAACAAAAGAAAACCAAACACTAGTAGTTCATAAAACAAAGGCACCAAATATGGTTGAATTATTTTTATATTTTCTAAAATATCAGATCCCAGGAGAGGATTTTATTTTTTTATTTCTACATTGAGTTTGAATAAATACACAATATTTTAGCTTTTGGTATGAAGGTCTAAACTCCATGCAGATAATCAGTGTTGCTAAGCTAATTTTTATACTTTCATGTACCTCAGACATTTTGTGCAAGTTATTGTTCATTCAAATTTTATGGATACAATACAGCAGAAATTATATTTATTTTTTATTATATTAATCACTATAAAAATCACCCAGATTGTAAATACTTCCAGCCTCTGGTATTAGACAGTAGGAACGATCAGCAAGTTACTCATTCTGTTACTTCAGGGCAGTAAGAATGACAACTACTGCCGGCTGACTCAATCAGCTGTCAGCCTAATTAAGTTGAAGTTGGCGTCTCACCAGATAAATGTTTCCAGCTGACTCATTTTGAAGAAGGGATCCTTTGAAAGTTTGCCTTGATTGCATCTGGCCCCTTGTGAAAGCAGAGTTCACACTGCTTTGGCATGTTGAGACTGAAAGCCTGGCCAAGTTACTTGGCCTCAACGTAGACTCAGCGTCTACTTTTTGTTTGAAACAAATCCCATGTATTGCAGTTTGCATCATCTCCTGAGTACGTGGTGAATATATGTAAATGTAGACTTTATATAAAACCCCTTAAAGTCTTTTGAATTTGGAGTACAAGCTCAAACTGGTAATGACATTGACCAAGACAAAGACATGCGTGATTGTGAAGTGAATTTTTTAAACATTTGTTACAAATAAAAATCTACCAAGTGCGCAATCAGCTTGGCTGAGTCAATACTTAGTGGAGCTTTTTGCAATTAAAATCCAGAGGTTTAAGTTTTGTTGCCTTTTCTTCTTTGCCAAATAGTTAAAACTCAGTCAGTCATTAGTTTTCAAGTCATGTCACAGATTCACATTTAAATTTTGTTGACCAGGTTATTCTAACACATGTGCACTTTAATCTACAGCCAGATTCACACTGTGCCATCGAAGGCCGTTAAAAACAAAACCTTTTGTTGTGAAAATAAAAACGCTGGTCGTGAGCAGGACTGGGTGGTCTGTGGTTGTTCAGTGTGAAAGCACACTGACAGCTAATTTAATTCTTCCCAGACAAATAAGACCTGACAAATGGGTCTTATGGTGGTGACGGTGGTAGGAATACGCAATAGGCGGATTGTTGGTTCAATCATCACCCAACCTGCCTCTGTCGTTGTGTTTGTAGGCAAGACACTTCACCCATCTTGCCTGCTGATGGGGGGCAGAAGGCACCGCATTGCAGCATTGCTTCTGTCAGGTTTCCCACCATCAGTGTGTGTGTGCGAATGGGTCTGTAGTGTGAGGCGCTTTGGGGTCCTCTGGCCTTGATGAGGTGCTATACAAGCCATTTGCCTAATATCTGCAAAGTGCTATCTAGAAACAACCAATCAGATCTAGGAGGCGGGTCTTTGTGCTGTCAATTACCCCTCCTTGTGGCACTGCTCATACCTCCTGCTTTCTATCTGGTACGCTGCATTCACGACAGTCTAGTTAGCATGAGCAGCGATGGCGGTAAATAAACGGTTTTCTTGTAATAATCAGTTGTTTCACCACCATTAGCATATGTAGTGTGTACATGAGGGTGATTGGCAGCGCTAAGAACTTTCTTCTGGTTCTGACAGGTTGCTTTGAGTTGGGATGACTCAGGACAGATGCATTTTTTCAGACAGCAACAGTAGCTCAGGAGGAGATTGATATATTATCTGTCCTATAACAACATGATGGCAGCTTTCACAAAACCTTAAAAGATATTTCTTTTTATAAAAGTATTAGCTTCAGACCAAATATTCCTCAACTCTGGTCTGTTTTCCTGATGAAAAGGTCGTCACCACAGCATGATGCTGCGACCACAAAGAATATTTTTGTTTGTAGCAACTGTGACAAAAACATCCACATCATAAGGATGCACTGCTTTGTGCTGGTCTATCTAATGTAATCTGTAGATAGGGTGACAAAATGTGAAAAGGTTCAAGAGGAATGATCATTATTTGGCAGTGCAGGTGGTTTAAGTGCAGAGCAGCAGCATATGTGTTTTTCCATATTGTGTTAGGTAATACGCACATGTTTCCAGTATAAGACTCGCCTTCTTTGACAAAGGAATGCAGAATATAGATTTTATAACAAGTCGGGTTTTCTCCTCAGTTTAACCTGGACCACAAGCTGCAACATTTCAACCTCCTCTACTTTTCTCCTCTGTTTCAATGTCATAATGTTAAAGCAGAAAGATTTATTTTTGGAAAAATGTAATCAGATAATTTTGAATTTGACTTTTATTTACAATATGGGTTACTTTAGAAAATATCCTATTGACGGATGATGAATTTGGGAAGTTTGTATCAACTGAGCTCTTCTTTAAGCTCTGCAGGTTTTGCATCCAATTTGAACCAAAAAGCTCTTGTTTTCTCAATTCCTGTCCACAGCTTTCAGATTAATAACAAAATAATATGAAGACTAATTTGTCTCTGCATGTTCTATTAAAAATGAACTGAAATGAGTTTTCAGTGCATTCAGGAAAACAGAGAGAGCAGTCAGCACAAATAGCATGCATAAAAGCTGAGTGTGTGTTCGGCGAGGATGCTGGAGGTCTTCATCTTCCCTGTAAACAGGCCTGTAAAAATGCAGCTAACAGCTTCCTCAGTCATCCAGCCAAAACCACAATGCCTTACAATATTGCATCAGATTTCGGTTCTCCTATCTAACAACAAACAGATTCTTCACAGAGCCAGGATGCCAGCTCATCACCAATTGTTCATTCAGAACGGAAAAGAAAATACTTTTTATTTATCCAAATTGGCAGGACAAGAAAGTTTTAGCCAAGCAATCGATAATATCAAATGCAGCTGATGAAACAGCTGAATTACCCAAAATCCCAAACTGAATCAGATTGAAGAAGAAAGAGCTGCAGTAATACTTTACTCTTTTTTTTCCGCTTGTCAAAACTCGCCTGTATCGGCAAACAGGGTGTGTCTGAACAAGCAGTCATGACAAGACACACACCAGAAACAGAAAACTAAAGTTATTTATTGCTAAAAGAACCAAGTTTCACTATCTTTGTTCAGCCAAAGGACAGGAAAATTATTAACAGCAGTCCTCCTGTTGTTGGACTTTTTGACAAGTTTGTTGAAGGAATATCCCATCATATTTGGTAGGCAGCAAAGTCCGCTGTGAGAGGTAGCTGGTTGAAGAACAGACAGAATAACATGACACTTCCTGTTTGTGTTTTACTTCTTTTTTGCCGACACAAATTACTCTGATTTTGCACATCACCGCTTGAGTAAGGAGAAGAAATCCTCCCTTTTTGTGGGATTTCCTAGAATATTTTACCTACAGTCATATTCAGGAAATTAGAATATTATTGAAAAGTTCATCCACTCATAAATTCAGTGCACCAAAATAAAAAAACACAACATATATGTTAATTACACGCAAACTGATGCTGTCATTGTTTTTATTTATTATGACAATTTTCTGCTTCTGTCTCATGAAAACAAGATCAATATTAGAATCAGATCAATAATGAAAAAAAAAACATAAATATATCATAAAACAAATGTTTAAGACTTGCTTAAATGTATTTTTTTCAAAAGTTACTTTTAATCTGATATATAAACCTCATCAGAAAGCATTTTTAATTGACTGAGTTACTGCAAATACTTGTAAACAAGAGGCAGCACAAGACTAATTTATCTTTGTACTATACTGATTACTTTTAAGATTTACTAATCTTATTTAAGCGTAGTCAAATTCAGGTTACAAAATATTGAAATTTTACGGTGATCTTTCCAAACACAAGGACTTAATTTAAAGTCTTGTTTTTGTTTTGTTTATGCATCTGTGCTGTTTCTCCAGTGAAACACTGAATGGACTGACTGCTCTGAAACCTCCTTACCTTCAGCCAGAAGAGAAATGCATCCCCTGCCTGCAAGCGGCACAGACCCAACGTCACTGAGGTGAACTGGAACTTTCATAGAGAGCCAGAACTCATGACCCAATGTCACAAATGCTCTCTTGTCTGAATTAAAGCCAATCCCAGTTACATAATGTTTATTTTTGGTAATTTAGAGGTGGGACGCATCTAACAGGCAGCCACACAGTTCTAACTTCCCTTACAGGCACATATAAAAAAAACAATAAATCCCCATTTGTTGTCAAAATGATGACCTGTTCAGATTCACTTTGCAGGCTCTGTTTTTTTTTTTTACTTTAAAACAATCTGTGTACTGCTTTGTGTCCACTCACAGTCTGTCATAATCACCCTTGACTCACACACGAGGCATTTAGCTGACAAGGTCACTCCTTCCTGAGCCTGAGGACAAAAACACAGTTTGTTGTGGAGAAGCATCATAGGTGACCCACCTCACCCTGGACGGTCACTTTTCTCCACCTTTGCTTCAGGCAGACTGAGAACCGCATGACTAACAGTAGTTTCTTCCCTCCCGACGTCTCAGTTCAAGATACACTTTGAATTTTACATTCTTAGATTCAGATTCAAAATGCATGGCTCCGAGCAAGGGCGTAAATCCCATCTCATTATTGGGGGGACCATAAAAAGAAACATTTCTTAAGAGCAATATGGGGGCGGTCGGCAAAATTACAGTGACACGCAATGCAGGATGTGGTTTAAAAAGTTTTTCAACACATTCAAGCTGAAGGACCAAAAATGACTAGTAATGCACATCTTATTGTGATTTTAGTTGATTTTAGTTTTATTATTATTATCATTGCTTAGGATGTTGAGTTTGTATATTGAATAAATAACAGCATTAGCCAAAATAAGTGGCCAGTTAAAGAACAAATCATACTAATAGTTTGCAGTTCTTGTTTGTCAAAAAGATACAAAACGCTGCGTGTACAAATGTTGACACTCCACTGTAGACACCACCATTCACTCTTCAAACACTGGGTATAAACATCCAAAATGACTAGCACTATGTAAGACAGTGATCATCACTGTAAATATAGGCCAATTATTCTGAAAACGAATAAAATGGGTTTTATAAACAGAGGAATATAGAGGGGCAAAAATGCACAAATGATACCTGTTGTATAATGGTTAATTTATCATAAAATTGTGACTGATTGCCACTACTTGAGGAATCCTCTCATGGCTGTGTGCATAAATGTGAATGAGTTGCCATCCTTTTTGGGGAAACAAAGAAGCTAGAAATATGAGGTGACCTCAAGATCAAAGGCCCTGAATACATGGTGAGTTTCTCTAAAGGCAAAAGCCTGACGTTTTTTGTGCTTTCGGTGCTTTTTAAAAACTCACTTGTCACACTGAGGCAGTACTTTATTCAGTATCACAAAAACTAATTATAATACAAAGGAGTGAACTGGCAGCTTCCTGTTTTTCAGTGTGAGAAAAAACCTGGATATTTATGGGGATTGCTCTGTTCGGGGACAGGCCAACAAAAACCCGGTACAGCCCCTGTTTTCTGGGACAAGTTGGCCTGAATTAGAACCTTTCAACATTTTTCATAAAAGGAATCTAATAATTTTTCAATTTGTTCGAATGCACAAAGATGATTTTGCTTTTATGAAAAGTTTTTGAGTCTGCAGAGGATGCAAAACATAGTTAGTTCTCCTGCTTTGTGCTCCTGCTTTGTGCTCCTGTATGTGACGACTCCACAGGGAGCTTCACGGCTGAATGTTTGGACTGTAGTTTCCAGGGTAGAGTTTAGTTCAGAAGAGAGGAATGGCCAGAACGTTAATGACTCCACCAGATAGCTTTATTTTGCACAAAGAAAAAAAAACATCAGTTTTTCCAGTATGTTTACAGAAAATGACTCACATAATCTAAGAATAAAATAAATATGTTATTTCCTTATTTGTTTAAAACAGCCAGAAGGAATATGTTGGATGGACGTGGCAGGCTGAGGCCATCTGGTAACCCGGCCTGCAAGAGGACATCAGAGACTTTGGGATCTTCTTCTGCAGTGTGAAATGAAGTCACACAGCCACCAAGGAAAGGCTGCTGGTGAGTGAGGGCTGGAGCATGCAGTGCTTCATTATAATTACCCAAACATTGCTCTTTCTGCAATGTGTAAAAACTTGGCCTGTAGGTTATACCTGACTTGTACAGAGTATCACGGCTAGCACTGCCAAAACAGCTGCATAGTTTTCATATTTATGCAAGTATTTAAGTTTCTTTCCACGGTCCAAAAACACTCATGTCGGGTTACGCTGTAAATGCAAACGTGGCATTTAATAAATTGATTCAAATCAGTTGCCATCAAATTGCCATCAACACTTAAGTTTAGTAAGTTAGTTAGAACTGAATTTATGATTGAAAAATCTCACCGACTCAAGTCTTGAGCTGGATTTATTTTGGAAAAGTCAGTTTTAAGTAACTATTCAGCTATGAGTGGAATGTAGCCACTTTTAATCAATCACTTCTGCGTCTCAGAACAAAGTGCTCCAAGTGTTAAAACTGGCAATATCTGGCTTCATGATGGACTGGATTAGTGTATTTTTATAATGTGTCTTGCATGTTGCATGTTGACCACTGGGGTAATTCAGCAAGTACTTTGAAAAAATCATTGCATTCAGACTGAGCCACCTTACTTGAAGCATTTATTCAAGTTCATTTTGATGATAATGTGCTGCAGCATGGTGGCAGTTAGCCAGGTGACACCATGTCACCTGGTCCCTCTTATCTGTGCAGGTTCATGGAGATCTGGCGTTTTCTCCAAGCTACTAGCACACCTGATACCTGATCGTTTCTGCTTGTGGGTCGTTTTCAACAACACTTTTTCCTTCCACCAAATTCTCTACTGACATGGTTCCTGTGATCCGCCTGTAGTATAGTATGATCTTAATATGCCCTGTTTTAACACACCTCATGTAGATGGGTGGATCATTGAAAAGCTCTTGGAGAACTTTATAACATGCAGCGCTGAAAATTCAGTCAATTAACAGAGGTATTTCAGAGCAGGAAAACATCTAAATGTACAGGAGACAAGAGTTTAAGGACCACAAAACCACCATTCATGATTAACTCATAATTTGGAAGTTAACTAAACTACCCTGTTGGACAAATCAAATATTATTTGGAAAAAGGAACCAAGGAGAGCTTGTGTTTTAAAAACACAGCAAAAACTAAAAGACACTTCAGAAGATAAATAACTGCTCTTTGGTCTTTCGTCTGAACTTTTCTCCGTCCTTCATGACTTCATGACTCCTAGCAGACTGTTGGCCATTAATGGAACAAACTGGTTAATGGTTGATGCTCGTCCCTCTCAGGCGGATGTCTGTGTATCTCCTGTCTCTGGTAATAGCGGCTCCAGACACAAGACAACGCTGACCAGAGGTTTTAAGACATGGTGTCACCTGGAAAATATGGTAGTAAACCTGATATTAGAACATGGCACACCCAGAAACACACATGCAGATGTCTTGTGGCTGGTATAATTTTGAAGGGGTTTTGAATACGTTTTTTTTTTTTTTTTTTTGTACAGAGTTTTATTCACGTCTCTTAAGGCTTCCAAAAATATCAGAATTAAAAAGCGAAAACATTTTGTACATATGTATAGTTGTTTGCGAGTACCAACATTATTTCTATTTGCCAAATGCCAGAATGACAAGTAAAAGAAACAGTTTATTGCTATGTTTAAAGTCGGATATTTACGCACACTATTGTTTTGGCATTTAGCAAATATAATATTACAATCTAGGAAAGTCCAGACGTTAAGGTCGTGACTTTGTGACCTTCGGATAGGTTAACTCACAATGTTTAAGTTAAATGGAGGCAAACCAGTTAATGAATTTTAATCCAGCATTTGAAAAACACTCCTTCCTGTTGTGACGTTATGGGAAAATTGGAAGGATTTAACTAATAGGAAGAGAACCTTTGAAATTCCATAAGTCTGGGTCATCTTTGGGAACAATCTCCAGATGCTTGGAGGCTTCTGGTTTGTCTGCTCAATTATTTACACCCGTATTCAAAGCATGGGAATGTCTAATGGAGCCATATAAAAACTAAGTGGGTTTTATGTCTTACAGATAAACACATTTTGGTCCAAAGTGTGCATCAGTTGCAACGTAAAAGCAAAACACCTTGTTCTCTATAATGGTAAAAAAAAATTGTCTGCATTGACAAAAAGGCCAATTACAGCAAGGAAGCTGCCATTTCCTGAAGAAAAAAAATGTATATGCATAAAAAAGCCAGATTTCCTTTGGGTATTTTCTGTCGTCTCTTGAAACTGAAGTTAAGTGTGTTTGGCCACAATTATCATAATTACCTTTCAGCAGGAAATGGGGAAGCTCTGTCCCAGCTGTGATGTGTGGCAGCATTATGTCATGTGGTGGGATTTCATTGTGGAAAGAAAAATATAGAAGCAACATCTTAAAACAGCAGTCAAGAAGTTAAAGAGACTTTAAATACACAATTACTCTAAGCACATAATCAAATTAGTTACAAAGTGGAATAAGCACAAAAAAGGCAGATCAAAAAGTTTTACTCTAAATGTCATGGAAACTTTCCACTATTGTTTTGGCATTTAGCAAATGTAAATATTTTTGATCATTCTGATTCGTCTGAAAAAGGAAAAGCTTGTTTTTTTTCATTATCAGATCGTGAAAAAGGTTATGTGTATTTTTATGTAGTGTAACTAAATGTTTGTTAGATATTTATGAACGGTTTGTCATTTGTTCAAATCTTTTATTACTTTTTTTTGTAATTATGTGTCATGAGAAAAGCAACACAGGGACTTTTATGATATTTATTATTCTTATTTGGATTCTATCCAAATGACTTTATACTATAAATGATTTCATGACTCAACGCTTTTTACGAGCACAAATGGCCCATCAGGCATAAATGTAGCTGCTCTCTTCAGGTCAGTTGACATTAAACTTTGAAGTACGTGTTATCATCCAAAAACATTGTCCAAATTATCTTTTGCCTTTTCACTTGTTTTGGAAAGAAAGAAAAAAAATATGCCACTTGTAATGTTTAATCTCCATTTGGCCAGTTTTTCCTCCTTAAGCTCAGTTTGTCTGACATGCCCTGCTCCTCTGCTGCTCACGGCTCTGGACCAGCGCCACGTCCCCTCAGTTTGGACAGTTTCTGGCTTCATCCCAGTGATTCTCAATTACTGGGCTTGGCAACTCCTGTCCCCTTCACCTTCATAATGAAAAGCACGCTGTCTTCAGTTTTACTGACGCTGGCTCACACCCAAATGCAGTGTTTGAACCTTTGTAATAGTTTCTTTGACATTGTTTCACCTCTTCCCAACTTATGTTGCAACATAAAACCTGTTCAAAATTATATGACTTCGATTGCTAAAGCAGGATCCTTAGAAGAAATATCAAAAATGTTTAAGTTCTGCAGGAATACTTTGGATGGACATTTACATATCTGTGGAATTGAACCTGGTCCCATTTATGTAATGTCTGAGCAGCAGTAATGGGACACAGCAGCAGCTCTGGCTTTAAATCTATGAGGAAAACAGAACCTTTGAAGGGTCAGAAACCAAGTAATTTGTTACATGGAGCAAACTGTACCTGACCCGTACAGGCCGTGTTCTACCAAAGGAATAAAAGGAACGATTAAAACGTTATGAGACCCGGTTTCATAAAAAGTTTATCTGTCCAGTGACTTCATCTGGAGGGGATAAATAATGGCTCTCAGTTTGAGTTTGTTATGTAAAACTGGCCGTCGGCGCAATTGAAGCTGAAGTGGAGCGTGGAAACCAAGCGTCTCTGCTGTGAGAAAAATGTAACCTTCTTTAAAAGAGCAGGAGATCTTAGAGAGCGAAACCACTTAAACCACTTAAATGTGTCGGATAAGATGGAGCTGGCAGCCCAATAGCAACATGTTTTCCAGTTAGCTACTGCATGGACCAGAGCAATGGTGTCCAAATTAAATCATTAAATACAAATAATTCACTGATGACAAGAAACATAACTTCTTTATTAATTTCTTTACTTTCTCAACATTAAACTAAAGACACATACATTAATTATATGAACAAAGTATTCCAAAATAACAACTAAAATTATTGTAGACATGCAAACCTTTTAAGACAAATGTGAATGTTCAAATTTTGGGTCAAATGTTTTCTATTTTCTTGATCTTAAAAATAATTATTTTCTATGTTTTCCCTGAACACAGCAAGTTCAGTAAATGGTTTTGAGTAAAGGTTGCTGGACGTATGATGTCCTGATTCATGAGAGATTCAAATGAAAGTAAGAAAACATGAGCAATAAAAGGCTGCTGCTCTGTGGCACCTCTTTTTTTCCGTTTGCAGAACATTTTTCATTTGTTTGCATGTTGTTTGAAAAGCTTCACACCAGTGAAAAACATTGAATTGAGAGGCTGCAGGTGGGAAGGCAGAGCAAAATTTATTTCAGGTTAATTCAGAGTATTTATATAGTGCCAATTCACAACAAATGTCTCAAGTTATGTAATCATGCATTCTAGTTATCAAACAGCACAGTTAATTAGAGTAGATTGACAAATTTCTGTCTAAGGAAACCCAGCAAATTACACCAAGTGACTGACCTGCAGAATTCACTCCTCCTGGAAAAGCATGAAGCATTAACTTATTAAGCTTCAAGTATTAATTGTTGCAAAGTCCCCCATCATAATCTTTGGTCTCACAAATTGTCTTTTCAGATTCAAGTCAGGACTCAGGTTGGGTCGCTCCAAAACCTCAACTTTACTTCTGCTTATAAGAAACATGTTTCCAGAATTAAAATATGACTTTAGTAGATAAATCCTGTTACTATCTAAGGTGACACAAGCAGAATATGACTCTAATTTGAGACTTTGGCGCCAGCATTTAAGGCTGAACTCTGTGCAACTTGAGTGACTCTGAATCTTTAGTCAAAATCAAGTCTCTCAGTTATCATGACGTCAATGCCAGTCGCTCAGCTTGATTATTGTGCCTCTTGTGATGCCACTGGCCCAAATACAAACTAGAATCAGCTTTTTTCCTGCTTTCTAAAATTGTTATAACTTCTGAAATCTCATCATTAACAAACATTAAGCTTTGTTTTGCCCTCTGTCGACAGCAAACTTGTTAAATACAGTTTTACACTGTAACAACGTAAATCACAACTCGCCTGTCTGATTTCAAGCTTTAATGTGAAGAACAGACATGATTAGCTGGACATCAACAAGCTGAGGTGCTTCAGCACCCGTCCGGGTCCGAGGGGTACACGATGTACTCGGGTCGAAGCAATTCTCCGAGTCAGATGAAAATTCTCTGCAGCACTCGGAGGCAGTGTACCCAATCAGAGGGGAGCTGGTGGTGTGCCATTTTGTTTCCATCCAGCCGTAGGATCTTCATCCGGGAGTAGGACAGAGGCCCCACCTCCCTGCAGAAACTGCTCACGTTGAACTCTGCAGAAAACAGATGGCATTATTCAGATGGTTACTTTATAGTTTGAAACTTGTTATCCCCCAGGGTGACAGTCGGTGATCTGTCAGGTCATTGTTTATATTTGGCGGAGCGTCAGTTTCACATTGAAGCGTTTTCTTTTCCATGTGTGACCCCCTAAGTTCGACTGGCTCAGACATATTATGCAATTTTGTCCATCAAAAACAGCCTGCTGCAGTCTGGTCCTCCACTCACAGAGTCTGCATTTACCATTAGAGGTCTCAGGTGCAGGGGTGAAAAAAGAAGCAGTGGAAACTACTCAACCCATTTCCTTTTTAGCCCACTGCAGAGCTTCTTCCAGCCCACTCTGTTGGCTTCCGTCAGGAGGAGCTCTGAGACAGCGAGGTGTTTTCATGCCGAAGTTTTTCTGTTGGCTGTCTGTCTCATTTGGATAAAGTTCCTTTGTTCTTTGCGAAAGCAGATTAAAAAGCCAGAGCACATTTTCATCTTTGCCAGAACTCACTAACAGACTATGCAACTCCTGCTGTTGTAGAGCCTCGCAAAAATATCCTTACTTTTTCAATTTTGTCACATTAAAACCACGAATTTCAACGTATTCTGTTGAAATTTTCTGCAAATACACCTCTGAAAAGTGTGTTGTAAGTATGTTTTGACCCCCTCCAGTAAATACTTTGCGGCGTCGCCTCTGGTTGTCAAACGGCGTAATAAAGGGACCCAAGTAAGGAGAGGTGAATATACAGGTCTGGAAAAAACTTAAGAGACCACTTAAAATGATCGGTTTCTCTGATTTTACTCTTTACATGTATATGTTTGCATAAAATAAACTTTTGTTCTTTTATTCTATGAACTACTGACAACATGTCTCTGAAATTGCAAGCAAAAATTTTGTATTTATTTGCAGAAAATGAAAAATGCAACAAAAAAGCAGAGCTTTCAGATCTCAGATGATGCAAAGAAAACAAGTTCATATTCATTTAGGAACAATACTAATGTTTTAACTCAGGAAGAATCCAGACATGAATATTTGGTGGAATAACCAAGAGGAGTCTCTGTCCTTCTTTACAATTATGCACTTGTGATGTCTACATAAAACCCCAATAAACAGGACCATGTGAAAAAGTTCAAAGAGCAGAAATACTTTGAAATGCTCTGTAGGACGTCTTGTCAGGCAGATTTTGGCTCCTGGAGATTCCTGCACCATCAAACCAGCTAAAGCAACAGGGAGCAGACAGACAACACAGACTGGGGAGGGGAGCAGCTTCAGCTTCTGCTCCATCTGGCGCTCCTACGTCCGAATCTCTCCCAGATGTTCTCATACCCCTCTCCCTGCTATTAACCTACTTTCCTCACGTCCAACCAATTAATATTCGGTCACTTTTCTCCCCTTCTCCACCCTCTTCTTACATCTTTGTCTCAACTTTCCTGCCATGCAGCCCAAACTCCTCCCACATTCATATGCAGCAGCACGTCTGCAAAGTGCCGAAGCTGCAAACTGTTTTTTTGATACATTTTCTCCCTCTTTGAATCACAGCTTTAATCCAAGCCTCTGTGTTCATGATGCATGTGTGTATCAATGAGTCAGCACATTACCTTGAATGTTATTGGCCTCCAGGTAGAGGTACTGCAGGGTTACTGGAACCGTGGGGGTGGTGGTCAGCCTGTTGTAAGAGAGGTCCACCTCCACCAGGCTGGAGTGGTTAAAGGCCTGTGGGTGGACGCTGCTGCTCTGCAGGCCGCAGTGGCTGAGACGCAGATACTTCAGGTTGGAAAAACCCTCAAAACTGCCCCCGTCCAGCCCAGAGAAGTTGTTGTAGGACAAATAAAGCTGCTGGACAGAGGGAGGTAAATGGCTGGGGACAGCTGAGAACAAATTTCCACTGATGTCCAACAGATTCAGCCTGATGAGACCTAGAAGACAGAAGAACGTCTTCACACAACATGCAGGACTTTATCCAGACAAAATGTGATTTGATATCCCGAAGGAAGATGAGAACAGATGAAAAACAGTCTTAATTTATTTTATTATCTTTTGCATTTACTGCAGATATAAAACATGCAATAAATACCCAACAAGTCTACAAACACTACGGAAGACGTGAATGGAATAGTTCAGTATTTTTGAGCGTTGTTTCGGTTGAAAGGTAATGCGTATAATTCATTTCTTATTTATGATGTAGTAGGAAATTAATTTAACATCTTCACAGGGTAAAAATTCAGATGACTTATTAATAATAAAGAGTAAAAAATATCCTCTATCTCTATCTCTGTCAATGAATGACGAGATGGTGCTTCAAATTAATTTTGCTGATTTATTTCTCTAATGTGCAGAAAGAGATGCACAATATTAGAAACTGCTGACCTTTATGTTTTCCTGAATTTATTAGAAATGTTTAATTTCTCATCTCTGGATCTATTAACCTTATCAGCCCAATTCCATCTGCACCGACCAACATTTGCAACAGAAAAATTAAATTATGAGCTTCGCCGACCAAAGTTTTGTGATGTTTGATTAGCATTTCAATAAAATGAAAAATAATTTATGAATTTAATTCTGAAACCCTAATAGTTTCTTCAAAAGTTGTGACTTTGTTTAATAAAAGCTTGAATCTAAATTTGCTTTTTGAATGCATTTTGGATTTGGGGCTGGTCTATTTCCCAGAGGTTGAGTCCACACGTACGAATAGCAGGGCTAACAAATGACCCCACCTTTGAGGTCACCCTCTGTGATGGTTTGCAGCCTGTTTCCCTGGAGCAACAGCAGCGTAAGATTCTGCAGGTTCTGGAAAGCTCCAGGGCTGATGCTGCTGATTTGGTTGTAGGCCAGCCGCAGCTGTTTGAGTCCGGCCGGCAAGCCGCCAGGCACCGACGTCAGGTTGTTGCGGTTCGCAAAGAAGTAGCGCAGCTGAGTCTGGTTCTGCAGAGAGGCCAGCTCCAGTTCGTTGCTCTTCAGCTGGTTGTTGTCGATGATTAGCCAGCGCAGACCCGTAATATTAGCCAGGACCGGGTAGGACAGGGATGAGATCTTGTTTCCCTGGGAACAAAAGAAAATGCATCCTTAAAGATGCTAGATTTTTTTTTCTAATCCAGTTTAAGTTGTGAAAATGAACATGGCTCCTCAGTGACTCCGTTGGTGAGGCTTTCAGTTTAAAGGTAAAAGGTTTAGATCTTTTTATATTAACCTTCCAGGTTCTGAAATTTTCACGGTACTTTGGCTCCTCTGCATAGTTTAAAACATGAACATCACCCAAACAGGACTTGCCTACGCAAATTTACTAAAAAAGCAAAAAGGTATTTATTCATAAACAGGATCTGTTTGTATGTTGCTAATGCCAATTGATGCATTTTGAAATACTAGCAATTGTGTAGAAAGAAATTCACCACTCTCTAATGATTGGAGTTGTGACATAATATTTTACTCTAATGTTGTATATTAAACAGCTAAATTTAAATCTGCTGTATGTGCAATATTCAAACAATCTGTGTTTAACTTTGACTCTGCTTGAAGAATATTGTTTTTGTACATGCATGATTGTAGACATCTTCTGGCACTAGGGTGGTTTGGCAGGTAAAGAAGATCGGTGAATGGACAACATCATGGAAAAGGAAGAACATTTCTGCGTTTCTTTGTTATTTTACCTGTAAAAACAAGTACTGGGTTCTTTGCGGCAGGACATGGGGGATGTTTTCAAGGCCTCTGCTGTCACAGTAGACGGATGTCGGCCAGTGGATGGGACAGTCACACTGCTCAGGACAGACCTGGTCATTGTTAGCTCGAAACCAGGCCGGGTCAATCCTTCCCTGCAGACTCAAAACGCTGGGCTCACCCAGCAGCCGGTTAATCCACAGAGGAATGCCTCCATAGTCCATATCAGTGACTAATGTGGCCCATGCAGAGTCGAGGTCACACAGCAGCACCAACACGCCACAGAACAGGGCAGCCATCTGTCAGTGAATCAAACAAGGAAATAGTCATTGATTAATGGTTTTGTCTCAGAGCCTAATGGTGAAAGTCAAGAAAAGTAGGTCATGAAACAGTTAAATAATGTCAAACCATTCCTGAAGGCGGCTTATTTCTCGTGTTACCAGCGTGGAAAGCATCAACAGGAAAGCTGATCAGAGTCGATGAGCGCGGTTCAGGATAAAAGATCTATCATGGAAGTACAACTGTTAAGAGGCTGTAGAAGCTTTAAGACCGACAAAGAGGAAATGTGTCTTCCATCAGAAAAGCAATTTAAACATAAAATGACAAAACGTGAAAATAGATCATCAAAGCTGCTCTCTAATCTGGGACGTCAAATGATGGATTCAATGTTTCTCGTCTTGCGAGAGGAATATTGTGCAGTATTATGTCAAATCTATCTTTTTGAGGTTTGTATAGTGTTTTAATGTCACTGGAGTGTTACACCAACACGCATGTTTGAGAAATCATTTGATCTCCGTGGCAAAAGGCCATGGGAGGACCTAGCTCTGCCTTCAAGACACAGTTCCCCCTTGGAGGGACAATTTTTATGTTACATAGCAAACCCTCCCACAGCACAGGCCACTCAGCTCCTTCAGACTAGCCAGTAACAATTAGCAGACACCTGACGGAACACCGCTTCTGCTAGGCTCATTATACAAGCTACTTCTCAGCTCAACGCAGGTAAAAATGTACTAAAGAGGTTAGTAGAGGAGAGACAATGTGATGACTATCTGAAGGTGGTGTTAGAAAGAGGGGGAGTTTCTGAAACAGAAAGGCGCTTAATCACAAAGCTCAATTTCCTTTAATTCGTACTTTATAAATACAAAATTTTCATTACAAATGAAGTTAACAGTTGCTTAATTGTGCTATGAAGTGATACTACATAGCTGGAAAACACGTATTACTGCCCCTTTAAACAATCCAGATCAAATTATAATATTATGTACATCTAGAATATTATTACACAAAAGTACACATTTTCACATCGAACTGCAAGTCCCATTCTGAAGCCGAGGTTCAACAATTGTTATTAATCTGAAACGCTGAAAAAAAGACTGAAACATTGGTTTGAGCTGCAGCAGCAGATGGCTTCTTCAACATACATCGTCTATTAGAGGAAATACTGTAGTAATTTCCTGATTGCATGGATGGTTACAGTAACATGCACACAGCAGTTGTTCCCCACAGGCTCACAAACAAAACGTTTTTAGGCACAGGTAATTTGCAGGAAAGGTCTGAACAATCAGGAACTAGAACTTGATCGACATGATTGTGCCACGCTGCTTTGCGGTGCAACGACAACTCAGAACGCTGTCGGGAGTTTACTGTAATGACGCAAGCATGCATTGCAGTGGTGATCATTTCCAGCCACACAAAGAGGAAACGGTAGCACAAGAGAATCAAAGTGCAAAGTCACACTTACCTGTTTGATCAGAAGCCACATACAGTAGAGACAGGGCTATCTCTCGTTCCCACTGAAGCCCTTGGGAGACATATGTGTGTGTGTGTATGTTTTCAAGCCACCAGGAGTGTTTGCCCACTGTCTGATGCAGTCCTCCTTTCCAAACACTCCCCACATCCCAGACACCAGACCTCCTCCATAATCTTTTCACAAAGTTGAGTCTTCCTGTCCCCCTGCAGCAATAGTTAAACTTATATTATTTTTATGGCAACATCTTGACTTGCTTTGAAGAGATGCACAGAAATATATAAAAAGCCCGATCAATTAAGGAAGTCATTGGTGTCTCGCTAGTGAGTTATTTTACATATTAAAACTGACATTTTAATAAGCACATATTTCAGTTTGCGTGTCTCGGTGTGTGTCTGCACATGTCTCGGTGTGTGTGTGGGCGTGTGTGTGCGTGTGTGTGTGTGCGTGTGTGCGTGTGTGTGTGTGTGTGTGTGTGTGTGTGTGAATGAGGTGTGTAAAATGTGTTCTTGCCTGGAGGCACAGAAGCCACAGAGTACCTGGGGAGCCAAAGAGACCATTGTGTGTGTATGTGTGTTACCGCATGTTCTGGGCAAGTGTGTCTTAAAAGGAAGAACCGAAGCTTCTTGCAAACATCTGTGCAAAAGAGAGCAAAACGGTTCCAGATTATTTTCACTCCATAAACCTGGGGAGCATTTTAATAGAAACAGTAACTGGAGGAAAAAAAACAAACAGCGCCCTCTAGGAAAGCTGAGCAGACACAGACACTTGTGAGATTTTTTACTTCATCATTTTTGGAGAAAAGGCTTTTGTCATATAACGCGAAGAATACCGCAGTTTCACAATATTTTCACAAAGTATGGATCTGTATGTCAAAATAGGGTCAGTATAAAAAAGACGATTTCCAACACAGATTTGTCCATAATGTATCTGTGACAGATATTTTCAAATCTGGGTCCTGCTGCTTTTCACCAGGCTTATAGCGCTTGTTACTTTAAATAACAAGCGCTATAAGTCATTATGTGACAGTCAGTGAAAAGGTAACCAGCCCCACAGACAGATCTGAGAAGTTTATAATATTATCATTAATGATAATAATAATAATAATAGGTTTGTCCGATTGACCTCGCCACAGCTGGCAGCAGTTTATTAGGACAACATATGAGAGAAGAGAGGTTTTTCTTAAAACCGATGAATCAGATTTGAGTACCGATCAATTTTATGAACAACACTTGTCATTCGTGAAGCTTGTGTAGATGATAACTAAAGCTAACTCAAAGGTGAGAAACGTCTAGGCAATCAAAACATCAGCCGTTTCTTAAAAAAGTATTTGGTTGAAGTTGGGAGAAAACATTTGACTCATCAGTTGCAGCAATCAAAACCAACAAGTTTTTACCTTACGGCAGAATTTCAGCAGATACTAAAAGTGTTAGGACGTCTTACATTTGACTTGTCAGATATTTTAATTTAAGCATTTGGTGCCAGAGAAATTAAATATTTACACACTGAAGTTTCAAGGACATCCATAATGGAGGTTTTCAAAAAATACACTGAATAAAGAGACAGATACACATTTTGTTTCTTACTGATAGAAGTTAAATACAAATTTATCTCGTTTTAGATCAAGTTATCAGAAGGGTTTCTATGTGTCAAATGCCAGAAAACTGCACAAGAATTTTTTTTTACAGAATTTTTTAATTTGGTGTATGAAAACTCCTGTTTTCAACTGTATGTCTGAAGCTTCAGCATTAAAAACCAAAATATTTCCTGGGTTTGGTTTTGGTTTAGCAGCAATGGTCCAGAATAACTAAATGTGTGATTACATTGTCGTCTGTGTTAGTCCATGCCGGGTCAGACACCGACTCACGCTGCAGAAATGGGACTTGCATCACCTTTGCACACACACTTCCCAGAAAATTTCTAGGTTGTGTGTAAAATTGGGATGTTTTTAGATTTGCATTTACGTATTAACTAATTCCCTAATCTTGGTGCATTACCTGCAAAACCACCCTACCACCAGAAAATGTCTGCAATTATGCACGTACAAAATGAAGATAAAGTGTCTTCTGCTGTGAACATTAGTTTTGCAAATGAAGGTGGAGATGCATCAACTGAATTCAGTCAAACATTTTATTGAGAAAACAAAAAGTGGTTTTTGTACAAATCTTGGCAGAATGCAAAAGTAGCCTTTTTATGCAGGAAGTTTATAGGTCATCACACAATGTTCAGGATAGTGTGTGTGTCTTCTGGATCTTCTGCTTCCCAGCTTTTTTCCAAAGAACAGGACAATACCCATCTGGTGTAATTTCAACAAATGGTCCTGCTTTACAAATAAAATAGTGATTTGGTACTGACCCTAGTTTTTATAGTTTTACCCAATCACTGATATTCCTCCAAACACAATGAAGAAGTGTTTGCAACAGAGCTATCTCTGTGTCTGATTAATTTCAAAGGGATTTCTTCCTCTCTTTACTTTGATTATACTGCTAACTGTATGGCCTCAGGCATGCTGGTAATAAACCAATAAAGTCAACTTTTGAAAAGGATGGCGTTAAGAATGATCCACATTAAAACTGGGCCCTGCAATAAAATGTCTCCCTCCTATAGAAGGACGTTTTTATGGATATCAAAGAACTTTGTGTGATTGTTATTAATCTAACAGGAAAGTTGCATCAATTATAGGTGACGTTGTTTGATCAGATGGTTTCTCACAAACACTTTTCAGTTTGCATCCATCAACTCTTCATTGTCCTCCTTTCTTTTTCATCTCTCATCCATTAGCCCATTAGAAACTTTTGTTGTTAGTATTTGGCTTATAAGTTGTAATCAGGAACAATCGCACTGGTAGAGTAATAGAAACCACTAACAATGACCTAATTCAAGACTAATCGTTCTCTATAAACCCAACATGATGTGCCTAAAAGTCCCAGTAGAGCCGCAGTTTAAATGAAAGTTTAATTAAAACTGATGTCATTGTGCAACATGACAAAAATATTGATTAAATTAAAACATGAATCCACCAGTGAGACGTGGATGATTCAACCTAAGTCATTTGGTTTTCTTTGCTAACCAGTTACAACTGCTTACCTACAGCAGATGGCATCTACACCTCCATCTATTGTGCAGCTGTAAAAATATAGGTGAGGAAATCTGAAGAGATTATTACAGAGAGTATAAAATAATCCAGTCCAATATTTTGTCAATTCGTAGCAGTTTTACAAAAAATAAAAAAAAACAGTACCTGCATATTTTCACATTTTCACTCATTCAACATCTAAATTTTATTGAGGTGATCTTTGCTTAAGAGAATTTTTGTTGCTCAATCGGACATATGTATTCTAAAGTATTGCCTTAAAATCCTAAAACTTTAACATCAGAACGAAGCCACAGTAAAATAATATAAAAGACAAGATATTCCATCCATCCATCCATTTTCTAACACCATTGTCCCCGGCGGGGTTGGGAGGTGCTGGTCGAGAAGCCGGGTGACCCTGGACCGGTCGCCAGTCTGTCCCAGGGCTAAATGACAAGATATAAACAATTTCACTTATTGTTTCATTGTTGTTCTTCAGAGGAAGAAGAATGTTCAAAATTGATTAAGTACTTTTAGGAGAAAAGGACGAGAGAAAGAAAATGTGACCTGTCTTTATATTAAAAAGCTTCTAACAAAAACCTGTGGATGAAATACACCAGAGTGCTCTTTGAGAAGTTTTTCAGGCAGCCAAACGTCCTGCTGCTCCTTATCTATAGGTTACATCTACATATATATACATGTTAACAAGCATCTATGGAAATGCAGACAATGTGCTAGACCAGTACAGCATGTGAACCTCATCCTCATGTTCATCACCTACCTGCAGCTCAGCAGTTCCTGTCGCCCACACCAGAGGGCAGTGTCCGTGTGTAAAACTGTGATCACAAAGGACTGCTTGAGAGAAACATTTTGTAGGATTCAGCATTTTAAGCACTACGTGTTTACTCTTTGCCTGTTAGGAGAATATATGCTCTGTTAGATTAACTCTAACTAAATGAGTCGATATGCATTGCAGACACTGAAGCACAAGGAGGTTGGAGGGGACGTTATGTAAAGAATGAAAGACTCAGAGAAACGTTATTATTTATATGACTTCCAATTATCTGTTGGCAATTTGCAATCATATATTTTCCTGATGTTGTGCAGCTCTATATAAACCACAGTGTTTTCACAGTGCAGCATGTTTAAATAGCACACATAACCTCTTTTTAAATGCAAAACCCTTCGTTAACATTGACCTCAGATTCATCGTCCTTAATGCTTAGCTGGGTATTACTTGTAATTATTTGCTAAAGTGAATATTTCTGCTATTGCAAACATCATGTTTGATCTCCAGATGCTGTTTAGTGCAGGTATCTGTTAAAGCAAAGCTCTGTTAGGTAAAAACTAGTCAGTATATAGCAATGGTATGAACATGCTGTAATTAAGTCATGCACATGGAAGATACTGTTTTTCTTCATAAAACTATAAGATCCTGCAAAACGTTGAACATCTGTGTGATTCAGCATGTGGGTGAACATCTGCTTTTTATTGCATGGTTTTGCTGCCCCTGTGCCCTGGAGGGCCACGGTTCAGATTACCTCGAGGAGCCACCGTGTCCGAGTGTCGCTGAAAACTTCATTCCTTAGAAAAATTGCTTTGGTGTGCCTTTTCCCTGTCTATGTTTTAATACGTACAACTGTATGTTTGGAAAGGTGGAGGGTTAGATTTGAATGTCACCTGCATAAGGGGGTCTTCCAAGGGACCGTTGATGTATTTTTTTGTGTGTGTGCGTTAAAGAAACCCACACATGCACCATAAACATTAGACCTTTGTTAAATTAGACCATAAACATTAGACCTTTGTTAGCTTATGGCTGAGGCCAGGGCCAGGGTTAGGTTGAGGAGCATGAAGGTTAAGTATAGAGCTAAAACTCAGGAAATTAGAGACTTCAAGAAGGAAAACTATAAAATGAAAGAACATCTGAAGCTCTGTTAAGCAACACAAGATACTGATATGTTCCAATAAAGAAATAAAAAGTTTTTAATTCCTCTGTTTCCCTTTTTATTGTGTTATTTCTTAAATAACAAACTTGTTAAACAGCATGTCTTATATTAGAATGACTCACGGATTTCACAGCATGTTTATTGCTGCAGTATTGTGTAGGGAAGGCTGAGATATGTAAATGCTTTGTGTACAAGCATGCACACAGTGTCTGACTGTACGGCTGACGATTTTGAAAGTTAAGCAGTCTGCAGAGCAAGTTGAAAATGGAAAGAGAACATAACAAGAAGCAACTGTGCACCTAAAACAGAGAGTGCTGATCAGAGAAACTGCAAAAAGTTGCATGGCGACTAGACACAGAGATCTACAAGTATTAGTTCTACAGACCACAAAAGTGGCTTTGTAGAAAGGTAGGAGAAGAAAACCTACAAAAAGTGTGGGGGGTAGTATTTCAGTTTGGCATCAGGAGACGGCAAACGAAAACCAAAATGAAATTTTGTTTCCTGAGTACAAGAAGCAATGTGTGGGAGAAAGCTAGTAATACACTCTAAACACATGCAGGTTGTGAAACATAAAGGTAGCTGCATCATGCTGTGGGAAAGTCTTTCTTTACAGATATTCACCATCAAATCTGACTGAAAGTGAGCTGTAAAGAAGAACAAATTGTCTGGACGTACAAACTTGCCTGCGAAGTATACTTACAGTACAGATATAAATTCAAAGGTTGTTGTACTGTAAATGTACACCACAGTTTTCAGACTATTTCTAAAACAGAACATAAACTCATATCCCTCCAATCTCTCATTTTCGTTCTTCACATACCATACAATGGAGGATGGATGTTTTGAGGATACCATTGTGTTTTTTAAGCCATTTTTCTTTTTAAACTAATTGTTTAAGTATTGCATTCTTTCCTTTTTACTCATTTATGTCTCCTTCTGTTCTTTATTTATGTCGCTTATCTCTCTGCAACACTCACAAGTCCATCAGCTTGACCATCTCATAAGCCATGACAGATGTTAAATTTAGAAACTAAATGACCTTGTGATGCTGATTACAGTATATGTGTCACACAAAACACTTTAAAACTGGCGAATATGACATTATGTTTTACTGCTTCTTGCGCAGAGGTTTGCACGGCTGATGAATTTTTCGACTTGAGGCATCGAAAAAGAACAAGCAAAATGTCTGTGTCAGTTTAAAGCATTGCAGACGTTTCACATGTTTGTTGTATGAAGGCTTTTGTGGTCTGATGTTGAACATAAACACTGTAGTCAGAAATAAGCAACTGAAATGCTGAAAGGTCCGTATAGTTTAGTGTTTGAGTGATACTTTACTGCCACCAGGTCGCTCTGTTATCAACTGGGATTAAAGCAGTGCTGAGACAAGTGTCCAAAACCCCACTCAAAGATGTAAATCAGCTCTTGCTATGTAGCCAGAAGTATAGATGATTACTACCGCAATAAAAACATCAAAGTTTTTTTTTTTTCTTTTTTTTAGTTTGCCTGCATTAGAGAGTTATAATGAAGCCTTTTCTCTCCCGCGCAGCCGCTCGATGGCCCTGCAGGGGGTACAGCCAAAAAAACAAGATGAAAAATCAATAGACAAGCTTTTTACAGGGCGGATCTGCTATCTGTTGCTAAAAGACTTTAATCATTGAGACCAAAACATAAGTTGATGTAATTTAAATAAAATTAGCTTTTTTTTTCCCAGTCAATGATCTCATCCTTGTATCTCCCAGATGAAAAGCTGATGGTAAAACATTAGGAATAGCAACATGTGGAGGCTGTTTAGTAACTTTTGGCCAAAACAAATTTAGATGTTGCACAAAACATACAGTCTCTTTGATGAAGGTGGGGGGGGCGGGAGGCTATTGGATATTGACATCATCTCCCGGGTGACAGATGTCATGACATTCCTGTCATCTGGAGGAAACAGAGACAGCAGTTTATGCAGGCTCACTAAGACCGGACAAATGCAGAACAAAAATGGGTTGTGTCGTCCAATGAGTCTCAGTTTTAGTTGCAACATTTTGATGCTACAGTCAGATTTCTGCTTGGACAACAAGTGATGGACGAATCCTGCCTCAGCACCACTGGAGATGTGCAGCAACCCCTCTGCAGCCCTGCAATGACAAACCGGTATAGAAAGGTGGATGGATGAATGGATGAACGACAGATCAACATGAAAGTGTGCATTCATCCTCCCATCTGTTGATTATTCAGGGTGTTGGTGGTGATTTCTCTTCACTCCAATGGTCTCTCCAGTCAGCAGATCTCAATCCAGTAGATTTCCCTTGGGATCTAGTGAAACAGGAGGTTTGCATCATAAATGTGCAGTAGACAAATATGAATCAACTGTGTGACGGTATTACGTCAATATGTATCAAAGTCTGTGAGGAATGCTTTTCACGCCGCATTGAATAGATGCTTTAAAGAGTAAAAGCAATTTTGAAGGTCTAAGTTGGTTCATAGGGAACTCGCAAAGTGTACAAGAGAAAGTGGTCAGTGTGTGCGAGTTCCTCGTCCAAATGTAATTCTCACTAGGCTTCTCTTGACATATAAAGCCACAAACTTTTACCAGTTTAATACTTTTGAAGCACAAATGTGGTATTTGCTACAGATGGACAGAGATCACTCTGCTCCGTAGGTAAATCTTACTCCAGTGTTGGAAAATAGCCTTGTTTGGAGGAAGACCAGCTTGACTCTTATCTTTGTGGGACAAAAGCAAACAATATCTTTGTCTTTACAAATTTACAGAGGAATTCAAATGGTGGATTTGTGAGAGGGGAGAAGGCATATAGCTATATTTTGCAAGGCGTGCTTCAGGGAAGTAAGGCTCCTGACTTGTTTCCACCGGCTGACTGGTCTCAGGATACAAGCCTTGGTTTTTGAGTCCTCTGCACCAGACTGAGGTTTTTTTCAATGCAGCCCTCCAGATTGGAGGAGAGTCTTTGTTTCTTTATTGCAAAAAAGCACTGGGGCTGCCATCCAAATGATTGAATTCATGCATTCTGATCACTTTTACAGACACAGTTATTTAAAATCCAGTTGGTAGGATTTTCATTGCAGACTTCTTCTACAATGAAGAAGAATTGGTCACTCTCAGCAATGCGTTGGATCCCACCATAGTACCATGGCAGGATGCGCCCGGGCCAGTTAGTCCAGTCATGAAATCACTTCATTGTGATATACAATCAACTATGGGTGTTGTTATAGCAAAGTGTAAGCAACTAGGAGCAATGTCCACTTAGCTACAATGTGGCATGCCATGTACTATAAAATCACAAAGCAAGTCCAGCAGATGCCGAGATGAAGAGATGTGAAGAGGTAGCTCCAGGCCTCCAGGCCTTGTGTGACCTACATCTTACCTCAACTACAGGGAGCAGAGAGCTTCATGCTGAGCAGCTGCATGCAAGCCTCACATGACCAAGTGTAGGATCGCTTGATGTGAAGCCTGCTTTCTTTGGAGATATGTTTTCTGAAGTAATGAACCATGCTTTTGTTTGAAAATCTTTTTCCGGCCCACATTTGACCAAGTATATATTCAGAGAGGATTATGTCTGTTCTGGGGTTGGGACTGGACCCTTTGAAACTCTTGAAGGGAAAACAATTATGCAAACAATTATGCTTCCTGTAACAATTTTGCAGAAAATACTCCTGAGATAATGAGATTTCACTTTGATCAGTTATCAGCTCCTTTCAGAATGAGCTGCTTTATGGTCTCAAGCCACTTTAAATGTACAAAGGTTCACCTTTGACCTTGAGTTAGACCCAGAAGCAGATGTAGAGCCTGCTCTGCAACCAACAAGATTGCAAAGCACTTGTCCTTTCCAGCAGCCATTGTACATCACATACAGCAGTAAAACCAGATGGCCAAACATGTCTAAAATCTTCTTGGATTGCTAGGAGAGGGGCAGCACCTGCTGATTTGTGACTCAATATTCAGAAGCCTTCAAGACACCAAATACATTAACATTATTGCCAGAAAACAGCCAAGTGGAGTTTTTTAAGCACTTGGACTGTCTCTACAAGCAGTAGAAACCCAAGTGGAAGCACAAAAAACATGCACGTAGTGAATTTTGCATAATACTTCCACACTTTGTGCTTGAACATATATAACTTAATGGGTGATTTCATGCACCCAGCTTTATTGTAAATTGCTCCTTCCTGTTTCTACATGTGCACGAAGCAAGCTCCATGGAGACATGGATGAGTCTTGACCTCAAAATCCACAGAACAACTTTGAGATACAGTATATCATGCAGCGTACAGTATGGCTGCCCAATTGTTTTTCCTCCTTAAAAGTTGCAAAAAAAACTTTGCGCCTTTATTTATCTCTGTGGCTGACTTAAATCTCATTCAAGTTATATATGTTTTATAGAGTGTAGTTTTTCTGTTGTAGATCATCTGAATTTCTCTCATCTGACAAGTCGCTACATCACTACATGAAAATATTTAAATTTTCAGCAGCAAGACCTCTCTTTCTTTATGATAATCAGAGATGTAAAATGTTTCCTCTGAGAGTAAAACACATAAAAACATATGTCAGACCTGACAAAACAAGCTGAAATTTACTACTTTTTTGGAGAAATGAAACACAAAACTATGCATCGAAACCTGGGTCCAGATGGGGCACCAGTTTGAAGGATTCTGTGGCCGGAAGAGGCCCAGCGTGAAAACCAGACAGACTCCATCAGAGGAAGAGCTGACAGCTGTTTTCATTTACCTCTCTACAAGATGTGAAAGTGTTGCAGAGAGTCAAAGAGAGCTGGATCCATCCCACATCAAAACTCAAAATCCATGGGTCTTATTTACAGTTCAGCTGACATTGTGACAGTTTGCACAAATGTAGCAAACGGAGCGAAGAGGACCACTGAAGACAGCAAAGGACAAACTGCAATAATATAAATATGAAAAGGGATTTAACTTTTCATCTAGTGTTTGTCTTTCCAGAATCACCTGCTTAAATATTATTGATTTGCTCACTAGTTGCTTAAGAACAGCAGCAGCTCCTTGGACTCCATGTTTTAGTTGTACTAAAATTGCAGTTATTCATGAATGGACACATTCTGCAGCACGATGGTTATACTCTCAAAGGTCAGAATATAACTTACAAAGTAATTTGGCATAACCTTGTGTGGTTTAACCTACGCAGTCTTTCATATAATAAGGCTGGAGTGCTGCTTCTATTTCTACAGATATCAGTGTCACTTTACATAAAACTCAGATTTCACCCTTTGTATGTTTAAATTACATTGCAAAGGTTAGTAAAATTAATTTCAGAAAATAATATCACTATACAAAATTAGATTTGGAATATTTTAATTGAAGTAGTCCCATATGCTGCCCAAAAACCGCCTGCGGCTGAAAAACATTGCATTTTATGTTTGCATGCAGCAGAAACCAATTCCGAAAAACAAAGTAAAAAAAAACAACTCTGATTTTTTTTTTTTTTTTTTTTCTGCATATTTTGCATAAGCAAGCACAATAAATTTTTGGCTCATTGGTCATCAGTAAAACCAAGAGACAGCAAACTTGTACCTCTCTTTCACATTTCTTTCTTTATTGAGAGGCAGTTCTTCCACCATGTTTTAATGTACAATAAACCATAATGTTTGCACCATATTTTACTGTAGGAATGTGGTGAGGATGGAAGATCTAAGACTCTGCAGCAACAATTTAAAACTGCAGATGTTTTTCCTCCTGGTTGAATTTTAACTATTTTGCGAAGAAGAATGGGAACGATTTCA
Organism: Poeciliopsis turrubarensis; assembly: GCA_010277015.1. Classification (NCBI taxonomy): domain Eukaryota; kingdom Metazoa; phylum Chordata; class Actinopteri; order Cyprinodontiformes; family Poeciliidae; genus Poeciliopsis; species Poeciliopsis turrubarensis. The sequence continues at coordinate 1,552,674 of VMRN01000010.1, read as the reverse complement.
CCCTGGATCTACAGGACGAGCAAATCAGCTTTGCACAAGTTTCTAGAAAGTATTGGATGAAAATGCAGTCCAGTATTTTCAGATTTGTCTTTATAAAACAGTTTTAAAGCCACACATCATCCATTAATCACGTAAAATAAAAAATTAAAAAGATTCATTGAATTTTGAGGTTGTTACCAAATAAATGAAATCTTTCAAGAGGTATGAATACTTTTGGACTGAATTTGTAGTTCGATGTCTGGGAATATTAATGAAGATATGAATCATATTCAGCATGTGCATTGTATTATTTTTATTGTCTTCACGTGTTTAGTTAATATAATGCACACTTACATTTTTCATGCAGTGTTTGTAATAGTTGTGACACTAATCTTATTGTTGACCCTCCAAAAGTTTGGTTAGATAAAAAGGATATTGGGTGAAATGATTGATGTGTGGTTTTGTCCAGCCTTTCATTTCAGAAAACCAAAAAATATGATCTAGTGACACAAGGTCCCACTAAATGTTTGCAAGCAGTGGGATTCAGCTGACATAAAGGAGGGGAATGTGAGGGGAACACAGATGGGAACAATCCTGCACACCCTCTGCTTCCCTCTAAATTGAGAGAAGTGGGGTGCCGGCAATTGGATAAAGGGGAGAGTAAGTGACCAGCAGATGGAGAACAGTCAGAGGCCTGGAATGAGGGCAGGGAGGGGACAAAGTTTTTCTTTTTTTTTTTTTTTTAGAGAAAGTTTTTCTCAGGGGCCCCTCCACTCCAGAGCACATAGAGAAAGCAGAGGCAAGGAGGACCAGTCTCCCTGATCAGGTGAGGACTGTGTGTCTGTGGCTTTAAGGAGAAGAAGAATGAAGGTGATGATGGTAGAGTTGTGTTTTGTGTTTCTGCTTCACTACAGAACAGTGAAAAATGTTTAAACCTAAAATTTATTCAGACTTTTAGATCTTGGTTGGTTTTGATCAGCAGGTTCTCCAGGCTCACTGGAGGTCTTGAACACTTTTAATTTAAAGTCAAGAGATAAAACAATGTTGTGGTACAAGATTTCAGATAACTAAACAACAACTTTTAATTGGATTTTTCTCACATTTTCTTACTAAATGTGTTCCAGTTTATTTTACTGAGTCTGCAAATAATACCAATGATAATGGTTTGTCAGAGAAAATAGCACATAAGCACCAACCAGATGATTGATACAGAGCTGGTTTTCACCTGCAGTGATCAACTGAGAGATGAGATGTCTCTTAAATCCTGTCTTGTCTTTTTGGTTTTATTTTATTCTGTTTCTTTTAGAAATGACTTTCAGACTCAGTTCACCTGAATTAGATGGGTATTTGATGACTGTGTACTTTTTCTTTTGTCCTCCACTTTCACTTTTCTCTGTGTGTCTGTATCAACATTTTCAGCAGAGTTAGAAGAATTTGATGCACATTAAGGATGTGATCTTTCAAAGACTTAGAGGCAGAATCATTTGTCTTTATCTGGTTTCCCAAACTGGCTGAAGACGTTTATTAAGTATGTCTATTTATGCATATTCATATGTGTGTGTGTGTGTGTCTACATGTAGTTGGATGGATGGATGGATGGATGGATGGATGGATGGATGGATGGATGG
>VMRN01000010.1:1453423-1545104 GCA_010277015.1 Poeciliopsis turrubarensis | reverse complement strand
GACCTGCAGGATGAACAAGGACCTGCAGGATGAACAAGGACCTGCAGTGCTTGGGAACGGGATCTCTGTTTACTCAGGACGATGTTGGTTGTTCTTTACAAGGTTCAAGAGGTTTTTGAACCAGGTTTTTGGTGTTTTTTCCAGACACCAAAAATAACTTATTGCCAAAAGCAGCGGTTTCTTTTTTTATTACTATTTTTAATAGCTTGGGCTGTGACAATAACAATAACAGCTACTTATTCTGTCTTTATTAGGTGACTGTATGGATCTGACTGTATGGCACAGCAATCATAGCCCCACAAACATAAATACTGCGCTTAAAAAACTTTCACATGTACAGTTCTTTTGGACACCAGTCACATAAAGAAGTGTAATTTATGTCTCTAATCTGCACATAGTAAATGCATTTCATCGTATTTTCAAATTTATTGATTTTTATTTAATACTCATTGACTGGAGAAAATATTAAAACTCACAATCCTGACACCGACAGTTTTGGGAGGTTTAATTATATTTAATTGGAATTTATAATTGGATTTATGATACAATCATGATTTTTATCATGATACAAATTTGTGTCATGATAAGTAATTTATAACGATACATGGTAAACAATACAATAAATACCGAACCCGAATTGAGACCTAGCTGGAACTATAAAACGTGAATTTTGCACAGACTCCCTTTGTCAAATTTCACTTGTCATGTGCAATTATACATCATAATCTGCATTTGAGTTCAGCCCTTTTCACTCTGACGTATCAGATTACGATCCGGTGCAGACGGGAAGGAACATCTTACCCGTGAAAACTGGTCGAACAAGCGTGACTATGTCCTCTCCATGATCGGCTATGCTGTTGGCCTGGGAAATATCTGGAGGTTTCCTTACCTGACCTACAAGAATGGAGGGGGTACATTAGTATTCTCACATCTATTATCCAATCCATCGGTGCTCCTCTTCAGTCTTGTTATTAATTGTGCTGTCATTTTTATATTCTGTGCCATTGTCATATAGGGGCCTTTCTCATCCCGTACTTCACAATGCTTCTGGTGACCGGTATTCCCCTTTTCTTCCTTGAAAGTTCCTTCGGTCAGTTCTGCAGCCAGGGTCCTGTCAATATTTGGAGAGCAGTGCCGGTCATGCAGGGTGAGATTAGAAAAAAAGCATCTATCGTTCATTTCAGGGAACGACATTTACCATTAACCAAGGTAAATGTGGTTAATGGTCAACGCTGTATCCACAAATGAATGCTGCCTCATATTTCAAGAGAACAGCTGTTAGTGAACAGCTCTATTAGCAACAATTAACTTCAGCCCAGCTCTGATTGTACGCTAGCTTCTTTAAGGCTTTGATCATGCAAATTCTCCTTTAGCTGGTGAAAGAACATGAGGAGCACTGTAACAAGTGAAATTTAAGTAAAATCTAGATATTTTATCAGCCATTAGAAAAGTCATTCACTATTCAATCATTTGCAGTTGTCTGTGAAAACAAGTTAATTATGCATGTAAATGCTGAGATGTAATGAAACACTTTGACGGGCTGCACAGCTGTTAGTGCTTCAGCCAGGTAGCAATAAGGTCCTGGGTTTGAATCCTTGCTTTTGAAATACACTGTACACTGGTAAAACTAATGAAAGGTTAATGTTTTAAGGGGCTTTCATCATTTTATAGTTTATATTCTCGCCTCTCTTTCCAGGTGTTGGCATAGGGATGGTGATGGTGACTCTCTTAATAGCTATTTACTACAACGTCATCATTGGCTACAGCCTGTACTACATGTTTGCCTCCATGCAGAACCCTCTTCCATGGGCCAGCTGCCCAAACACCACTGCCACTACCTGCAGTGAAACGCCTATAGGTGCTTATTTAAAATGTCATAGTTGCATCTGCGGTTTGGAAGGAGGTGCCATTTCTCTGAGGTTTCAAACCCTTTAGGGACATTATAAGATGTCAAAACACGTTTGATCCATTCACTAACTGTTTATGTTTTGTTTTTTTTAGTATATTGTAATAACAGTGGTATTTTGACTGGAGAGAACCAGACTTGTAATCTATCCAACAAAATCAAGATTGATATCCAGAGCCCAAACGAGTACTACTGGGAGTAAGAGCTACACATTTCTAATGAGCATACTAAAATTGACTCTACTACTACAACAATGTAGACCTGAACATATGCTAGCATGCTAAAGTTCCCTCTCTTGTCATGTTTAGCCATGTGGTTCTGCAGAGATCCAGTGGCCTGGAGGAAACAGGACCAGTAGTTTGGCACCTTGCTCTTTGCCTGTTGTTGAGCACCCTCCTTGCATGTGCATCTCTGATCAAAGGCATCAAGTCATCAGGAAAAGTATGTCCTTATATCTACAGCATATGGATAAGCTTGTCCATAATTCGAAGTGGAAAATCAAACGTTCTGCCATATTTGACTAAAGAAGAACTCTTGCACAATGCAGAATGCAGTTCTCGAAAGAAGTTTATGTTCACTCAAGGGAGCAAATTTCATGTTAATTAAATTTTTTTCATGATTAATTTGAACTTATCTTTGTCCAGAGTAGAATAACTACCTAATGTAACTTTATTGATTTTCAAAGATGTGTGAATGTATTATTTAATCGAATTAAATTTAAAAAAAAAAACTTTATTAATCCCAGAAGAAAAATAAGTGTTGCAACTAGTGTTATACAGTTACATTCAAAAATTCAAAAGCTAATGACTGTGGGCAGGTAAGATCTCTTGTAGCCATTTGTAGTGCAGTGAAGCTGAAGAAGCTTCTGACTGAAGACACTGACTTTAATCCAACTTTGATCACTGTATAACATAAACTGACTGCAGACTGGGATTAGAACCCACCACCTACTTGCTGCAAGGCACAAGTACTAAGCACTGCTTACAAATGTTTCCACACCACCCAGTTAACATTTGGTTATATGTCCCTTAATAACAGAGGGTATGGATGCAACCACAGATAAAGGGTGCAGAGATCGTATAGCTCAAGAGGGAGAATAAACCACAGCTGCTGCCAAAATGTGTTGACAGGAATCAGTTATGATGGTTCAGGCGGCTGATAAGAGTGAGTCCTGGGTAAATCTGGCACGTCTTACTAAACGTATCATCTGACCCCAGGAATGAGCTAGAAATTGATGCAGGGAAAGAGATGTCTGGGTTTCCCTTCCAGACCTCTGCAACATGGATGGATGGAATTAATAAACAAAAAGATTTCAAGTTAATTCTGAGGAACATACCTTCAGTTTACGTTTTTTTAACCTTTCTGTTGTTTCTCTGTTGTCCAATGTCTTGGCTCAAGCATGTGTGAAATCATTTTGTGTGCATCTTAAGATCATATTTAGCCTCTGATTTCAAACTCATCTTCTTTCTCTGAAGGTTGTGTATTTCACGGCCACATTTCCTTATGTGGTGATTTTTATCTTGCTGATCAGAGGTGTGACACTAGAGGGAGCTAGGGATGGGATTGAGTTCTACATCGGCTCCCAGTCCAATTTGACAAAGCTGTCTGAAGCCCAGGTGGGTGTCCAATCATCCATTATCTGTCTCAGCATGTAACACTAGCTTATACTTTTCACCTGCATTGTTTGTCTGTGTGTGTGTGGGCATGTGTGTGTGTGTGTTGTAGGTATGGAAAGATGCAGCAACCCAGATCTTCTTTTCCCTCTCTATTGGCTTGGGAGGACTCATGGCCCTCTCTTCCTATAACAACTTCAACAACAATGTGCTCACAGACACATTAATTGTGTCTATTACTAATGCTGGTAGGAGCCCAGATTGCTGCACTATTTGGTAAAGAACTTTTTAAATGGCTCTGATTTGTGACGTGTTTTCTTGTCTTTAAAGCAACTAGTATCTTTGCTGGCTTTGCAATCTTCTCCATAATGGGTCATATGGCTCACATCTATAATTTGCCAGTTGCAGAAGTGGTAAAAGAAGGTCAGACATTCAAAGTGTTCGGCTAACCCTGAGGTCTGGTGTATGAAACTATCAGCATTGATATTATTGTGTTATTCTGCAGGATTTGGCTTGGCATTCATCGCCTATCCAGGGGCTCTCACTAAGCTTCCCATCTCACCACTGTGGTCCGTGTTGTTCTTCTTCATGATTCTGACTGTCGGTCTGGACTCTCTGTTTGCAGAAATAGGTTAGACCTTCAACTCAGACTCAACCTGTTGGATCTTCATTTTCTAAAGCCTCTTCTTTTTGTCCATAGAGGTCTTAATCACCTCCCTGCAGGATGCTTTTCCCCAAATCTTTAAACCCAGTAAGCGAGCCTTACTGACAACGGGAACATGTGTATTCCTCTTCCTTCTTGGCCTGCCGTGTGTCACAAGAGTAAGTTTGTCTCACTGCAGCTTTCTGTTGTCTATTTTTAAACCTGGCAATGCATTGTATATGTTCCTCTAAATTAAAGGCTGGAATCTACTGGGTGACCATCATCGACTCGTTTATCGCCAGCTGGGTTGTGCTGTTTTTGGTTTTCTTAGAGGTTGTTAGTGTTTCCTACATATACGGTAAACGTGACCTCCAAAGATCTGTGCACACATTTATGAAAGCGAGAGACTCCCTCAAACCCAAGTCTGGGTGTGTTTTTGTTTTTCTTTTGTTTCGTTTCTTACATTCAGCAGGAGTGAACCGTTTCATAGAAGACATCGAAATGATGATTGGGCAAAAATCTCCCCGTTTCTGGCTCTGGTGGAAGACATGTTGGTTCTTTTTCACCCCCTTCATCTTACTGGTAAAAAAAAAACAACAGAAGAACTTATGCATTGTTTCTGCTTCTTCTATTTATTGTGTTTAGGTGCAACAATGTGTAAAAGAACAGCTTAAATGGAGAAATAATGAAAAACCTAGACTTAGGCCTACTTTTGTGCACCTAATATTTGGATGTAAATTTTTCACAGCTACTGTAATTTTGATCAATATTTTCTGAAGGTCCAGATAAAGATACAGAAGATCCCAGCATTTTTTTTTCTTTCTCTAAAGTCACACTTCATTGTTGTTTAGGTTATCTTGGTATGGTCTCTATTTACCTTTGCACCCCCCACATATGGAGACATACGCTTCCCATCCTGGGGGTTGGCTCTGGGATGGTGCATGCTTGCTTTCGTCCTGCTGTGGCTCCCTTTTGCTGCCGTCTATCATCTGACAAAAGCTGAAGGAACCTTCGTAAACGTCAGTAAGCCTGTCGTAATTTGAAGTCCTATGTGTACTATTTTTCTGTATTTTCATAATTTCAAATATGTTGATCTCTGCAGCGACTGATATCAGTGTGTGCCCCATCTAAGGACTGGGGTCCCTTCCTGGAAATAAATCGAAGAGGGCGCTACCCAAAAGGTCAAGAAAACAATCCCAATGAGGATGACGAGCTCTCCGACCACAGGCTTTAATGTGTCTGCTGATCTGTTCATCGGTTACTCTGAGTACGTGTGGCATCTTTCGTAATCTATAGAAATGTTTTTAAATAGATCAAAAAATAGTTTAGCATGTTTACTTTTACTTAAATGCATTGTGGGACCAAACAGTGTTTGCAATCTAAACTTAAAATTACTTGTAGCATTGTAAAAAAAAAACAAAAATGTGATGATTCTATGTTTTGTTTATTTTATTTTACCTTACAAGGTGATGATTTGCCATTGTCTCATTGCGACGATCTTGATCAGCAACATTGTATTGTCATTTACATGAAGCCTAAATAACAACCGAAGTTTTTGCAGAAAAAAAAGGCAGGTAAATCAAAACATACCTGGCGACACCATTTTTACTGGTAGTGGGCGTGAGGAATTATACACTACTTTGTCCCGGCGTCTCAAAAAAAAAAAGAAATCCCTGTAAAAATTTGTGAATATGCAAAAATGTGGAAAAGAGTTAATTTTTAGGACTGAGGCTTAAATCCATTTACAGCGACTTAGGTGACCTTCCTTGGTTCTCATCTGATATACATTTTGGGTTTATTATTCCATCTAGCTCTGCAGAGGAGATAAAGAAGGGGTTGATATGTGTTTTTGTTTTTTTTTTCTGTCATAACCTCTTCTGAGCTGTCAGGTAACCATTATCCTGAGAGCTGCAGGGTCGTTTTTAAGGCCTTTGTATCTGCCACTTAATTACCTGAGTGAGAATTCACTGCTGGCTGCTCTACACACAAACACACACTCTGCCCTGCGAGGTTTCCTCAATAACAACAGCATCATCCTTCCCAGGTTAAACAAGTTTAGCTGGATCAGATATGAGACAATTTTACTATATGATCCAATGTCGCCTTCTGTTTGTATGAATAATTCTTTGTGTATTACACTAAAATGTTTATCGACATGTGATTGACGGTGCATGTTATTGTTTTAAAATTTCAATCAATCTGCAATTTTTGTAAATGAATGTTTCATTTTATTGTGTATTTGTACCACTGATGTTTAAGATGTCAATGAAAAGCCTACATCAGATGCCTTTATCAAACTCAGATATAAAACAATTCCCTGTGTTTGTGCCACATTTTATGTTGTTTTGTTTCCCAGAAAGATTTAATGTGTCTCATTGAGCTTTAGGGTCCTGTCCACTAAGGTCTGAATCAGGTGTGGACCTCAGCGTTCGCTTCATGCATTGGTCTGTGAAGAAAAGGGAAATACAAGGTTGATGTTCATGTTTGACATTGAAAGTCACACTATGGCTGCAATATAAATGAAACTCTACATGTGAGATTGTATGATAGACATTAAAAAGATTTTTGTTTTGTTTTTTATCTTATACATATTAATAATATTTTAAATACAAACATCTTCTTTGTCTGGCTTAATTATCAAAGTGCTCCAAAGTCCACAGAAATTAGAAGGCACACAAAAAGAAATATACCCATGGAGAACAAAAAGTAGTTTCCTACTGTATTCTTCTCCATCACAATAACATCTTTTAGTAAAACTGCATTGCCACGTAGAGTTCAAATTTTAGCTCACTTATGGCTTCCTAACTTGAACACGTACCGTTTATTGATTGTTTTTAACTGCTGCACAACCAGTGCACAGTGGATCTTTAAGGACTTTGTTTTTATATGGATGCAATGTTTTGCTAAATGCTGATAAGGAATTGTATTCAGGCACAGAAGAAACACCTTGAGACTCGTGCCCTTTTATTACGGTGATGGCAAGAAGATCTTGGTAGCAAGCAAAAATCCTGGTCAGCAATTACATTGATCATTTTGTCAAATGATCAAACAGGCAGGGTTTGATCATTTGACAGATATAAATAATTTGTAAACAATTTGTACATACTAGAAGATTTTATTTCTACAAAATGTACTTTCACAAAATATATCATCTGTTGAGGAGTGCTATGAAGACAAACCATTTTCTATGCATGTTTTTATGGCTGCAGCACCACATCTGACCACCAGATGGAGCTAAAAAGTCACGCGGAGTCCAATTATATTTTATATAAGATACTCCTTAACAACAGATTTCCATTAAGCCCACCCCCAAAAGATTTTATATTAACTCTGTGAAATGGTCAGATTGTCAGTGTGAGTTGCATGCAGAACAGCTCTACTTTATATAAAAGAAAGAAAAAGAAATTAATCTTGTTTGGGGTTTTTTTTGTTGTTTTTTTTGTCTTTTGTTCCCAAAATGAAATTACAGTGAACTTACTGAACCTCAAACCAGATTCTTCGTCTTTCTTTCTCTCCTTGTGCAGGGAAGCAGAAGGCAGTGAGATGTAGATCCTGTTTGAACTGTATGTTAAATCAAAGTAATCCCGATCGATCAATTTTGTGGTTTTGAAGTTTCTCAAAATGTAGAAAAAGCCACTAAAATCACCGCAGGGTATTTAGCACTTGCGGCCCCGGTAATTGTGACAGACGCGTGTTTTTGTTTGTTTGTTTGTTGTTGTTTTTTCTGAAGGAAACAGAAATGCGCAGAAGCGAGTTGTTGCGTTTTCATTTGAAAGTGGATGTTGTGGGTGAAAGAAAAAAAAAAACCCGAGCCGTGGTTCGGTTCTGTTTTCCGTCTCTGTCCCTCTCCTCTCTGTCCACCTTCATCCGCCTCCCTCCCCTCCACCTTCCCACTCACCCAGATAAGTCGGGCTTCTCAACAGCCTGTTGCTATTAGATACCGCTGAGCTTGTCACCATGGCAGCAAACGCTCCATCATCCACATCCCCTCCCAATCCCCTCCTCCTCCTCCCCCTCTTTTTATTTTACTGATGCACACTCTCACGTACACAGACTCCCCCGTCCACGCATGCCGTTATAGGTGGCTGCGATGTGGTGGGAGGAGGGCTGTCCTTGAGTTGTTCAGTCTTCTCAGGTCCTGCGTGGAGGTGGAGGTGGAGGTGGGGGCTGGGGGGTGGGGGTGCACCCACCTGTGAACAGAATCCAAATGCCCTGACAGGAGGGGAGACATGCTCTGACACACATCAACACGTGTCCCTCGCGGACACTGAGACATGTGCAAGCCGGTCCTCTGAACTACTCTATAGTGAGAATAACGCTGTTTTTGCATGCATGGGAAATTAAAAAAAAAAAAAAAAACAAATAAGTAAATGAATAAAAAATAAAAACGACTCGCGGCTTCAGCACTGCGACAACAGGACGCAACAGTTGCTCATAATCTGTGGATACGGGACTCAGATCGACGCCCGCTCGCTGAACGTCACTTGTTGTGCTGACATGAAGAGATTGAAACAACAGACGTGACTTGAATGCTCACGTACTGTGCAGATGTCCCAGGAAGCTGACGTCACATGTAAAGAAAACACACAGAGAGGGAGAAAAGGTGAGACGGGGGGAAGGAAGAGAGAGAGAGAATGAGAGAGAGAGAGAGAGAGAGAGAGAGAGAGAGAGAGAGAGAGATGGGGGGACAGTCAAAGCTGATTCTCTTTCGCCAGTGGAAGCAACAAACCCCCCCGTGTTGCCATGGCGACCTGCTCTCGCTACCCTCTCTTCAGCGAGCTCCCACTTATCCTTGCTGCCTTTCAGTCAGCAGGGCATGTGGGTGTGTGTGCTTTTGTGTGTTGGCTCTTGAATGAATCAGGCAAATGAAAGGGAGAGCATTTAGAGAGCCAAGTTTGCAGTTTCTTTAATTTAAGTTATCTAACCTCTTTCTTTTCCTCTTCCTCTTCCTTTGGTTTCATTGACGAGAAACTTAAGATGCCTGTTTGGTTTTGCCTCATCATTGTTACAAGGCGTTTTGAAGCAGATCAGATTTCTGTTCATGTAAAAAAAAACAATCAAACAAAATATTCGAGGTAAAGACAGAACATACATTCTGTTTAAGAGAATAGCAGAGAAGTTAAAAAAAAAGTGAATAAGGCTGAATAAACCCTTATAAAAGCTGCTTTTCCTATACGTGCAACAGTACTGGGAACACTTTGTGCAATACGTTGAATCAAAACATGAAGAAAAATATATCAAATTTTCCAACACACAAAAAAAACATAGAAAAAAAACTTAATATCATGCTGCTCAAAATATATAAATTTGCAAAGATATATAGTGCATTTTATTCCATTGAGAATTTTTTTCTTCAATTGAACTTTTCTCTACTTACTCCTCACTCTGCAGTTGCTTTCTGTTTGTGTCCTAATTTCTTGCATGGAAAGATTTCTTGCTTTTTTTTTTAAACTGTTTTCACTATTTTCTTTTAGCAGCAGCTAAAAGAAAATACTGTGTGCCTGTGATTGCCACACAGTTTTGCTGCTTGCCTGAGCGATTTCCCCACTCAGGGACCAATAAGAGTTATTCTGTTCTATTCCAAGAGAAAAAATGTTGACGCTTTAGAATCACTGAGCCGGCAGCGTAAGTGGATGGACACAAAAGACCTTAAAACAGCAGAGACACAGCAGCAGATGACCACACCTGGCGCTGCTACTGTCAGCTAAAACAGGCACGCAGAACACAACTGCCACTAGCTTGTGCTAACTAGTTAGCAGATAAAAGGTTAGCGATATTGTACGTGAACATACTTTCTGGTGTGAAGTGAAGTAGAAAACTGAACCCTTTGGTATTAATATAATTTTACAGCATCATTTTTTTTCCATCTTAACATTTCATTTTTCATCTTGTGGGAAAAGTTCAGTGAAGTCTGATTACGTGAAAATGGCAGCCATTAAGGATAACTTTCCTTTTGGTCTTCTTTTGGGCCCAATATTTGGTTAAAACTATCCAAATAAAATATCTAAAGATATAAGCCAGGCTTTCATATAAGTAATAAACTCCCACCTTCGCCTTCTTATAGCATTGCACGTTATTTTGAACAAGACTCCAGAGGTGCTTACCATAGCTTCACACACTGGTTCTGTTTGTTTTCACACTGTGAAGAAACTTAAAAATGTATCAGTGAGTCAACATCAGCTCTCGGCAGTCGGCTTTTTCAATTCATTCCATGTTTGATGAATAACCTCAGCGTGAAAGTGTTTGACAGCTGCCTGCAAAGTCTTTCAAAGTACTTAATGGATGTCAGTATGTCTTTCAACTTTGACAAGTGGATGCTATTGATTTCAAAGTCACGTGACATTCACGGACGAGCCGATTCTTATGAACGACTCATCACTTAACTCTTCACTCTGGACAAAGAACTTGAATCTCAGCTTGTGAGAGCCATTCTTTGTTTTGTGTGAATTTGCTTGCTATCTAAAAATATAAACCAGGCTTATATCATCCACATATTGCAACAACTACTAATTTAATTTAAATTAGTTCAACGCATCAACAAATAGACACAATAAAAGAAAAGGGCGGTTATAAGAGTGTTCCCTGTCTGTTTCCACTCACGTTGAACCCGGTTCAGCTGGAGGTTTTCCTTCCCACTATCGCCTCATACTGGCACATTGACAGCACTGTATTATAACTAACATCAAATTGGAACATGTGGAATTGAATTTCAATCTGACTGGATTAAACTGTTTCAGTATTTCTGGGTATAAATGAGAATATCCTTTAATATACTTTAAGTGAATTTGTTTGTCTTGTAAATCCACTTTACATTGGGGAAAATTAAGGCAAGCAGATATTTTTGTAACCATTTTCTGATGCAGATCAGCACATATCTGCCTCACTTTAACAGCATGTTCTCTAGTCTTACCCATTCTGAAGAGCGCCTCCTAAAAACAGGCTTCTGTTTCATATCTCAATTAAACCCCAAAGAATTAGAAAATTTTGAATGGCCATTTAAAATTTGCAGATACTCTAATCAATCCTAAAATAAGTAAAAATTAAAATTTCTGAAGTTGAAACTATTAAAGGTTTGACAAATTGTGGCAAAAATGATTCAGTAAAACAAAAACAAAAAAAAAAAAACGCATTTCTTTTTATTTCTTAACCGCTGAATAAATGTGCTTTAACTAGGTTTGGTTTTTCTAAATGTCTGGAGTGTCCATAAATCAGGAGAATGCTGTAGATCTCCAAGGCTTATTTTCCTTGAGCTGAAAACAGACCGTCACCGACTCAAGAACCGCCGCTATTATTTAACAAACTGCCTTGCTCTTTTATGACATTTTGGCCAGTTGCGTGGTTAAAAATGAGGCACTTTAAACTAATTGATTGTGTACTCTGCCTGATTAATAACATGTCGGTGCCACCCTTGCCAACATCTATTAGTACAACCTGCTTTTTGCTATTGAGTGTCCCAGAAGGTTGTTCCAGATGCAGCTGACATCACCGTTCCTGTCAGACAGTTTCTATGGGATCTCCATTTAAACAAGCCTTCGTTCCTCACCGTCACTTTATGAATGTATAGTTTCATACCTGCATGCATTCATGTGTTAAAACATAGCATTTTTCTAGTTAAAAGTCAAGATTTTAAAGATGCATTAGCTGAAATTAGTTTTGATCATTTCTACAGTGACCTGCAATTCTTTTTTTCAAAATATCTTGACCTCAGTTTGACCTCTGGTGCAAACCTGAGAATATCTGTGAAAGAGTCTTGATCGTTCCACAATTAAGTCACAATAAGGTCCTTAAATCTAAACCTGTCTATGCAGCCCTGACTGTATGATTGGTTAGGATGCTTTTTTTTTGTTGCTAAAATATTGTTTTATGATGTAACCCTGCTTTACACATTTCCATCATTAAGACCAAGGAGACATGGGATCCTTGGTCTTAATGATGCTGGTTGTTCATTCATGTTTTCTAGCAAACTTTTTAGGCAGTCACAATAGGGTTAGTACAAATACTAACTTTAGACTAAGTGTATACGAATATTTAGTATAAACAAATAATGCAAAACATATTGCTGTAAATACAGCTGTATTCAGCAGTTGTGTGACTCCTGAAGACATTTGGTTAAACTCGATTTTACTGAAGAATTCAATTCATACCACATATTTTAGATTTTGTATTTGTGAAAAATGTTGAAAACTATGATTCCTTTTCCAGCGGGTATTAGTACATTTACAAAACACTTTAACTTGGGTAAATTTGGAGTAAAAACATAGTCCTGTTCAGGTTTTCAAATCACCTTTAAGCTCAGCACCTGAATGCACGATGCAAGAAGACACAAATCCAGCTCCACCTGTTCAGAAACAAGAGTGTTTACAGCATGCGCACGGTGGACGTTTTGATTTTAACAGGTCACCCTACGTTATTCTGCATCCAGACTGCTCATCATGTCTGAGGTGGATTGTAGAGGCCTGCCGCACCTTACAGAGTAAAAAGGTTATGCCTCAGCTCCCCCCGCTGCTGTCTTCATTTGCAACATAAAGCCAAAGTAATGACAAGAGTTATTCCATGCAGAATTATGGCACCGCTGCTGATGTATAAACCTGCCGCAGTAAGAGCCTCTCAGTGTTTGTAGTCGTATTACCGTACTGTCATACATAAATTACCACCAGCAGACGTAGCTGTTAATGTTGCATACAGACTCCGAGAGCTCCTTTGGCTGTGAATCTAAGAAAAACAGAGAAGGGAGACATGGGAGGAACGCTACTAAAAACCTGTAGAGACCAGGAGAGTATCACCACAGAGAAAGGCTTGTTCATGAGAGCTGCATTAATATTGCAAAAGACTCGAGAGTCCTCATCAAAACTTTACCTCAATTTGAACAAGTTGATTATGGAACCACTTTTCAGATTGTAGTTTCAGATTTAATGTTGTCACAACTCCATCTCCACTTCCTGCCCTTTAAATTTGTAAAATGAGTTTAAACACATGTGCATCCCATTAATTGGGAATAATTAATGAAAAGTTTGTTCACTTTGGCAAATAAATGCAAAAAGCAAAGTTGTTATGAAGATGCACGGCACGAAGAGGGATTTATTTTAATCATTTTCTCCAGTTAGTTTTTATGATCGACGTTTGTAGCTAATTAAAACCCAAAACTGTGTTTCACAGAAAATTAGAACATTACACAAAATCAATAAAACTTATTGTGATGCAATGGCCTGTCACTACACACCGTTATGAGGAAAAATGGTGACTTGACAAGAAACGATTAACACCTTCGACAAGTGGCATAAGCTGCAAAACGTATTTGCTGAAGAAGCTGGTTATTTAGAGTGTTGTATCCAAGTATGTCAATGGAAGGAAAAAGTGTGGTTGAAAAAGTTACGCAAGCAAAAGCGTGTCTGTGTACAGTACAGTACAATGACACAAGATTTAGGGTGGGCTTCTTTTTCATGAATTACTGCATCCGGGTGGAGTTTGTCTTCTCATCGTTCTCTTGTGAGAACGATGAGATTTTCTACAGGGTTTTGATAAGGCCAGTTTGTTGGCCAGTGGAACACAGTGATATTAATAAAGCAGATATTGGTGCTTTAACGCTACCAGGTCCATGACTCTAATTGCTTTTGGAGATCTGACTATCCACACTTAACACCTTGTGAATCTAACTCAAACTCTAGGGGTAGTTTTGCTTTACACAGGTGGGCATCTTTTTCACCCACACTTTTTCCTTCCACCTAATTTTCCACTAACATACCGTAACATGGTCAAACATGACATTTCTTTTAATTGTTATTATTATTACTTCTATTGGATTTTTTTTAAGTCTAATATCCTGAGAAACATTTGTAGGAATCCATGTATGAGTGTTAGCTTTTTATTAGAATTACTGAAAAAAATTACAGTTTTTTGGATTACATTCTTTATTGGTTTATTGGCATATTTGGTTTATTACCTGTATGCAACAATTGCCGAACATATCTCTTATTATGACTACCGGTTTTCACGATGTCGGTATGCATGACCCAGCATTGTGCCTTGGTGTTCAGTGTACATTCAGAATGCCACTGAGAGCCAAGCAAACCTTTCATCCAGCAAAAAAAAAAAAAAACAAAACAAAAAAACAGCATGTTGTTATCAAAACAAGAGGTTTTCTATTGGCTTGTGAAATTGGAAAATAGAGAGAGGCTGAGAGTCAGGCAGGCAGCACGAGAGAAAGAGAGAGAGAAGGAGAGATGAGAAGCGCTGCTGCAGAACACACCTCATCTCCTCTTTAGCTGGAGGGATAGAGGGAGAAAGAGATTCAGTCTGTGCCAATTTTCTCCTCTGCTCCAGAGACGGCGAGCCAGGGAAGTGATATTTCAGAAATCTTATCTGATAAACAAACAACAGACTGAGAGAGAGAGAGAGAGAGAGAGGCAGAGGAGAAGAGGTGCCTTGGCGTATGAAGCATCCAAAAAGACTAGACAGGGAACAAATGGAGAAAGAAGAAGCGACAGAGAGAGATGTAGTCAAGGCTTCTGTTGCGGTAAGAGACTGGAAATATGTTGATATTTTCTGAGCTAGGAGGACGAGCCAGCACGCGCAGGGACATGCACACACGCAGCACTGGATGCATGCACAGCCACTTAAAGGTGATGACAGCAGGTGTGTGTGCGTGTGCGCGTGTGTGTGCGTGTGTGTGTGTGTGAGTTAAATGAAGAGGCTTGTAGAAAAATAAATGTTTGTGTCAGAGGGTGTCTGGATGAATGCTGAAACAAATTCAGCTCTGGAGCAATGCGTATTTCCTTCTTCTTCTTTTTCTTCTTCTCTTTTCTTTCAATCTGCATCCAGCACCTTTATCTCTGTCATATCATCCCTCCTTCCTGCTCTCCATTCTGCCCTGTTGCTCAGCCTCTCTGTGCTGGAGCTGCACAGCCCACATACATGCAGCTCGGCTTTACACCATTTTCTCTCTGCTTGCCTCTGACTTAATCCTGAATTGAACAGAAAAAGGGAACCGGAGGATAAAATGTGTGACTATTCTGAAATGACTTTAAATCCTCCACATGCTTTTGTTCTTTTGCCCACAGCTCTCATGTAGTTTCAGCCCAATGTTTTCTGTCAGAGCTCGGAGATTACAACAGATTACCATCAAATTATCCCACCACTGATCTAAATGTAGAGCTGAGTAGGGAGAAATTAAAAGAAATGTGCATCTCTTGGGGTCACAGTTTTAGTTTCACATGTGCAATAAACAATGTCCTTTATCTGTTTTTTAGGCAGATATTTATTAGATCTTTTTGCACATTTATTTTTGCTTCATCTTTGCCAATAATATTTTTTATTATTATTATTAAATTGATCCCAGCGGGATCAATTTAAAAGTGGACATGTTTCAAGGAATCAAGCACATTCGACTGCATGAGGAATGTTAACCAGCTTTAAAATATATATAAATAAAAAAAAACCAAAAACAAGATAAAACATGAAAAGGAAAAATGTTGATCTTAAGCATTTTTTATTATTGATCTTAAGAATAGAGAACAAAACAGAACTTGAAGAAAAAACAAAATATATAATTAAGTAATCTAAAACAACTGGCTTTTAAAGTATTAGGTGGAACCTGCATGACAAGAGAACTGCAAAAGCTATTCTTTTAATTATCTATTAGTTTAAAAACACTGATCAACTGCATGTTATTCTGGGTTATTATTAGGTTATTAGGAGCCACTTTGGAAAGTGTGCTGATCCACATGTGGCCCTGGAGCCACAGGTTGGAGACCCCTGAGCTGTAGTTTGTTTTACAGAAGTGGGCTCATACAGTGGGCCAAATAAATATCTGACACACTGCTAATGTTTCTAGTTTACCCGCTTACAAAGAATATAGGTGTGTATTTTCATTGTAGGTACACCTGAACTGTGAGAGACAAAATCCAGAGAATCAGATTGTGTGATTTGTAAATAATTAGTTAGGATTTTATTGCTTTAAATATGCATTTGGTCACATAGCAACCAGCAAGAACTTGGGCTCTCACAGATCTGTTATTTCATAAGAAACTCTCCTGTCCTCTCAGCACCTGCTTTAATTGCACCTGTTTACACCTGTCCACACATTCAATGAGACTCCAACGTCTCCTCCACGGACAAGATCAAAGAGTTGTCTCTGGACACCAGTGACTGAAATGGAAACCTGCACAAGGCCGGGATGAGCTGCAGGACAATAAACAGCTTGGTGAGAAGGCAGCAATTGCTGGTGCAATTACGGAAGATGGTCGATCTCCATCCGACTGGCGCTTCAAGGAGTATCCGTGATTATGAGAAAAGAGAGGGATCCCGAGTGGTCCAAATCAATAACCTGAAGAGAGCTGGGACCAGCTGCAAAGGCTACAAACACGTCACGCCATCATGGATTATCCCAAAATGCTCGCAAGATTTTGGGTAACAGCGTCAGCACTGAAGATGGGAATTCTGCGGGTCTTCCAGCAGGAAGTTGTCCTGAAACCTCCAGGTCCTGGTGTCGTGCAGCAAGCCTCCAGATCTGGACCCAACAGAAAATCTTTGGTTGGAAGTAGAAACTTTGTGTTTCCCGACGAAACTCAACAGAGCTGGAGGAAATCTACGTGGAGGCGAAGGCCAAAACCCCTGCTGCAGCGAGTGAAAACCTGGCTCAGAACTGCAGGGAACATCTGACTCCCATAATTTAAATTAATGTTTCTGTACCAAGTATTAAGTTGTAGTTTTAATTTCTATCAAATGCTTATTTCATCCAATAAAATGCTGAGGTTTTTTTTGTTTGTTTTTTGATTCCGTCTCACAGTTGAGGTGTACCTTCGTTAAAATCTCAGGCCGCTCCATTAGTCTGAGTAATACACATCTTAACATTGAGTTGAGCTTAATACTGAAAGCAACTTTCACTGCATGACCACCTGAGTGCTGCTTCCACATATTTTCCTCCAACTAGGCAAAGTCCTGATGTTGACAATCTGAGCTTTTCTAAGTTTGCGCCAGAGGAGTCTGCAGAGTACTAATGGCCCCTAAAAGCAGAAATATTCTGCATTTATCCAAACCTAAAAAGATTGCATAGTGGTATAAAGGTAGCCGCTGAGTCATACACATCTACTTTACTCTACTTATATGAACAACTCAAGCGACAAGGCAACACTTTACTGGCACTTATCAGTACATGATTTTGCTTTTCTGAAAAGGCTGTAAACACTACAAGCTTTCCAGGACAAGCAGTAAAACCAGGAGCATATCAAAATTAAATGATGAATCCATTATTGAGCAGGTTGCATGTAAAAGGATGAATAGGCTGCGATTAAAGTGAATGGATGATGGAAGGGTATGACGAGTCCCAGGAGGATGAAATTGCACCCAGTTACTGTTACAGTTCACATTATAAACTCACTTATATACAGAAAGCGCAACTCCCACTGTTATTTTATTTAATTTTCTTGAAAATACCTGATGAAGGGCTATGTTTTATTAATTCTCTCCATTGACAGAAGGATTTTCTTCATTTCTTCCTCAAACATCAGCCAACAACTGACAAAGCTTTAAGGTTGTTTTTGTTTCTTCCAATTAGCTACGTAAACTGCACACATGCAGAGTTTCTGCACACCAGCTGGCAGGATGAGCCGAATCTGGAAATGTCAGGAGAGCTTTTAAAACCGTTTAGTAATAACTTTTTACACTACTTACGAAACCCAATCACAGAAATTAAGCAAATGGGTCTTGCTGCAGTGCAAATGGATGTTTATGAATCACATGGCATTTTGCAGCTCCAGAAGTATGGAAATGATGTTGAAGATTGCACAAATATTCCAGGCAGATTGAAGAGGCTTTCAAAATGAATTCAGCTGGTTTCAGGTAATTGCAGTGAAAATTTGGTTTTAAAAGCTGACATTTTATCCGTCGCATGAGGCAGAAAAATAGAAATAAAAATCTGCAACTTAATTATCCGTTAAGTTTTACTGCATAATATTCATGCATATGTACCTCAACATATTTTTTATAGAACAGATTAAGTGGGGCGATATGGCTCGTTTCTGAACATCTGCAATATGCAAAACACATATTAACATCAAACTGAGTCTCACACAGGAGTCCTTCAAATGTTGTCTGAGGGATTTTAAAGCCCAGATATTCCTGAATGTTTTTATTAGAGTCTTTCCAAACAGAAGATTCAGTGATGCCTGTTCTAAGTGGTGTCATTGCTGATGTTTGCATTTCTCGATCTCAGAAGCCTCTGAGCATGGCTAAAGCAGTGTTAGGTTGCAGGTTCTCCCAAAGCAATCCGGGCTCATGTTTTCTTTAACGCGGGTAACTCATTTCCTCTAAGTCATTCATGTCTTTCGCTACATTTAAAGTTTAATGAAAGCAGAACAACGTGGAAAAAGATGGACTTCAGAGTTTTCAGCACAGTAAGTGAAAAAAGGCATTCGCAAAACTTGGCCTCCATCTTATTCCCTTCATAAAAATATGTCTAGATATCCAGTCCGGACAGATGTAAACCACAAAGTTGTTTTTGAACATACCCACTCTGGAGATCAATTTTTAAAATCCCTCTTTTTCTTTTGTCAAAAACTCTTGTTTCCTTGTAGATACAAAGAAAACCAGCTTTGCAAAATTATTCTGGTTTGTTTGGAAATGGTGGAAGATTTGTTTATATTTAATAGAACAGAATTGAAATAGAAATATCCTTTATTTTCCCATAGAGGAAATTCAAGTGCAACAACACCACAGTAACAGCAAATCAAAGCACATAAAAATATAAAATATATGAAAACAGGCAGAAGATTAGCATATCATCAGATCATTGAGAACTCCAGCTTTCATGATAAGGAGTTAAACATGAAAGTTAAAAACAAACTCCCACAATGTACTCAAGTATTCTGAAATTACAATAACAAAATAAGTAAAATATAGTGAATTGTGTTGTCATCTTGAAGTTATCAAAGAATGAGGGTCTTCAGAGCAGGCAGCTCCTGTACGGTGAAAGCCTGACGCCAGGCAGCAGAGAGACCTGTCAAAATATCCGTGCAACTCCAATCGTCAGCAATAATGCCGATTCACCAGTGTCGAATAAGTATCCATGGTAACCAGCTGTTGTACTGACAGATGGGTGGTGGTAGTCTCTGCCACGTCCATTACCTCTTTGAGCTTATCTGGATGAAAGGACATTACATGCAAGTCTCTCCTACATTTTTAAGGTTAATTTGTCCTTTGTGTCAACCCCACTTTATATCCACATATTGACGTTTTGTGCTCTGCTAATTTTACCATTGCACTTCACTTTGTTTTTCTTGGTAGTTTGGTATTTCTGGTAAATTATGGGGTAGATTAACATAAAAATACAAACGCTAATGTCATTTGATGGTGTTTGTTTTTTCTCAAAAGAAATCATAATACTCCCCGTTTCCATTCATTGTTCTTCTTAGCCCCATGTGAGCCAATTGACTTTTATAGCAGATTATAAACCCTGCTCAAACTAAAACCACTCTAAGTGACCTCCTGCTGGTAAATCCTACTTACTACAGTGACATTTTCTTACAAAAATGTACTTTAGCTCGACTGTCAACGCATGTGAAAACACCAGCCTGGTGGTGATGAATTGATTAAATGAAGATCAGTAGTAAAAAAAAAAAAAAAAATCCAGTTGAGAACAGTTCCTTGTCATATGTAGCAAAGCTTAATGTAAAAAGATGAAAGCTAAAAGAGCAAAACCTTGAATAGTGAAGGGATAAAATAATCAGCATGATTGCACCTGAAGTATTGCTGTGGAAACAATCAAAAACAAAAACACAACCTGCTATTACCTGTAGATGTAAATGTACATGCTGCATGCCTAGTTGAAGCTCTATTGAATTAGTTAAGTGTTGAATATCAAAATCCATTACATTTTTTTGAAAAGTGTTGAATATCAGCAGTAATAAGCAGAAGGGAACTTGCTGTTGCTAAACCTTTGCTGGAGAAATGCTGCCGAACATTCCTGCTTCCTCACTCGGCTAGTTTGAGTCATCAGATCACCCAAAAACAAAAACCATCTCAGATCAGAAATCCTCCTATGGCAGCAGCTGGTCCCAAAATGTAAATAAGTTACTGTAGCTGCTACAGTAAAAAGTACTGATCTTACAACTGAGCCTTAAAGACATTTACAGGCCAGTTGTGCAGTTTGGAAATGTTTCTTAGCAAGGTCTCTTCCTTGGTAGGATTGTATAGCTGTGTGGTTGGGAATACATCAGGAGAAGATACACACGATAAAATACTACTATGTGCATTGATAAAACAGAATAAGTTGTCAAAAATATTACATAGTTTTTACATCTGTGAACATTAAGAATCATGAGTTTGGAACGCAAAGGTCACTTGAGCCCTCCTCCACCACCAGGGTTCTTCATCAAATTAAATCTGGATCTTCTTCTTCTCCTTTCTGCAAATTTTATGAAGAAAAATCCAAGTGTTTTTTTTTTCTTTACATAAATCTGCACACTAATCTGATGCCCTGAAATGTGCAACAGCTGAGGTGAGAACATCCAAATCTGCAGCGCTCCTATCGAAAAGGCATGATGCTTCTCACGTCTCCTTATCCCAATAATTATTTGTCTTATAACAAACGTGTTTAATTTGGAACAACTTAAAAAAAAAAAAAACTAATGAAAAAGTTGATTAAAAAGCCAGCACATCAAATCCTTTGCAATAAAAACATGTAACCTTGTTTGAAAGAGTAATCATCTAGATCATGGCATATTCTGCTTTGGTTCCGCTTATTAAAATCTGGTGTTGAGACAGGGTTGAGAAAGGCAAATTCATTTTTCAAACTAAGCCAATTACTGTTTTGATTGCTGCCAAACATCTACGATCTGTTAAAATGATAATTCTGTTATATGAATATTAACTTGTTCCTGATATGAAAGCCTGCCAGAAGCTGATGTAACTCTAGTGTGTGTGCATGCGTGCGTGCGTGTGCGTGTGTGTGTGTGTGTGCCTGAGCAGCAAACGCTTACACTCTTTTCCCCATTAAGATCTTAAACACAGAAGACTGATGATCCTGGGGGTCTAATTTACATGTTTCACAATGAATAAGGCCATATTCTGACTATCTTATGTGAAGTACTCCCATGAAATATTGATGTACATGTTGGATGATTTCATCACCTCTGGTTGAGAATAACATGAAAGATTACAGCAGAACATCATTGTCCCTGTCTTTAATCCAAAGCCATTTTCTTAAATTACAGTCACTTAACTTTTACAACCGTCACCATTTGTGTCCTATTATTCTGACTCTCTAAGTGGATTTTGAAGGCAATTTTTATTTTTTTTTCAAAACAGCCACTATTCCTGATTGTACATTTCAAACCTTTTCTTCGTCCAATTGATTTTTTTTTTCTCCTCTCATTGTTCTGAGTTGGAGAGAAAATGTGCGATTACAAAAACTCTTTTGCAAACTGATGCAACTTTGTCAGAGCAAAATGCTTCAGCTCCCAAATGTCACCTGAAAGCTTTAGGAAAGATGAGGTACGATATTAGACTACAATTTACAGTGCTGTGGAGAAAGCACTTGCCCCTTGCAGATTTGCTCGGTTTTTCCCTGAAACACAAATACACAAGACTACGAGAGGCCAGTCTTCAGACCAACCCTCAGTGATGTGACTGGCTGCTCCACTGGGCCGTCAAGGACACCTCTCATCCTCGCATCGATATGGCAATTTCGTTTTTTAGAGGAAAATCTATCCAATCCAAAATGACCCGATGAGAAAAAGTAATTGCTCCTTTAAAATAGTAACTGGTTGTGCCACCTTTGGCAGTAATAACTCCCATCAGCCATTTGTAAGAACTGCCAGTGAGGGATTTTTGGCCCTCTTGACTTGGCTTTCTACTGTAGCCACATTGAAGACCTTCAAGCAAAGACAGCTTTGAAGGTTACACCACAACTCCTCAGTCATATTTAGTCCAGACTTTGGTTAGGCCAAATAATTATTTTTTGCATTGCTGATGGTCAAACAGGATTGTCTTCACAACTAAAATCCTAAATCAGAGGACTCTGATGATAAAAACCAAACAAAACATGACAAATATCTTCCAAAAAGTTCTACTTCTGTTCTGTCAATCCTCAGGATATTTTCCCTAAAGTCTTGAGGATTATAAATATTTTTGTTTTTGTTTCTTTTCTTATTGTTGAATTATAAACAATGACCTTCAATGACAAAAGTGAGGTCTGCAGTGCTTTTTACTGGGTTCTTTTGTCACCTCCTGGCTGAATCATCAACGTGCCCTTTGAGTAATTTTGGTAAAATTACTCCTGAGAAGTACCACTACTGCTCCATGTTTTCTATATTTGTAGATTAGGACGCCTACTGTGTTTCTCTGCAGTCCCAAAGCCTTCAAATGGTCTTGTACCTCTGTGCAATCTGTTTTATCTCTTTAGATCATGTGCTGCTTTTTGAGATCTTTTAGTCTACTTCTTTTTAAATTCTAATTATTTGTCTTCAGTCTATTGGTGAGCCAATTTGTTTGACGATGTAAGATGAGCGAATGCTTCACAGAAATGTATTTCCGAACAGAAATTACGTGCTGCTGAATCTTTTTCTTGTGTTGTGTTTCTGAAAACAGTGACCCAAGGAATGAGTCGTCCACCCGCAGCCAGCACTTGAGACGGACGCTCGGACAGCGAACGCCATCGTCACCCCACAGCGTTGCCACTGCAAACCTTGAACAGAAGACTTGTATAGATAGCAGAGTCACATTTCCATTTCTCATATTTCTCTTAAACCAGTACCTCTTAATGTTATGCTGAGTGGTGAAACCAAACCATCTGCTCTACAGTTACAGTTTGCTCACACATCTCCAGTCCAAATGATTCATCCCTCATCTCCATAACAAAGTCTTCCTCACCTTGTCTGAATCACCTCCTGAGAGGATTATGAGGCCAGCTTTAGCTCTCCTACAGTCACATTGTCTCTTGTACGTGTTTAGCGGGATGTGTGTGCCCATTGTTGTGGGCTCCCTGCCACCTGCCCTGCCGTGGTATGTTCCCTGCCCAGTGAGGTGTGTGTGTCAGATCAAGCCATGGTTCTCCCCGGATTCTGTCTATCATGAAGCACCCACAGTGGACTGTAACAATCTGTTGCTGACGAAGCTCCCCTTGCCCATACCACTAAACACGCACACTCTTCGCCTGCAGAGTAACTTGCTGTCAGTGCTGGACACTGCAGTGCTACATGGGCTCCCCAACCTCACCGACTTGGACCTTTCACAGAACCGCTTCAGTCGTGTCAGGATGATAACTCAGAGTTCTTCCCTGCCTTCTCTGCTGTCCATACACCTTGAGGAAAACCATCTCAGTCACCTTCCAGAAGCCTCTTTCTCATCGTTGCCAGCTTTACAAGAACTCTTTCTCAGCCACAACAACCTCCATTCAATCGCACCCGGAGCCTTCAATGGCCTTGACTCCCTTCGCCGTCTTCACATCAACAACAACAGACTCACAACAATTGACCCTCGGTGGTTCAGAGCACTGCCTCAGCTGGAAGTTCTCATGCTTGGGGGCAACCCTGTGGAGGCTCTGCCCGAGAGGGGATTTGTGGCCCTAACATCCCTACAAAGCCTTGTACTTGGTGGTATGGGTCTGAGAAGTTTGGCTGAAAAAGCACTTGAAGGGCTTGAAGAACTCGAAAGTCTTTCCTTCTACGACAACCATCTTACTAAGGTTCCTCGACAAGCCCTGAAAAGAGTGCCAGGACTCAAGTTTCTTGATCTCAACAAGAACCGCATCAAACTGATCGAGACAGGAGACTTTAAAGACATGCTGAACCTAAAAGAGCTCGGCCTGAACAACATGGAGGAGCTTGTGTCAATAGATAAAGCCTCTCTGGACAACCTGCCAGAGCTCACCAAGCTTGAGATCACCAACAACCCACGTTTATCCTATGTTCATCCTCAGGCTTTTGTCAGGCTGAGCAGATTGGAGAGTCTGATGCTAAACTCAAATTCTCTAAGTGCTCTGCACCAGAACATCATGTTCTCCCTGCCGAGTCTGCAGGAGGTCAGCCTTCACTCCAACCCACTGCGATGTGACTGCCTGTTCCACTGGGCCGCCAGGGACACCTCTCATCCCCGCATCAAAAGGGACACACAAATGAAGGCCCAAGTATCCCGGGTGGTGCGCTTTATCCAACCTGAGGCGACCTTATGCTCTGCACCTCCTGAATTGAGAGCACGTAGAGTAAGAGAGGTCTCCTCTGGAGAGATGTCTGCATCCTGCCTCCCAACTATTCCCGCCAGTTCCCTTCCATCCTACGTCGGAGTTCAAGAAGGGGGTAAACTGGTCTTGCACTGCCGAGCCCTTGCAGAGCCATATCCTGAACTGTACTGGGTGACTCCCTCTGGCCTGAGACTTGGGCCTTCAGCAAACAGTACATCAAAAGGTTTTCCAGCTGCTGCCCTCTGTAGAAACACAACTTCAGATGGCTTTAACGACACATCAGCCCTCAGTTTCCAGCACCCACAAGCTCACAATGACACTGTTTGCCAGTTCTTCAAACACTACCAGCTACAGCCTGAGGGAACTCTAGAGATCAGCAGGATCTCCCCCCGAGAGGCAGGACTGTACACCTGTGTGGCAGAGAATGCATTAGGAGCAGATACACGCAGTGTTACAGTAGGAGTGCACAACAGGGGGAAAAATAGAAAGAGGGGGCTGATGAGTAAACCGAAGAAATTTCAAGCCATGAGATCAGAAGCCAGGTTGGAGCTGAACGAGGTTGGGGAACACTATGCCATTTTGTCCTGGCAGAGCAGACAAAACCTGCCCTCCACTCGCTTATCCTGGCAGGCCATGCAGTCCAGCTTCCACACACCGACGTACACCACACGTATACTTGCCGGCACGCAGAGCTTCAACCTAACGCACCTGCAGGCAGAGACATTTTACAGAGTGTGTCTGCATCTAGGAATCAGTGAGGACGGCAAGAGAGACAACCTTGGGTCGGAGGAGAGCAAAAAACCTCGTTGTGTGTCGTTCAGGACCAAGGATGTGCCAGAGCCTCAGCCTGGTCTGCAGCTCAACCCAGAGTTGACCTCCATAGCGGTCACACTACTGCTTCTTGCTTATATCCTGCTGCTAGCAGTGCAGGGCTGGGATGCTGAACCTGATGAGGAAGCAAGGAAGCATCACAATGCCCTCTGCGTGGATATCAAGGGTCCCAAGACTGTTATTATCGCTCAGAAGACAAAAGAGAGCAATGAAGATCCAACAGATCTGAAAGAGAAGCTGGCATCGTTTTATATCATTTGAGATAATTACATCCATTCCAATGCAGACAAGATAAACTGGCCCACATCCATAACATGGGACATGAAATATACACTCGCACTCACACAAATGAAGGATTTAGAGATTATGGTGCAACGAGAGATTTGTATTTATTTTATATAAGCATAAAGTATATATTGACTTTGTTTCTGTGTTGAGATGTGTTGTAAAGATTGCTTATCTCCCCTTGCTGGGGAAATAAAACTGGACAATCATACTCCTGCTTAACACAGGGGAAACAACAGAGCCTGAGCTGCCTATGATCACTGGACTGAAACTAAAGAGAGCTTCATACATTTCAGGAATGGATATTTACAGAAGAGAGCAGCTCTGACCTCCGGGGTTTTGTCCTGTTTATAGTCAACATGTTTCCACAGACTCGAGCATACTCTCTCCAAGCTGATAAAATTCTGCATTACGACGGGGCTGAAAGGACTTTCTGCTTGTTTGGACAGTTTAAGTCAAAGTGATTGATGTACACGGCGCTTTAGCTTTGCTCTTGGACTGACACGTTCATTCTGCAGTACCTATATGGTGAGCTCATCCCTGATAAAACATCCCTCTCTGTTTTAAAATAAAAGTGATTTAAAAGTGACTAGTTTGAGCTTTAAATTACTTTCTTTTTTTTCTTTTTTTTTTGCGTCTACTTATATTTTGTGTTTTTCTTTTAATCAAAACTGACATATGGAAAATCCTCATTTGACCAGACATGAGATTTAGAAAAAGTCATTTAAAAATAGAGTTGCATCATTTCAGCAAAGCTTAGGTTCTCCACCAAACCAATATGAATACTAATGGTGTTAGCCATCTCACGCCTTCTTAGTCACACAAGACACAGAATGTCCCCTGCTGGAGGAGGAATGTAACTGAGAGGCCAGATTAAAGGGCCAATAGATGCAATTGTCCCAAACTCAAGCAGCGGCTGAATTTCCCTTCTATCAGAACTGGATTTCAGGACCTCAATTTGGCTTTATGCAAAGGTAAGAAACAGAAAATGTTCAAATGTCCTGGGCTCCATCTGTTACCCCAGCACCGCTGGAGATGAGCACCAGTGTTTCCTGGATGCTGCAAGGATAAGCAGGTAAAGACAATGGATGGGTAGAACATACATCTCTCCACTGAACTCCAGTTTCTGATTATCTGATAGCATCTGATCTCTGCTTAGCTGTAAGAGAAGCTTATTTCAAATGGACAGGAACAAATGTGAAATGCAGGGTCTTGCCTTTCAATTTTTTTTAATTAAAATTGGAGAGTGACATCAGCAGCGATTCTGTCAGATTAGCTGCACCATGAACATTATTTTCAGCCAGCAGACTAGTAAAGTCCCTTACTTTAGGTAAACATTTTGCACATATACTGCAGTTTTTCACATTTCCACAACCTCCAATGTGTTTTATTGTGATTTATAGATCAATTCAAACAACTTTATAAATACAGCAGAAAATATAAGGTTTTTAAATCTCATACAAATGTAACTTTGAAACGTTGTCGTTTTGTGTGAGTCAATAGTTCGTAGAAGAGAGACAACCTTTGCTTCAATTCCTGCTGTATCTTTTGATTACGTTTGTCACGTTTTACCCATTCTTTCCAAAAATGCTAATTAAAAGCCACTGTGGTCGGAGAATGTCTAAAAACATACATTTCCTCCGGTTCTCAATTGATTATAGGTCTTGATTTGACTAGGTCATTCCAACACATGAATATGATTTGACCTAAAGTAACACTTCCTTTGTTTTTCATACAGGCTGTGTACAAATGTTATCTGACAAATACATGAGGTTTTCGCAGAACAACTGAAATTAGAATAAAAACATCCTTTACTTCATGTTGTTCTTTCACAAAACATTTTTGGACAATGCACTGGAGTTTGTGGTTGTTAGATGAAAATGTGCGAAAGTTTAAGACATTAACACAATTTAATGTAATTCTGTGTTAAGAATCGACAACTTGAGCATCAGTCAGGACTTCTTTATTCACACAAAACATAATACAACTCTTCAATAAGGCAAGACAATACTGTATATACATAAAATGATCTATAGGTATACCATATTCAAATATTTATATAACTCTGTCATTCTTTAGTAGCACTACATAGTGTAAATACATTTTTTAAGTAAGTCATGTAAAAACAGTTAATGGATCTAAAAATGTCTATTTTTTTGTTCATTCAAGGCAAAGAGTTATTGTAGAACATAATGGTTATTTTTGCAACAGAAGTTGATGCCTGAACATCGTCAACTGGTTCAGTCACTGGTTGGATTATGGGCCGGCATGGAGCCTCAGAGAGCTTAGAGAACAATGCTTTAGGTAGAATTAATAAAAGGAAGAGCAAGTTAGCTCCTTTCCCACTGATTCAGAAAATTAGAAAAACATTTGGTAAACACACAGGCCTGGAGCACACTGCATCTTTTACACTGCACATGTTCAGCTTATGAAGAGGTACAGCTTTTAAGAAACTCTCGGTGCCACAACCCATTTCTAAACCCCTTGAATTTCCAAAATCAGATTAAAAACAAACTCGGAAAAAAGAAAATTGCATACAAGCTGAATTCTGCTGTTCCCACCACCATCAACAGTTACATAGATTACTGACATCATAGTTACAGTAGGTCCTGGTGATGGTGCCCTTAAAAAAACAATATAATGGATTTGTTTCAGTGTATTCTGAGCATGTTGAATGCAAAAACACACAGGGTTCCTTTACTTTATAAAAGTCTAATTTCACAGATTTAAATGATCTTAAACATGATAAATGTTTACATTCTGAGTTTGGGGTTGCAATCCGAACATTGCCATGTTCTTTGATACAGCAAGGAGTTCATTTTTTAAATCAGTTAGAACTCAGAGGAAAAATTGATAAAACATAAACAGTTCAGCGCTGCGTATGTGCAACGTACAGCAAATTGCTTGCTGCTATAAATCAGATTTTCAAACTATAGGAGGCTCACAACAGCTTTAAACTAAAAATATGACAATGTTCATCTTTTATATGTAAAAATAGAATAATTCTGCTTTGCTGTGCAATTAATCTTTAGAAATGTATTCTTCATTTTAACATTGCTAAGGGGAAATGAAGCCTGAAAAAACGAGTATTTAAACTGGGAAACACTGGAAAGAAGACTGAGAGTTATAGCTACCATTTAATGACAAGAAGGTAAAGTCATTTACAAAAATAATATTCTATAGAGCTTTAACAAATAGTAGCAGTGCTGAGTATCGGCTCGCAAGCTAAAGGTCCATAAGCAGGAACTGCGGGGAAATTGAAAATGACAACACTGCTAAATATAAGGAGCACAATCCTGTGTTCATGTGATGCATGAGCAGAACTAGATTTCTTCACTACTTGGAAACTTTGTGTTTTATTGGATTGGAAAATCTAGCAGAGTTTCAATCGTATATTGCAGAGAAGCTCCTTAAATCCTCTGGTCTGTGCAGTGAGAGCAGATGTGTAAAACTGCTAAATAGGTAAAACAAATACAGTATAAGCGCCTTCCTTCGTTTAAGCAATGTAAGGAAAGATTTTGTGACGCAAACTGAAACTCCATGCTTTAAGTTGCGGAAACACAACAACACATAGCATTTATATTATAACCATCTTTACCTACTTTATATCCAGCATGATGTAGTTGTAGTCATCTGAGACCAAATATTGAAGTAATTTACCCATAAAACGTTTTTCTTTTTTTCCATATACACAACAGAGAACTGACAAAATATATTCATATTTCTTAACACTGTTAAACTGGAAGTATATTATAAACTCATGCTGTGTAATTTATGTATTACTCTGGCTAACCTCTAGAGAAATTAGGTTTTTTTTGGCTGCTGCCAATTTTTTGTTTTTTAATGACTTCCAAATGTTCATTTTGATTGATTAAGATTTTCTTATTCCAAGGACTTTAAGATCTTATAGATTTAACAAATGCGCTGTTCTTTGACGAAGGCCTTATTTTAAAATCCTATAGAAAATATTCTGTAATTTATGGATCAAAACATACTTTATGTCAATAAAGACATTTTATAAGTGGGGAAAACTATTTTTTTGTCTTTAGAAAACTGCCAGATCCTAATCGTTGGTAGATTTATTGGTGAATCTCTACTTCCTACACAGAAATGTTCTCCGCTGAAATATCTTTATGCATCAAGCAGGTTTGCAATATGCTCAGTAAAATGCTGCACCAAGTTATATTGGTAATAAATACAGTGACCAAGCTCATAAAAACCAGTTTACCAGGGGTACTACAACTTTTTAGAGTGACTGCATCACTGCTGGTGTTTGTACCACAGTTTGGGAACCAATAAGAACACACAAAAAAATCTGAAGATCCCAACCCTCAGACACAAAGAATGAAAACTGAATTCGGTAACTGAGCCCCTTTTGTGAGTTGATACTGTAGAGCAGCCAAGAAAATGTGAGGAAGAAGTTAATTCAGGCAGCATCAGCGATCAGCGACACCAGGTGTGTAAACTCAGTTTTGAGCAGGTTTACCACCAGGCCTCCTCCAGTAACAATTACCAAATTTAGCCCTGTGTTGATTGTTTATGTGATCCAATTTGGGCTTCGAATCAGCAGATTTAGCAAGTGCTCTGAAAAACAACAAAGTTGTGAAAACACAAATTCAGGTTTCAGCACCTGGACATCTGCCAGTCCTGATATTTATAGTCGACAAAAATTAATCCCTGTCAGAAGAGTTCCCTAGCACTTGAACCTTTCATTTCACAGCAGAACCGGGCTGCTGCAGAGAAAGCTGTCCATCTTAATTACGGTCCAATATGTTTAAAACTTGATATTAATGAGGCAATAATGGAGAAAAGGTGTAGAGCTGATTGTATTTTACTGTACAAGTGGAGGAACGAGCAGCATCACAGCAAATTTTAAACATTTAAACTGAAAGTGTAGCCTCTACATTACCAGTTGCCATGGCTACCACGCATAGCTTGACTTAGCAAGAACGGCCTCATTTTACTGAGAAACTAAAAGCTCTGGTTTAATTTCTACCTGTGAGTTAGAGGAGATGAAGATGCTGTCAGGGTTCTCAGCTGTTAAGTAAAGTTTAACCTCTGACCTCACCATAAAGCTATCATCACATTTCTTTTTTTTAGGTCTGACAACCGTACTGCATCTTAAACGTGTTTAAAGTTCCTGAAAAAAAAAAACAAAACAACCGTTATAAATATAAGCAGCTAAATTCATCAACAGATGAGTAAACGTATCTTTTATCAATACATGCATGCATGGCATTCGAGCACACACAGAAGCATACGCACAACTCAGCTATAGTTGTAAGTGAAGTTATAAGAGCTAGGCTCCTTTGGCACTGGAGGCGGGGCTTCAGGGATCGTGATGTTCTCAAGGTCGAGGAGGCGGAGCTTCATCTCCATGCTGATGAGGGTATCTAGGTCGCTGCGTGTCAGGTCACTGCCCATCTCTCTGCCCAGCAGCGCACACAGCCCGTCGGTCCAGATGCAATACTGACCATGTGGGCACAAAAGCACAAACACACGCCAACACACGCACGCCAACACACACGCCAACACACGCACGCCAACACACACACGCAGAGGAGTTTGGGTGAGTGAGGATCCTTCACAGTGAAATTTACTGACCCAAGTAGCTCTGCGCATGGGAATCATTCTAAGATTATACGCACAGTTATGGGAACGAATTAGAACAAAACATTTAGATTTTTATCAAAAGATGTTCAAATATTGATGCCTGATATCTTTTTCTCTGGAACAGAAAGATTTAACTGAATTCACGCAACAGAAATTCACCTTATTTTCCAAAACATCACATTGAAAGATGTGTTTTCTAGTGAGGGGAAAAGTTATTTAGTCTCACACTTTTGGTTGAAATAACGTCAAAGACACTTGCAGTCATCAACCAAACTCTACCCCCTGAGGTGTGAAATGTTAGAAGGATTTATTGCATCCTACGAGGGCGAGACTGCCGGATCCTGCTGCACCCCCCCAGTATGATGCTTCCACCTCTTTGTTTCATGGTTGGCATGAGCTTCCTTTCCAGGAATGCTCCATTTAATTGTCCCCTTCCAGACCTCCCACCAAACGTAAACTTGTGCAGTCCTTTTTGATTGATCAGACATCTACTTTAATGTCAGCAAACTACTGGTGTAAGTCTAATGGCTTCCTTTTAGGGTTTTGATGACTTCTTTTTGCATCTTGCAGTCAATTTGCTTGGAGACCCGAACCTGGGCATGTCAGGAGATGCTTTGAATGTCCTCTGCTTTTTTGTCTACTGGAATCATTTGTGTGCATTTGTGAATGAGTAAATGGTTTCTATCGTACGCCGTTTGCTTTGTGTGCCTATTTATGGGATTTGTTGGTCTCTCTTCTTCAGCAGAGCTTCTGGCCACTGGCTTGAGCACACAGCCCTGAGTACACCTGAGTCAACAAAGTTAACGGTGCAGAAAGTCTTGATTTTTACTTTAATTCCTGTTTGTACTCCTTGGTGAAAGTAAATCCAGCCCCCAGAGGTTGTGGCACATTTCACGCTAATGCTCAAGTATTGCTGTTAGTTTTACAAACATTAGATAAATATGGGCAGAGTTTCCTCCAAATACGAGCATGAAACACCATTTAAATGTTAGCAAAGTGTGCAAAAAAGGCTCTGTCAATCACAGGGTCCTTACACCGCCTTCATGGGAAAAATGCTAACTTTTCTAGGTTCACCTCTTTAAAGGTCTCAGTTCTGTTGCAAAATGTAACAGAACTTCACCTTATTTTCCAAAACAAAAGAGAAAATCGCCATATTTTCTCTTTTATTCCTTCCTATCAAGGATGGAATAAAAGAGAGAATAAAAGGAGGAAAGGAAAGAGCAAAGGAAGGAATGAAGGAACAAAGGGAGGAAAATGCGATAAGAAATAAAGTTTGAGAATAGAAAAGTGATTTGATATTCCCATTGCCTGTTTTGATACTTATTCAGACATGGAATATGCTGGAAACAAATTTCAGACGTTTCCATACCTTCCCAGGTTGTGTATGAACCCTGGAATCAAGATGGACATTCAGACTCTGGCTTATGTGAACTTTGTAGATGCAAAACCTTCAGTGAACCAACCAGACTGTCTTCAGGTTAACGAGAAATCAGTCAGTATCAAAACATTACTGCAGCCAGCCAAGGCCAGCAGACGAAATCAAAAAATGAATAGAATACAGGGTTCAATTATTTCATCTCATTCACAATTCAGACACTGCAGCAAAAACCTGTGAACGCGCAGACATAGCCTGCAAATATCTTACCTCGTATTTGTTCGGTGCAACAAAATTAAGCGTTTCGTCCGGATCGTAGAGGACGGAGAAGGCCAGCTCCAGCACCTCCTGACAGAACGAAACAAATTCAGCAACAACACAGCAAGGTCATGAGTCAGCAAAATGTGTTAGAAATGAATATAAATGAACATTTTAGCACCTTGTTTTGTTTCAGAGCACTTTTCTCCTTCATATGAGGGCAGTCCTTTCCTGTTAACACAGACTTGATATCCGAGACATGGACTAAAGAGAAAAAAAACATTTATAATTATTAGAGAAATGTGTCCTGTGACCAGATGTAGAAGAATTGCTTTGTGTTTTCTTAAAAAAATACAAAAAGTAGAAGAAACAAACAAAAATGTGTCTTACTCTTGTCACTCAGTAGCTCAAAAGGCACTTCACCCTGAGGTGACTCCTCCAAATCCCCGTAGTGCAGAACTTTGTGGTTAAGAGATAATCGGCAGAACCAGAACTTTTCTATAAAAAAAATAATAATACAAAAATCAATAAAAGCAACACTGTGCAGAGAGACAAATGTCTGCAGCGTTCCTCTCGGTACCTTGCCTTCGACGGTTTCCCAGTTTACGGAAGCAGCTTCCCTCGCACAACCGGTTGAGTCGCTGCTGCTTGATGAGCTCCAAGATCTCGGGTTGAATCCTCTCCCGCAGCTCTCTGCAGCGCAACACAGCATGAGGACCCGGAAAACCGCAAACACAAATGAATAATGTAGGAAAGGTTGAGACTGACATGATGGGCGGAGACTGGAAGTCGTCCTGGCTCATCCTTTCTGACTGCCGCAGACGCAGTATCTCAGAGTAGCTCAGGCCTCGCAGCTTGTTCTTCAGCTGGTCTATGGAGGACGGCTTCATAGCCAGAGCCCTGGTAATCTGTTCCCGCACCACCTGCATCACCTGGGCAGCGTTCACACACGCACACACACACACACACACACACACACATGCATTCACAAATAATGAGGGCTGATGGAACAAAAATGTAAGGCTGGGTTAATGCAGATGCATGTGAACTCTTTAGATTAGTTGTTCTATGTGGTTCTTTAGGTGTATTTATTTCAAATATCCTTTTTTATTCTATTGAACTTTATTGCGTCATGTGTTGCATGAATAAGACCAGTGTTCACCTTCACAAGGCGCTCATTCGGTTACTATAAAAAGCTCATCCAACAGAAAATTGATACTAGAATGAAAAATGCAATTTAATAGGAGGTGTACAATTATCAAGTCATTTTCTCACTGTAATCATGTAAATATGTAGTAATCCAGCTGCGAACTCAATGGTCTGTGTTAATCTGTATCTAAACAGATGAAATACAATCCTGTATGTTTGCTATATGTAGTCACGTTTAAGAAAGAATAAAAGCTGATTTGGGTGCAGCAATGTTGCCTTTTCAGTAAAAGTCTCTGGGTAAACTTGGTTTTCCCTTTTGTTAAAACTTGGTCACATAAATATGAATACTTCATGTTTACTTTGCATTTTTCTATGTAAGAAAATAATGTTGGAAAAATTTTTTATCTTGATTACAAATTATAAGCCTTCCTCTGCATCTACAGATCAAATTTGTAGAATTTTTTAATTGTTGTTGGGGGCCGTACGAAATCAGTCTAAGGGCCACAAATGGGCCCGGGCCACACTTTGGACATCCATGGACTGGGGACCAAGATAACTATGAAAGAAAGATGATTTTGTGTTATAGTTACTATACGGTGAACCATTTCTGTTGAAAGATGTTTTGGGTCATTCATCCTTTAAAACAAGCATCTCAGAGTGCGTTAAGTGAAAGAAATAAATCCATATTTTCCAATAATTAAATCTTCATAAATAAAAAAAAAAGATTAATCAGTGGTTGATTTATGGCCCAGCCCTAACACATTAAAATGTATAAATTACGAATCATTTTATTTTCTTGTTAGATTCTTTGTTTTACTATTAAAGAAAATTGCAATTTTCTTCTGAAACAAAAGCTACTGTCTTCAAAGTGAGATTCTGCTACTAATATACAGGACTTATTATTCACCGGCCCAAACATTAATCTCCCAGTCTGCCCATTAGTGCAGACCAGCGATGGACGCCTAAATGACTCTCTTTGGAGTGAAAATGCGAGTTTAGAGTGGGCATGAGTGGTGGCATTGTGCGTGAACAAATTGTGTTATGAGGCAGATTTTGGAGTGTTTAGTGGTCATAAAAACTGAGAGTGAAGGTCACTGGACACAGAAGATGCCTCATAGACAAATTATACAGCTTTATCAGCACTTGATGGAGCTTGATAGGGGTCACATTGTGGGTCTGTATGAGATTAAGCACTAGCATCATATAATTGCTCTGCATGAGCGGTGTGCAGATGTCACAGTGGGTCGGTGTTGGGACCAATTACGTGAGGGCTACCATGCGGGTCATGAAGGTCAGCTCGTCCAGGAAAGTTCATTTTTGTCATGTTGTGCACCAACGATTAAAGGAAACTGGCGACTGCATCTGCTGTTGGAGGACATGTTCTTGACTCTTAACAACATTCATTTTTTTGCCAGTGAATATGTTTTTTCTTTTTGGATGACTCATCATTCTTTAGATTAATATCCACATTGATTCTGTTTTTTTTAAGCATGTACCAAAAACAATTTGGTTTCAGGCCAGATAATTGGAGGGAGGCAGTTTAAAGTACATGGCAACCAAAGGTGCTAATTACCTCACCTCTAAAATTAGCAGACACATAAAATAAACAGGAATAAATCAAATTTGTTCTATTTGTGAAGGTTTCCATGAGCACTGCGGGTAAATAAGCTGTTACCGTATGGTTCAAGATTTGTTTTGGAAAGCTTAGGCATTAAAAATTGAAAGCTTTTAATTAACGCGTGCATCTGAACATAAATACGAGCGTTCTGTAATCTCAGACCTTGTTGAAGTCCTCCGCCGTGGCTCTCATCTCCTTCCATGTTTTATTAAGCAGCTGGATGCAGACGCAGAAGAACTCCTCCCACGCGCGGTCATGAGTGAAGAACATGGGGTGATAATCATTGCAGCCCTCGTTTGCTAAACAGAACACAATTTCAAATGTGTGAACATGGGTTTGGCCAGATGCTGCACCTGAAATTAGATGCTCGGGATGCACAGACACACTGGTCAACCTGATCATCAGCATGTAAAGTGTAGCCAATTTGTTGCATTGATCTTGCTCTGAAACTGCCAGGAT
This sequence comes from Poeciliopsis turrubarensis, assembly GCA_010277015.1. Classification (NCBI taxonomy): domain Eukaryota; kingdom Metazoa; phylum Chordata; class Actinopteri; order Cyprinodontiformes; family Poeciliidae; genus Poeciliopsis; species Poeciliopsis turrubarensis. The sequence continues at coordinate 1,509,181 of VMRN01000010.1, read as the reverse complement.
TATTGGCCCTGCTGTTGCCGCGTTAGGACGAGTTTATTCGCAGAGACACAGGAAAAAAAAATCTCCAGAATCCAGAATCAGCCAATTTATTCTTTGGCGGTCCTAATCATTGATTTGAAAATAAGGATCCAATCTCTGTTTTTGTTCACTGAACACACCAAAGCTCTAAAAGGGTCACGCTTTTAGGCCACTGATGGGTTGACAGATTGTTACTGAGGGATACTGACACAGTCACAGGAAGCTTAAAATGTGCAAGAAAGTTCAAGGATGGCACTGTATTTTCAACAGAGGCATGTCAAGAGATGCTTGTGCTTTCTGCAAGCTGCCAGACAGCAAAAGAAAACAAGAATACAGTTGTTTTCTTCTGAGCTTTTCCCCTCAGTCTGTCATAAAATATGCTGGGTTTGCAAGTTCTGGCAGCCTCTTGGAAATCTTAAAAAAAAAAAAAAAATGAAAGGGTTGACATTTCTTAGAAAAAATATACTTAGAATGGTGTTTAGTGCTAGCCAGTTTAATGCTAGTTTAATGATTTTATTTGATGTACATAGTGTTCTGTTCATAATTTTACTTCATTCCTGTAAAGTGTCTTTAAGTGTTAAGAAAAGCGCTCTATGTCATTATTATCATTATTTATTGTTATTAAAGACAATTTCAAATGTCACTTCTGCAGGCGTGTTGTCCTTGTTTTAAAGGTTTTGGAGTCCTATGTGCAACACTTACTGCCCCCTCTGTTCCTGATATGAATTAATTATTTACTAATTATGACAGAAAAGATGCTAAGAACATTAAAGTTGCACTAAATTACATGAATGATTTAACAATCCGATATGCAAGTAACACAGAAAACCACACCAAAGCTTTCCTTTCCTCAAAATCTGAAGTGGAACAAAATTATTATTTATTCTAAATAGATGTTGTAGAAAAATACTGAATGTCTTCTTATGTTGGTAAAGAAAACAAAAGGGTTACTGAGTTACAGCTTTTGTGGTAGAAGAGTAAATGAGATTTGCTGTGCGTTTGTTCGGAGGCGTTTTATTCCTACATACTTCTGTACCGCAAAGTCTGAAGGACTTCAATGTGTCTGCAAAGTTTCTGGTGCAGAAAGTGAAATTCCTGTAACTCTAGGTTTCCAACATTATTTAATTCTACCATTAGGATCAAAGATTAATTTTGTGCAGAAAGCATATAAATAATTATTATGATACTCTTCGTGGTTTCTGAGGATGGCCAATTAAAATGAATATTGACAAGCTTTACAAAATTTGGGCAATCAGACACACAATCTCTAATTATTTCTTTCTCTCCGAGCACACGTTTTACACCCAGAGGCAGATGTATAAAGCCACTTACGCAGTTCTCCGACCTGGAGAATCTCACACAGCATTCGAGTGAGTTCGATCGCACAGCGGCCAAAGGGACACTCATGCTTGTCCTCCCGACTGCTGTTCTCCAACACAATCTATCGTAAATAGAAAGACAAGTTAAGGCACGGCCAGGCTTTTCAGCTCCTTTAGTAGGTCAAAATCATGTGTGATGCCAGAACTGACTCTGATGTAAGTATCCTGATGAACCCTGGCCAGATAAAGCATATTATCCAGAGCCAGCATCCCAGGAGGAGTCTGGGTAAAGTCCATGGCTGGGTTCAAATGGTTCTGTGTTTCAGACGGAGATAATGAGGCACAAGAAAGAGAAAGCAACACTTTGTTTTTTCCGTTTGAATCTGATTGTGTATCTAGTGAAATCTGCAGCGCGAGCTCACAGTGAACCCGAGCATCTTGTAGTCCTTGGTGTACATTGCTTTCCTCTTCTCTGTACCGGTGGGATCAGTGTCTCCATCAAAGGCAATTCTACGCAGCTCAAAAATGATGTCCCTCTGAGCCTGAGTCAGGAAAAAACAACCATGTTAACAGCTTATCAGCATAAAGAGGGAAACATTTACCATGATAGCACCAAAATTACAAAAGAAGCCAGAAAGTAGATGGGTCAATCTGCGATGAGCAGATGGCTTGCAGCGAGTACTGGCAAAAACGGCAAAGGCTTAATTTTCCGGTCTGCTGATTGCACTTAAAGCAAATTTATCAGCGAGTGTGCTACCCACGTAATAGGATGTCTCTATTAAACCTTCGCAGCATGCACCCACTACCGTTTAATTAACCACGGCTTTCATTTTAACATGCAACGGCAGATTGTCGACATGCTGGCTTATTTTACATTCATGAGCATTTAGTGGTGCCTAAATGCATTTCAGGAAGACTACAGAACATGTGTTGGTAAATATGAATAGCAAATATTTTGCTGGAAAATCTCACCTGGTCATTGGGATCCATTTTGGTCATCATCCTTTCTTCCAAAAGGTTAAAGGTCAACACCTGTAGCACATACAGCTGATGCGCCATCTCTGCTTTGATTGGTCGATTTCCCCTGATGACATGCTAAAAGAAAGAGCCACAGCAATTAGAGCATTCATGTTTCCTGCTTTAAACTGCAGACAAAATTCAACAATACAAAATATTGGACTCTAATTCATTTTAAAAAATTAATAGTGGGACCTTTTTAATTTACATCCACAAAGATCACTGTGTTTTATTTGGATTTAATGTGACCGACATCAAACATAAAGAGATAAATAAATCTAAAATTAGACCAGAGAACATTAGAAAACTGTAATTATTTAAGACCAGCTCAGTAGGTTTTAAAAGTACATATATGTTGTACTTATATACCAGTCGATGTTACTGAAACAAAACGAAAACAAGACAACAAAATTTTAAATGGCTTTTGGATGTTTATAGTTGCTTTGAAAGCTTGCCCTATTTCATTGAATTCTTAAAATAGACAAACATTTCCTTTCATATGTAAAACGCTGGTCAATTGATTTTATTGAAATCTAAGAAAGTCTCAGTTAAAATATACATATATAGTGTACTCCCACTATTCATGAGAAGTGCAAACTGACTCAAGGGATTGGAGGGAAATGCCACACATTGTATTGTTTCAGGTAACTGTGGCTCATTTAAAAGTGTTCAGAATCACAAGGATTTATTCCAAGAAAAGTTTCTCCAGGAAACTGGAGCGCAGCACTCTTGTCGATGACATTTACAGCCAGTTCAGGCAGGTCTTTCCTGACAAGTGCCAAGAGAAATCATTTTCAGAGCAAATTATTTTCCACTTCATGGCCTCGATGCCCTCGATGCCGTATCACATTTACTGGTTTGGGGTCTCGGCTTTCTGAGTGAGTGAAGCGTTCGATTTTCCAGAAACAAACTTTCAGTCACAGGAAAGATTTTGAGGAAGCTGGATGCTCAGAACTAGGTTGTATTTCATAAGATCAGAACACTGATCTCCTCACATCTATCATGTATTTATTCCAACACAGAGTTTCATACTCACATTTAGGATGATGGACCGCAGGTGTTTCTGAGCCAAAGTGCTTGCCATTTCCTGCCATACACACAAGTCAACAAGAAAATCAAACAATTGACAAGGATTTACAAGACAACAAAGTTGCAGAGAAGAAACTTCACAGAAGTACACCAACACAAAATTAGAAACTCTAAATCTACATTTCTGTCAGCGGTTTGAATGGCATGGATTTGCAAAACAACATTTAACGTGGCCTAAGATGATTCTGCCGGGAGAGTTTGCCTGCTGCAGCAACAAGCTGCAGTTATATTTTAACATGATCACATTGTGTTATGGCTGATTGTGACACAAAAAAGATCAGCGAAGTGAGGGAGGAGAAGGGCTATGGGGCGGCATGAGCAGCTGAGAGGACGGGTACTCACAGTGAGGTGCTGCTCCAGTGGGTTAGTATACTCCTCCTATGAGTGGGTGCAGGGAGGAGGGGCATGGGTACCACAGTAATGGAAACAAAAAGTGCAAACACACGGACCGTGAGACTCAGGCATTACAAGCATGCAGTGGAATAAGAAGATGACTCACATCACATGAGAAAACAGACTGCGGATGGCAGCTGGTGTACCCTGCACATTCTGCACTTATCTAGATAATTCTCCCTCCTGTCATAAAAATCAATACACATGACTCTCTGTTCTTTTCATTGCATAAAAAACACACAAATGGAAGGGAGGTACACTTAAAATATGAAGAAATAAAAACGGAATCTCAGTTTTAAAGAATCGCTAGAACAAGATTCTGCGTTTTTTTGTTTGCTTGGAAATACAACAAGCGGAGCAGTGAGAGTCAGATCGCATTTGTACTCTAGTCCCTCTCCTCTTGTTCAGGCACCAAATCTGACTCAGTTCGCCCTCCAGTGGTCAGTAACAGCCCATGAAAAACTGTCCACACATCCTTCCTAATGTAACGTCAAATCCTCTTCCATATCAAACATCCATCCATCCACTGCCTACATCTGCTCAACCATAGATAGAGCCTATCTCCGTTGGTTCACCCTGGACATGTGGCCAGTCCATCACAGGGAAACGCAGAAACACACAAATCAAGCACACCCTAAAGCAGATTTAGAGAGACCAATTAATCTAACATTGATGTTTTTGGACAGAGGAAGGTACCCAGAGAGAACCCACACATGCACGGGGAGAACATGCAAACACCATGCAGACAGGCCTCAGGTTGAGATTTGATCCCAACTGTTCCTCCGCGCAGCTAAAACAACTAACATGTTACCTTAGAACCCGGTTGAATAAATATCTTCTATTTCTGGATTTTCTTTTGCCCTGACTCACATAATCCAGGAGCTACTGCCAAATTAAAATACTTGCTTATTTAAACTATAATTTGAAATGATTTTTCTGCTTTTGATGTTACTCTGAGTGATTTCTGCCTAAAGCTCCGTCCCTGCTGCTGCTGCTGCTCCTGGTCTGTTGCCATGAGTGTTCAAGAATGAATGTGAATTGAGTTGTGACAGGTAACGGAGAAAAAGACAAGCTTCTTATTTAAATTGTTTTGTTCAATTCTATTCTAAAATTACTGAGATGAATCACATGTTTTTGTGGTGAGTCTGTGTGCATCGCAGCCTGAGTTTCCTGTTCTTAGTTGACGCAAGAGGCAGACAGTCTGGTCTTCTGCTGTTGTTTGCTCCGAGGTTCACGCAGCTGTGGGATGGTATTCTACATTTCTGCCCATTATATTCTGACATCTGGCATCAACATTTCTACATGCTCATTTCTATTTCTTTTTTATAACCATTCTGAGCAACCCTGAGAGACGGTTGTGCATGAAAATCCCAGCATGAAAACATAGCACATCATATACAAAGACGTGCTATGTTGTATGTTTGTAAACAATTGTGTACCTAATAAAGTGAACAGGGAGATTACACCGTTTGGAAAATAAACCATTCTTTTAACTACATCTGAATTTATGAAATACTTAAAGAACCAAGTTCATTATTTTGTATTTACTGGCAATTTAATTATGTCTTCCCCATTAATTTACATCATCAGTAAAATGTATAAACAAAGTAAAAGAACATAAAACAAGGATACAAAGTAAGCTGTAGTGCAGCACAGAATTAACTGTTAAATGTTATTACAGCACAAAAAGAATCATGCAGAGAAATTAGACTTTATGACAGTCTTTTTATTGGCCGATTTGTTTTTGCTACTAACACAAGTTTATTTTTTTCTGCACCTTAGCTGAAATATGTTACTCAACAAAATGTTATTTTAGCTATCTCAGAAAAATGTCAGTTTTTTATTATTTTACTGAATCTAAATTATAGATGCACCAATCAATCACCCAGATGTTGAAATTGGCCGATTTTCTCTTGATTAAATTGACTTTTTTTCTTCTAAATTAAATGTATTACAACTGAGAACCCCCGGCATTTTTTGCTTTAAAAAACACACTTACCAACAGCAAGGCTTTTATTTAGGATCAAATTAATTAGAATATGGGATCCGATGAGACTTGAAAATAATCTTTAAGCAGGTATTGAACATACTTTTCATTATCACACCCACATTTTTATACGAGAAATGTCTTAGTCATTAGTATAATGTAATATTCTAATCTTACGACGTTTCATTAGCAGTAAGCAGAAAATCATCACAATTAACAGAAATAAATTATAGTTTATTGAATATCCTGTATGCATTCATGATAAATGGAAAAAGTACAATAATTCCTACATTCTCTGTTGGCTTTGAAATATCTACCTCTATCAAAGAACCTTTTTTCTTTTTTATGTAGAATAATAGTCTGGAAAAACATGTTGGAGTTAGTGAAAGTCCTCAAAGAAACCTCAAAGAAATCCAAACCTCAATTTCAGCCTGATCTGTGTTTCTCTAATTAAAACAGTTACAGCTAACAGAAAAGTCTGCAGTAAAACAAATATGTACATTTTAAAGGGAAGTGAGGGCTATTGTAAGTGATTATATCACTACAGTAGTCGCTACCAAACAGAAATCACAATGTAAGCGCTTGCAGACAAACATATTTCAGTGAATCTAGCTCAAACCAACATTAACAAACATTAGCAGCGAATGTCTGCAGCTCTCTTGCAGCAACGAAACAGAGGTCTATGTATAGATGGCTTTCTTTAGGAGGTAGCATGAAGTAATGACAGCAGTAAGTATCCAGTCATTCTCTCTAATGCAGCCAACGCTGCTGAGAGCAGTTCACTGACCTGCCGTCTGTCTTCTGGCGCCTTCAGGAAAAGAGCGTTGATGAGAGCGATGGCGTAGGTCTGGATTTCCTGATTTGACCTGAGGAAATGTCCAGGATTGCAACAACCAGTTAGAAGCATCATGCTCCACAAATATATAATTAAAAAAGAAAAAAAAGGCTAGCAACTACTCTGACAACAAAAAAAGGGACCGATGTAGGCTTTTAGAAAAGCTTCTCTTTGACACCAAGATTTTGTTTTAGTAGAAATTTATTGCAACCGAAGAAGCAAAGCCAGCATTTGAAAGGTGCTGGAAGTGTCTAATTCCTACAATGGGAAATCTTCTTCACACATAGACCTGTGGCAGCAATCAAAGTTTATTATTCAGAGGAGCCATCTTGCTCTGGTGGCTCCTGGTCTGCAGCATTTCTGGGGTGGAGTTAATAGAGTCAGAGATTGATAACTCAAAGCAGACTTGATTATACGTACAGATATATTCTGCTGCTGCTCAGAGCTAACATGCAATGAGATTATTTCAAGATTGCTTTTTTTTAAAAATAAGAACCACTGAGATCGAGACAAGAAGCCAGAAATTAGAAAGAAAAGAGTAAAAGTAGTTACTAGGGGTGTAACCTACAGCTATCAGCTCGGTTTTCTGTCACAGATTGATCGGGATAAGATCAACAGACTCTGATTGTACTGTTTTATAATTATAATGCATGTAACTGGACATAGAGCTGACTGGAGCCGGTGAATTGGAGTGAACCGGCTTGGTTTAAAATGAATCCAGACCAAACTGGAGACTGATTCTTCAGAACAGTCAATGAATTGTATCAATATATTGATAGAATACTTTCAATAGTTAATTGAACATACTGCTCTGGATAACAAATTGGATAAATTCAAATGTATGTAAGAGCAATGATTCTTTGTCTGTGAAGTGCCTTCAGACAACATTTGTTGTGAATTAGCTCTATACATATAAACTGAATTGCATTGAATAACTGGATATGAATTGGACCCATTTCTCATGTAAAGTGCCTTCATATAACATTTTTTTAAATGTGATACTGTACAAATAAGCCAAATTGAATTTGCTTGAATTAAGCTAAACAGTGAACTAAGGACCACGTGTCTAATAAGTCTGTTTCTAATAACAAAACAAGAACGAAATAAAGTGTTTCAATAGTTTGGCCTTAAATAATAAATAATAAATAGGCTAAAATAAACATTTGCATAGTCACTTGGTATAAAATTGCTTTACAACATTGTGGCGCTTGTGGGAAACTGGTAGCATTTTCTTTGGGTCTTGTGTGATAACAAACATCCACTCTACCAGGCATAGCTAAGCCCACATTACATGACAAACAATGGGTGAAAATGAGAACCCAGCTTGCCATACATCTTTCTTTAAGCTGCTGAATGCACTGGAAACTCAAATACACTCTGCAAACAACCGACTGAAAAAAGCATGTGGGTCTATGTCCTCCAGCAGGTCTTCATTACCATCATTCTTGCACTAGATTAGTTTAAAGTGCTGTATACAGTAGCTTAATGTACTCACTCTCAGTTAAGGCACTTAAAAAAGCAATAAAAACAAATCTTCACTTTTAAATGAGTGGAGTGATCACCTGTGACTCATTCTGATTTCATCTCGCTGTGTACCTGTGGGAGACGTCTCTGTACTGTGGTAGTTTAATGCAAATACATGAGCCGTTACACCCCCAGTTCTACCAAACTTAATCGAGTTTCTCTTTTCTCGTCTAAAAACTCCTTATCTTTGGTGTCACTCCTAATCGTACTTTTACATCGGTTTTATTACACAACTCATGTTACAACATTTTCCCCTCGTCCCCCCCGAAACAGAGTGCAGGAAGCCCCTGTGCATGTGTGTGTGCTCACACTTGCAGGTGCCCGATGAGCTGTCCCACGGTGATCTCCTGGGCCACGCGATGGTAGAGACTGTGGCTGTTCAGGACCATGCTCTCCAGGATGGCCAAGGAGCGCTGCAGGATGGACACGTCCACCATGGGCTGGTTCACATAACCTGCAATCTGAGGAAAGGCAGAAGCAAAGCATAAAGTTAAAAAGCTAATAACTGTAAACCAAGACAAATTCTAACATTTTTATAAAAGAAAACTTCATGAAGAAGTTTCTTTTGTGTGAGTCTCAAGGCTGCGGAGTGGTTCACTGAGGAAAGCTATTTACACACACACTGCAGCAGATTAAAATCCTGAATTACTAGGCAACATCACCCACACATTTCCGACACGTGAGTGAAACGGACGGAAGGGCAAACAGTCACACAAAACAGCAGCAGGAAGAAAAAGAGAAAGAAAGACGAACCTTGAAGTCGCAAACAGTGAACATTTACACAGAGTTTGTGTAAAATTGCGGTGATTAACATAAAATGTTTGATCCACAGATGAAGCACCTGTTTGATGAAGGAGAGGGAGATCAGATCCCAGGACACAATGCCATGATCCATCAACTCCAGGAACGCAGTGAGAGTGAAGGCCAACATTTCCCCAAAACTTGGAGAGAAAACTCACAATTAGTCCAGGATTTTTCAGAAGGTGAGACTCAAAAATAAAATATGCAAAAAATAAAACTTACTGCGTGCCACTCTCGACAAGTCGAGCCAGAGTGCCTATGCCTTCCATATTTATGAACTCTGCAGCAAAAGTCGGATCTGCAGACAACTTTGCGAGCTCCTTCAGAGCCTCGAGGCGAGCATCAATACCATGCGACTGGATCCTCTCCAAGAGTTGACGAGCAGCACGAGCCTGATAAAAGTCAAAACATTACCTTATCTCATTGGTTTACCAGAGACTTATCTATGGGACCTTATTTTATATAGTGCGCTTCCACTTGTAGCAGAGGACAAAGACACCCCTGCAATGACTGCAGCACTAGCCACAATTATTGGCACCCCTGCTTAAGACATTATAAAAGCCTTAAAATAGCCAGTTGTTATGGAAACTCTGAGCCCAATATCCCAATGTGTTTTGCTGCAGTTCCCTGCAGTAAGCTTCAAAGATTTTTTCTTACATTACAATCTTTCTATGATCATTACCCAGCATTGTTATAAACTTTTGTATATAATGTATTGCTCTGACTGTAGATACTGTTAAGTTCAGACAAGAAGCCATTTTCTGGAAGTCATTTTGTTACTGCATGAACCTTTTCCAGGAACTATGGTTCTGCGTCAAATATTTACTTCTCTTGGTACATTTTAGAGATTTCTGTTTCAGTTTTCTCTTATTCTTTACATTCTCTGCTTTATCTTTGTGCTTGATTATGTTCACTGTGTCCTCTCATGTTTAGCTGGTTTTCCTGATCGCAGTTTTTCCATTGTGCATACAGTCTGTAGTTATCCGTCATGTTTTCCCTCCTGGTACATTTCCTTCCGGCTTGGCCCAAATCGCTCTGTGAATGTTCGCCGAATCCCGAAGTATAGCGGTGAACTTGACAAGCAAACTGATGTGGAAAAGGGAGCTAAAGCATCTAAAAATAAAAAGTAAGCTGGAATGCAATCCTCAGCACCTTTGTTAAGCTGGAGATAGAGGTATCAGCTTCACTCTCAGAGCACTTAGATGCAGGGAGGGATTAAAAAAGACAGGCAATCACAGATGATTATAGAGGAATGGTGACTAGAGCTATGAAACACGACAGACATCCTCAACTCCTCTTAACCTTATGAAAGCAGAGTGTGCCCCTCGCGCCATGCTAACTTGGTAGAGCTATAATTTGCAGGACTTGCCAGAGATTGAAGATTTTTAAGTGCAGACCAAAGTAAAGTCTGGCAAAAATCTTGAAATGGCTACTGGTGAGCAAAAACTACATAGCATACTGTTATCATTAATATGTTTCTAACAAATTAAAAACAAATTCCATGGTTGTGAAAAAAAAAAGACATCTATTTTATTTAATTTTTGCCATTCGTAGATGTTTCTGATCTGATGAAAACAAATAATAGTTTTCAAACCCTGACTTCATCAATTAAAGTAAAAAAATATATATTATCCAAACTAAACTGGCTGTAATCAATCCCTACGCTTCCATCCCATCTCCCTTGTTAAATCATTAATTAACTGTGATCACATTTCCTACAACACCCACACCCATCCTCATTACTGCTGAACCTGTAGAATAAAAAAAATAAATCACTTAAACACAATTGGTCTGACATCATTAAGTAGGTCAAAATATCTCTAAGGAATCTCTTTTAAGGAAATTTGTAAGGAGTTTAATTTATAGCACTCCTAGTGGAAACGAAGCGAACTTACTGGTGAAATTGCTAATCGAAGGATTGTCCCATTCTTAATGTCACCGCGGCTCTGAAAAATAAAGGCCAACTTAGGGTCAATATTGCTTCACTGTGACTTCAACACAATGTGATGGGAAATAAAACCAAAGAACCAAACCTGTTCAGTGATGTAAAGCTGAGGACCATCAGCATAACGGAGAGCGAACTGCTCAGAGCCCGACAAAGACCACCTGAGGGTGAAAATATAGCGAGATAAAGTTAAAATGCATTAATATTGATTTCAAGCGAGTAATTGCAAGTAGCAAAATGTGTGATTGTTAAGAGAGCACAGCATACTCCAGAGTGCAAGAACAAAAAGTTGGCCAAGTCAGGCCATTCTCCCCGGCAAATGTATTTACACGAGAGGCAAACTGCAACTGTGAAGGGAGTTTTCAGTGGGAGTTTACAGTAAAAGTGCAAAGGATTTTCAGCTTCCAGTGGCAGAGGGAGGCAGCAGGTCACGCAGGCATGTTCAGAGGCGGATTGGTAGGAATAATGTAAAATGTTTTGTACATTTTTACCACACTAGCAAAGTACAAAGGAAACAACCCTAAATGATAAATGAAAGCATATACATCTACTTTACCAAAGGCGGACATACAGTAAGACATGTTTGAGTCTTAAAGGCATATAACCCAGATTTGATCAAATACAGAACAGAAAACCCACTCTAATTTAAATCTGAATTTAAGCAGAGGTAGAGGTGCAACATTTGTATTCTGCTCGGACGGTATTCTTTAAACAGCAACTAAAAAAAGAAAAACTTTGTCTTTACATAAGAACACTCCACCAGTAAACCACATACCATACCTTACTAATTTGACATTTTGCTCATGGTTTGTGTATTTTATCCATATTTTAAGTCAAAGTGAAAGGATTTTTACCACAGTTATCATTGTGATAATGACAACACTGATCCCCATCCTAAACTCGGCTCCATGCTGAACCAATATAAACCAATGAATAATTAAAACCTTTGCAAAAAACAAAAACTATTTTGCAATTTTGACCATTTTTAGTTAATAAACTAAAAGATTTCCCCTTTTTAAATGATCTGGAAATAGTAAAATACAAAACTCAGGGAGATGATTCTTACCCATCACATACTTCCCGTATTATAGAGGATAAGGGTCTCTTCTGTGAAAGCAAAAAACAATGAATGGATAAAACAGAACAATCAGTCTCAGTCATGGTAAATGATCTGATTTTCCAACCTTACATAAATAGCAATGCTTAACTAAAATGACTTTCCACATGCAGATAAAGGCAAAGAATTAACAGAGGCATTTAAAGTTTCTCTCTACTACATACCTGGTCCATCTCTATAAGCTGAGCATTGGCACCGGGCCACTCAATGGCAACCTTCACAATGTCAGCCGGGGGTGGCATACCTGTGTGTTGTGGTTATAGCCTACAGAAAAAAAGAAGAAAGAATCCCTGCTGACCAGCATCAACAGGGATTTTAGGAGAATTAGCACCAGCTCATCAATGGCTTTGTAAACTGAAAAATGTAGCTGTAGACATAACACTAAACTGACAACACAGACCTGGATGCACTTTAATAAAGAAATCAGATAGTAGTGAGGAAGATGCCTTGATGCATGAACAAGAAATAATCTGGTAATTTAATTTTATTCTAACTTCAAAATTGCAACCTTTATCATTTGATAAACCTGCATTTTCAGTTGTATGCATTCTATATTTTAGATTAAAATAAATCTGAATCACTCAAAATTGGATTGGCAGGTCGTAGTAAAATAAACAGTCGCTTATTGCTAATATAAATTCCAAGTACCGTCTCAAATCTCAATCTCATTTTGTCTTAGTTTTAAATTCATAACTTTACGTGACTGATCTTTCAGACGCAGTATGATGACGCATCTGCCCCTGATATACAAAATTAAGAACCAAACAAAACATCAACAAAACTGGAAAAAATATTTTTCATATTACATCTTGTTATGTAAGAGTTTTTAAAAAGAAATCAGAGTCTGTGCAGCTCTAATAGAGGCAAAGCATCTTTTCAGTGCTCACATTTAATTACTGCTTAAATGTAACAAACCTACTTCCACTTTCCAACAAAAGCTTTGCAGAAGAGAACAACAGGGACCAGGTTTTTGGCACAAATAAGTGAGTTTTTTTTTTCTGGGGGGGGGGGGGTTCTGACAGAGAGAGGGAAAAATTGAGAGAACACAAAATAAAAGATGACAGGCTGGGCTGATAATTTGAAAACTGTTTTCTGGAACAGAGAGAAGAAACTGCTGTTTCTGCAAATGGCTCCGTGCATTCTGATTGGTTTCAGGATTACATAAAAAAAACACTTTGCATGGCTCATTTGAAAAGATTTTTTTATCACTGCTGGGTTGTTGGGATTTAAAAAACAATAATTGCCTTCCCCAGAGAATTATCAACGATTATGATTACGTTTGGGTATTTGTTCTATAAATAACCTCACCTGCCAATTTACAGTGATTGAGCTGTCTGACAAGCTTGCCTTTTGATCCACTTTGAAATAAAGAAATAAAATGTCCTAAAGGTATTTTTGCTCTTCTGTGAACCCAGCATCATTACCAGCTCCACATGATAAAAACATCCTGGAAAGTTGGAATAAAAATTCAAGCTGTCAAGTCTAGAATAACAAGCATGAGAGCTTTGATCTCCGTATCTCCGAGCCATGGGACTACTGAAGTGTGCTCTCTGTATTATCTGTCACAACAAAGCATAACAGATGAACACTGGATGATATACAACACGAATGCTTTAAATCATAGCAGAAAATGACACCAAAGAGAAAATTTCAATTCAGATTCCTACTTGAAACAATTTAATTTTCAACAGCAATGTCTTCTCATCTACTCTAGACACAAAAATGTCATCAGTGTCAAACATAAGAGTTAGTTGCAATGAAAAAGATAAATTGTTTCTCTAAATAACTTTTGATAGCTTTAAGGCTAAATATAATTTTTCAAGTGGATGTTGACATCTGGCTTGGAGGCCAAACAAAGCAGGGAAAATGAAAAACACAACAAAAACTGTAATTTGCTAACGCTAAAATTCAGGTTAGACCTTCCAGTTTTTGCTCTGGTTGAAATCAGCACTTTTGCATCAGCTCTCCTATTTCTCCAAACAACTACAAAATGTTGTATTAGGCCGTGTAATGATTGGTTATGTCTCACTCTTCTCCATATCATTCTTAAGGTCAACTTCATAATAATTCCTAGTCCACTCTCCTATCCACTTCACTGCGAAGCCTGTGTGACATAACTCATCATCTATCCACTATTTTCCATTGTCCACGTGCAACCCAAATGTTTGTGACCGGGTTGGCTACGTGAACAAACAGGAACAACAAATCCTCTAAGCTAGGAACCAAACACGGCAGATAAACTACACATCAGACCATGAGCACAAGAAAAACAACAAATGTAGTGAGGAAAGACCTGCTGTTTTTCCTGTGTGAATAATTTATCTCACAGGCACAAGAAAGATACAAAAACTCCATTAATATTCTGGTGAGAAATCAGTTTATTCTTCCTTTTCTGATCTCTTCTTCGTCTACTCCTCTGAGAAGATGGTTTAGAAAGTAGTATATTATCACCCCCATCTGAGGCTGAATGTTTAGATGTGCAAAGATTGAAAGAGTGCACATGTTTGTCTATAAAGTCCATGCAGCTAGCAAATTGTGACACAGAGAGTTAAACTACAATGCAGTTATGTAGCCATCAAACAGCATTCCAAAGCCATTCAAGGTCTTTTAGTGCATCTCGAGTTAGTTTTCTCATAACCTATTGTTTGGAGAGAAAGTTAAAATACTAGCATGAGAGTCAAATGTTCTTCATTTGGCTCGGACACAGATATGAAAAAATTATGTTGCTACGGCTAATTATTGGAAATGTAAATTATTTTCTTATCTGATAAACCTTCTGCTCACAAACAATACCCAAAGTCACTTTGGTTGGTATGGCTGTCTAAGCTACTAAACTTATTGTGTCTTTATACCACAATTTTGAGTTGTTTCTTCCCTTAATCCTGAAGAGAAAATGTTTCCAATAGAGATTGTTTTTGGTGAAAGGGGGAAAATGTGTCCTCCCTACTAGTCTTAACTTCGTAGCTCAAGAGCTGACTCAATCCTTTTTCAATTTTGCCTCTAAGAGCCAACAAATCACTTACATAGTCCTGATAAAAAGAGCTTCTAGACAAAAGGAAAATATATTTTCTGTCAATAGTCGTGGTGAGTGACAGGGTTTAAGAGAGTATGTAGGATTAAGAATACAAAGAGCCATCCTGTTTTAGTGAGAGTGACACTGAAGGCTCTCTTTGTTTTAGGGAGTGTTTATTATCAATTGACTTAAAGGCTAATCCCTGCTTACTATTATTAACAGCGTTCAAGTTAATTGCATTTAAAATATTAAACTATTAAATGCAATTGACTTAACAGTTATCAGCAAATTATCTGTCAAGTGTTTTAAGGCAAAAGAAGTAAAATAAGGAGACATAAGTAATTTGGACAACCATAACAAGAAGCTGCTAATATTTTGGTAACTTCAGATCAAATCACAACATTAAATCATTTTCACCTGCAGCACTGGTCTGTTTTGAACAGTTCTGATTAATGTTTGTTGTCCTTCCTTGCAGCAATTCTGCAATATTGTGGATGACAGCATACTGCTTTTCTCAGTATTCTCCCCAGCTTGTCTCAAAGTTTTTGTTAATCCTGCTGCCACAGTGCTGCATTGTACACGCTGGTGCCTAGAATTATGTCGCATATGAGCATAAAACTACACTTATCGTTTAGAACGATTCTACACGCGGAGGCAGAGAAGGTCCATACTCACAAGAATGATATTACTGCACTTTGAAACAGCAATATGGTATTACTATTAACAACCTGTAAATGGGTTAGAAATTCTCAGGAAAACAAGCAGCTTTTCTCACTCCAGTGGTAGCTGCCCATTTTGATCGAAATTGACTAAAATTTAAATACATACAGGATTATTTATTTAATTTCAACAATTAAATCTAACAAATTAAGCATCATAGAAAACAGACATTAATGTATGATTTGATATACATTTAAATTGTGCAATATAATATTTTATTATATTTCTTAGTAGATCGTCTGCGTAGTTTTTATTTTCAAAAACATCAACCTTCTTTGTTGAAGGTTTTCTAAAAGTTTTATGTTTATATTTTTCAGGTAACCTTTCAGTTTTTTTTAAACAGATTTTCAGAGGAGATCCTATGAAGACTGTGTAATCTTTAGGGAACAGTTAGGGAACGTTCCCGAAACGTCATAGTAACCTGATGGGACATTTCGACTCATTTCTACTTCCTTCAGATTCATTGAATTGTCTACTTTTTCCAGTTTCAGAACTCTTTTAGAACTTTGCAATGTGTTGAAATTCAGTTATTGCAGTATTACTGGCAGGACTTTTGCCATCACAGAAAGTAGTTTGGATGTAATATTAGGCTCGGTGTGAACAGGCGGGAAGATACTTATTTACCGCACTGCACAATGAATACAGCTTTGCTATTTTTAACTGTACAGCGAGTCCAGCCGTCATGTGGGTTGTGGACAATAACTTACCTAACCTCAAGATGACAACCGACAAACTAAAGTGATGGGAACTTTATTTTTATTTTTTATTTTCCCTATTCCTTGTACCGTCACTAGATTCCGGGCGTCCGCCATGTTTGTTTTCTTTTCTCCAAACCGTTAATATTAAATTGTCTGCACGCGCTGTTGCGGTATCTTAGCAACAGTCGCCCGGGATCTCCAGACTGAAAGGAAATCTGAACAGTGCGGCCTCAACTCTAAAAGACTCGCTCTGTCCCCCGCCAGCTGCTTTTCACTGCGGCCCGGATGTTTCTGTCGCCATTTTAGCATTCCTTTAAAAAGAAATGTGCTGGGGGGGGGAGCCTTCCCTGGAGGCGTCTGGATATAAAGAGATTCTGACTGACGGGGGAAACTGTGGAGTGGGGCGACGAAACTTCCCATAAAAAGTTAAAGACGATGCAGCTGCGCCCCCTCTGGCCATATGTTGTTTATTACGAGATCGGTGCTCTGGTAAGAGATACATTTATTTATTATTTTTAGTAATATCTACACCTGAGAAGATGCATCGGAGACAGTTGCCTGCAGCTCATCAGCTGATTCCACGTCCTAATCCTGACCAACTTTCATCTGATTACGACAGTCCTCTTGAAAAGCGCAAATAACGCCTCTTTGTTTGGAAATCTTGCACCAGTGAAGTTATGGAAATGTTTGTGATCGATTACAGGTGATCGACCAGCCTTGGACTGGATCAATAGTCGCCACAAAGAGCGGCGCAGTGGAGCGATCAATCACAACTCGCCTCGCCGCCCAGCATTCAGAATGAGATACGGTCTCTCTTTGTGTGGAAGTGATGCTGTTGCTCGCTGTTACGGTGAGCAGCAGCTTTATTCTTCTAAAGGCGGCTCGTGTTTCCACAGTCATCCATTTTAGCCTGTCCGCTCCTCCATTGCTGTCAAGATGCAGCTTCGTCAAGGAAGCAGATGATGCCTTTCAGCTTCCCCCCCCTGACCCCCCTCCTGGAATTAATCCCACCGCACAATCGGGCTAATTTCATTCATCCGTGCTACTCACCCCGTGTCCGGGCCATCTATGGTCCACCCGGTAATCCCTCCGTCCCCAGTGAGAGACTCGTGGAAAGGAGACACGACTCCACGCCTTGTAGGCGGGACACGATCTAAATGTCACCGTCTGCAAATGAGGCAGACCCTTGTTCTTTTCAGCATGTGCGTGCACTCAGACAGACATCTTCCTCTCGTACGGAGACATGCACTTCTCTCCTGACCACCCCGTCCGTCACAATTAAAGGGGCATTTAAGGCGGGATTATTTATTTAGGCTCCCTTGGATGCATCATTGCTGGTTAAATTGCTGGACCAAATGCAAAACAAAACTCAAAATGCCTTATTAAAAGTTCTGCAAGGTGAAGCAACTGGGGTTCTCATTATTTTACAAATTCATATTTGAATAAGTAGTTGTCACCCGATTTAATCTCGCATCTAATTCTGAGAGTCTGCATAAACCCAGTTGTTCTGTGAAGGAGGTGCTTGTTCGGAAACAATGAACAAACAGCAAAATGAAGGAGCACAATGGACAGGTTAGGGATAAATATGGTAGATCACACAATAATGTCTCACAGAGCACCAATATTATTCATTTTTAATACAAATATAACTGCAAACAACCTAACAAGAGATGGCTGTACCTAATCAGGCCAGCTAAGAAAGGAAAGCAAAGAGTCAACTGTATTCAGTAAAGCGACGTTATACACAGCACACAAATCTGGTCTTTATGGAAAAGTGACAATAGGAAAGTTGTTAAAAACAAACATTCCTAATAAATCGTGTTAGAACTTTACCACAGGACATGTAGGGGAAAAGAAGGCTGTTAAAAAAGAGAGTGGATGAGTTTCATCTCATCTTGAGTAGGAGATGGAACTCGAACGTTTTTGACTTCTTTTGGTCAGTAAGCAAAACGCTAAATTTGACATCGCACATCATCCTGAACACACCGGTCGTATTATGAAAGAAGGCGGTGGCAGCATTTTACTGTGGGAATCTTTTTCTTCAGCAGGAACAGAAAAGCAGAGGTTCAAACTTTCAGCAGGACAAAGGCTAAAAACATACAGTCTAAACTAGAACTATAATGGAACGACTTAGTTCAATATTTCAAAGTTACTCATTACATAGGTTGTCGTTCCCATCTAAGCTTTGGTAATTTTACAAAGAACGGGCTCAACATTCAGTCCTTATAGACACAAAAACTAGTAAACACATCACGCAAGACTTGCACTAAATGTGGCTCGAAAGGGCTAAATTCGTGGACACCATGTTTCAGATGCATATGTATAAAATAATCATGTGGTACTTTAACATAAAAGGCTTTGCAGATAAAAAAAAAAATCTGGATTTTCATTGATGAAAATGATCAATTTCAATGACACTCAACACAGAATCACTCACGATATGGTTTTATTTTACACTGAACCATGTGCACAGAAAAAATTATCCACAGCCCTAATGTGATGGGTAACACAGGTTCACCTTATAGGAATGCTGCTGGTGAAACAAGCAGACAACTGTACTTTAATTCACTGAGGAAACAACGTCATGTATTCATAGCCACTTTAAATATCATGCATGACATCAAAAATAGTATTTTGACATGATTAGTTTCACAGCTAAACACACATACTCCATCTCAAATGTTGCACAGGCACAGGTCAACTGATGCTCAGAGAAACTGTATAAATTAAATTGCTGAAATGTGAAATATAATCAGTTGTTGATTAAAAAAAGTCTGAACTTTTTACAAAAGTAGTTAAATGCATTTGATTTGTTCAACACATTCTGTATTTTATGGGGGAAAAAGTGGGCTACGTGAGACATTTGCTGGTTTACTGCTCTTGTGTCTTCTTAAAAAACAAAAAGTGGTGAGATGTTTCAGCACAAAGTCTTCCCTTACAATCCTCAATGTTATACCACCTTAAGAAAGACAAAAAAAGAGAAGTAACAGGGTCTTCACAATGTGCTAGTACTATAGCGGACAATGAGAGCAACATTTACTGAAAGGTACACCTCACTGCATCAGAGACACACACACACACACACACACACAAGCAAACATCCATCATTATCAACAGAAAGTTACAAAGGCTTTTTAAGGCTTTAACACATGACTGTACATAAGCACGACTGCAGAGTTTCAGCAAGATGACTGTTACAGGAGAGGTTTCTTTTTCTTTTTTTTTTTAAACAGCGCAGCATTGACACTGAAAACACATCGACACTGGAGACTCGAATTTGCCGTCAGTCACGTTTTTAAACCCATACACAAAATAATAACAATAATCAGTTGAAATCAACCATCAAAACAAAACCGAGGGACTTGAACATAAGAATTGTAAACTGTAAACAATGGACTTCTCGGAGGTAGGGAAGTGGGTTTGTATTGAAGCTTCTAAAAATATTTCTTCTATGATTAAAACAGATCTTTAAGCGTAATGAGACTGTATCCTAAGAGCTGTAACAACACAGTGGCATTTTTTGACTGATTAACACCAACAATAATAATACAAAGACCAAGAGGCACAAAATCCATTACGATGCTTACCATGATACAAATTAAAATTTTTATTGCACTAACAGAAAAACTAATCAAGTTCCAATGTGGTTTGGTTGGACCATTCAGAAAATGAAAATCCACACAGGAAATTAGTTGTCCAATTAAATTTGCTACAGACACCCCGTTTCACAATGACATCATGCTTTTTTATCGTAAGGTTAACTTTTCATAATGTACCTGCACCTATGATGATGACTGAGTGCAAATGCCACCTAAACTCATCTAATTTGCAATTGAACTAATTCACAAGTGTTAAAGACCAATCATAAACCAAGCAACGGGACAGAGTGAATGTTAATAATAGTAATACTCATTTAAATGCAACCATGAGATGAAATATACAAGTACCTCCTGAGATGATGTCACAGATGCTCACAGATTTGCTGCTTTAAAACTATCCTCATGAAAATCTAGTCTGCACTCATCCCCTGGATCCAGTTTCTGAAACAACCTTTCTGCACACGTACAGTACTAGGAGTGTTTCCCTGCAACAAGACGTTTTCACTTAAAATGATTAATACAGAATACAATTTTCCCCCAAAGGTCCATAATGTCTTCAAAACATAAAAGTAGAAATGAAGATGCAAGTTTAATTAAAGAACCCTGATCTGAGCGGTAAAGACGGAGTGATTTTGACACATCGTGTTCATTCTAAACAAATATTAAAATATGAAAAACTAAACATAACAAAATGCATAAAACCCCCAAAATAGATCTAAATAGCTTTACAATGATGGACAGTTCATCTGATATTTAAATCAGATCTTCAGTTTTACTTGTTTTGCAATTTCTTTAAAAATGAGAGAATATATCAATAATCTATCTGGTGTCTATTGATGGTTCTTAAAGTGTCCAGGCTCACTCTGTGCTAAACTGGAGGATACACAAGACAGGTAAAAACATTTAATCCACTAACAAACTATTTTCTCTTATATTGAGAAGGAATTAATTCAGAAACAGTTAGATGTTGTAGATTTTTGTTTCTGTATCTCAGCAACCAATTTTCACATGATCCTTTTGTCTCATTTTCTTGTCCTAATTACACAACAAAGGCATTCTGCAGCTCTCAAAGTTTTGAAGCAGTTTTGGCATCTTCACTCAAAATGACAAATAATAGATCCACATATTACAAGATTTTAATTTCTGATAGGTTAATCACCTGAAGACAAGCTCATAAACTGTTTCATTGTAATTGATTTTAAATCTGTGACTGTAGGGCTAAATGGGCATTAGGAGCTCAAAAATAATAATTTGACTAAACAGAAAAAATATTGTAATATTTACAGTGACTCATTTACAATACCAGATTTTTTTTTCATGCGATAATTTTAGAGTTGGAAAAAAAAACAAACAGTATTGCCAAACCACTTATTGTTGGCACACCGCTTTATTTTACTTTACAACCAAAACATTTTGGTAATCCATACAGGAAGTCATGATTTTATCTACACTGAATAAAGGTGACTCTTTGAGATGGGGGCAGTTCCTAATAAAATATAGCTCTGGCAGTAAACAGTTCCTTTAGGTGTTGGTTTGATGAGCTCAAATCATCTCCGTGTTTCATTGATTAAATTCATTCTGAATGCATAAACAGGAATTAAGCTAATGCAACTCTCTTCCAGAAAGTGCAAATGAGATGAATAACAGGAAAGAAACTGGCAGAAGGTGGAAAGGGGGGAAAAAAAAAAAAAAAAAAAAAAAAAAAAACTTTAGGTGATGTAAGTTTGTGAGGCAATCACCAGCCTGCATTATCCCAGGCTTCGTCAGCTGGCTTGGAGGGACTCTTCTTTGTCTTACCATCCGCATTCTCCCAGTTGTTGTCCCAGGCCTCCCAGCTCTCCTCTGTGCTGTGTTTATTGTTGGAGGCTCCTTCAGAGCCCCAATTGTCCCAGCTGTCAGAGCTCTTCTTGGCAGAATTATCTGCCATGGTCCAGCTGTCACTGCTGGGAGATTTCTTCTCCTTTAAGGAGCTGTTGCTGCCAAAAGTTTCCCAGAAATCCCTTGCCACGGGTTGGCTGGAGCTGCCTTGATACCCCTCAGTAGCATCCATGTTTTGGTAGCTCTCTCCACCAGAGCTGAACACAGAAGAAAATTAACAATATTAACTGAAAAACCATACTATATTATTGGAATAAAGTACTTTAGGTGAGAGTTTTAAGTAACTTTTACAATATCAAAGTTTGAACAGCAAATTTCTTCAATAATGACTTTTAGAGTATTATTCTCCTTGTGAAGGTTACCAATGACAACTGGCATAGTTAGTAGTTGCCACGACAATACCATTATAACATTTATATATCAAGTTTCCTTTATTGATCTTATTTGATGTTCTAATTTCTGGTCAGCTAATCTGATTGTTGTCCTTTTTGGTATGAATAGAAACATTTCAAATATATCCCTATAATTATTTAAGGTCAATTTTAATACAGAATCACTAAAATAAATGCACTTTCACTACGTTTTAATTTATTAAAATGCACCTTTAAAAGAAGGCAGATAAGATGTTTAATTACCCATCTTGCGGTTTTCCAGTAAACAGGTTTGTCAATTTTGCTCCAGCTCCCTGAACCTAAACAAATGTACAACCAAATTTAAAACATGACTAAAACAATTGTTAAACACACAGTAAACAATGTGAAATAGAATTTAAAAGTGGCACATCATAATTCACACAACACATTAAAGTTATTAAATTAATTCAAACATTGCCGCTATGGTTTAACTGTTCAAAGGATAAAAATAGTTTTATTAACATTACAGGATACATTTTGGTCTACAGTATACTCACCGCCAGAATATTCATGGCAGCAAGAAAAACAAAACATCACATTTAATTAGCATTGTTCAGGCTTTTATCCCCAGTGCAAAACCAGCCTCCCTCCTCAGGCTGACCGGACTGTTTTTGTCCAAGTTTTTGCTCTAAAGTCTCTTTTTGAGGGGGGCAGCTCTCTGTCAGTCAGTCAGGAGGCTGGTTTTGCACCAGTACGTAGAGGCAGAGGTCTGCCCATCATACCTTGTTTGCCAGCCCAGTGATGCCGACTGTCATTTCATCTATCAATTTGCCATCTTTGACCTGGATGAGCCAAATTATTATTAGGAGCTTTGAAAACCAGAAGCACTCATTTACTGCACACTCTGTTGTAGCAGCAGTTAACATTTTGAATGAGAAAAGTGATTGGTTTAGTTGATAGCACCACCAATTAAGAAGGCAAAAGCAAGAAAATAGTAGCAGTTTTAAATAAAGCAAACACATAATAACTACAGACAGCTAGAATTAGAAATGCCAACTCTACATTAGAAGACAAAATGATTTTGTCAAAAGTGTCAGTCAATGGTTTTAGATTAAGCATACCTCTGTCATTCTTCACATCCTTCTGTACTTGGACAATTAAAGGCAATTAGTCGATTGGACTTGAAAAATATAGCTTTTAGTCCAAGAAGCTTAAAATAAGACAGTCCTAAAATTTTACTCAAACAATTCAAAGCACTCAAAATGTGACTGCATACCCAGTTTGCAGACATCCTCAATTAATGGCAGAAGATGCATTTTTTATACTAAAGTCCACAGATTTTGTCGTTTAGTGTAAGCTGGCATTGAGCAGAAAAACTATCAGAGACGAGCAGTGGAGGAAAGAGCACATTCACATCTGAAGCTGTTTTTGTCTAAAAAGCACTGCAGCCCACCACCAAAGCAGCGACTCCAAACATCAGTGTTACCTTCTCGTGGGTAGGTTTGATAACATTCTCATTTATTGTCTGTCCTAACTCTGTGGCCTAGTTGGAAGTCAAGAGAGGAGAGTTCACTTGAATAAAAACATAATTAAATATCCACATTAGTGCAACACACTGAGCTGCTTGTCCTTCAGTTGCATGTAAACACCGAGCATTCACAATGACACTGAAAAAGCTCTAGAGGGAGTAATGGCGCAAAGGAAAAAAAAAAAAAAAAAAAAGCTTACATCAGCTTGCTTTTTAAAGGCAGCACTGCTTACTGCATACTGATTCCTCTCTGTCCTCATCAAACACAGGCTGTCATTTAAGGTAGAGAAGCAAAACATTTTATAGAACATATTTTTAAAGCTAAGAATTCACTCACTTTCTAAGCTGCTTTACACTATACACTTATCTATGATTTGTCTTTTTTTATTTATCTTAGACTTTTTAGCAAATTTTTATTATGTATAAAGCTTTGGCTCCCAGTGGTTCTGACTAGATAATACGAAGACCCCCCCATTCTGTTGTTTAGGGCTTTCAATGGCTAAAAGTGCCACAATTCAACAAATAATCACTCTAAAGACACTAAAATCAGAAAAAGTGCAAGTAAACATTTTAATGTATTTAATGCACAGTTGATTAACTGTAAAGACTGTAATCAACTTTGTATCTGTTACACATCCACAGGACATATAATTATTACAGTTATTAGTTAACAGGCGAGTTGCAGCATATCAATTTATTTCAGTTTGTCAGCCTTACCCATCAACATCAGTAAGTGAGATAGACAAGGCTGAGACGGTGCATAGAAGCTACAGAGAGTAAATATCAATATTATTTATTGTTGAGGAAATGTGACAATAGAAATTAACCCCATAAATACTTATTTAGCAAAGTATTTATTTGATTGACACTTTGGGTTCGTAACACTGGACACGAATTTATTATTATTATTCTATGTACAATCCGCCCAGCACTACACCGAATGCACTGCAGAGTAACATGATGATCTTGGGGGCTATAAAGAAATGTTTTCACATGCCATAGCACATCTTTACATCTAACATCCCTTGTAATGCTTGTAAAAGACAAAAAGAAGTCATGCACAAATGGATAACCCATTATGTATGGAAGTGAGTGAACAGTAGCTCATATCCATAATAAGGGTGGGAATTATTTGCAATCCTTTTTTAATATTACCATTTATGTCCCAATAGACCTCCTGCATCAGGACATAAACTCAAGGCACCAACACAAGCAACTCTTAGTGTTAACAAGCAGAAGCACATTAACATGTATTACAGCAACATTTTCCACAATGGCTCTCTATTTACAATTTGCTTAAAAAAATAAAATAAATAAAATAAAAAAAATGGGGCAGCCTTAAATAAATGATGTGCAAAAATGAGCATGCAGCTATAAACTGCTTTACCGGTTCAGGGGGTGCTTTATAGCCCCTCAACTAAGTCCAAAGAGGGCAGAGAGATATTAGTAATAACACTGTTATCACAGCCTAACATGTACTACATTCATTGCATAATAAATAGCCAGTAAAATACTGCATGTCCATGCCATCAATCGCCTCAAGCTGGAAGAAATATTTCAATAAAATCGACTGAAAAGCACAAAGAAATCTTTGGCTTTACCAGGCTACATGAGATGCTACTCTTACCTTTAAAGTTGCTTGGTTTGCCAGTTTTGTTGTCTATATAAGAGCATAAAAAGAAACAAGATAATGAGTTTCTCAAGTCTTCAAGGGGAGTTATGTTTAAACTCCAGCTTCATATGAAATATTTTAAATTACATTATCTTTGGCAATTGAAGCAAATTTGGTGGCACCAACAGTAAAACTGCTCCAGCCCTGCAAAACACAAAAAATAATGTTAAATAACAAAGGAATAAGTAATCTTTAACAAAACAAAAGAAGAAGTTAAATATACAGAGACTAACTGAATAAATTGAAGACATTGCATTGTTCAAGAAGTCCTCATCCTTCTTCTCTGGGGTTACAGTGTTGCCAAAACCAACATATCGATTCTCTTGGTTCCCGCTGTAGCCTCCCCCACTGAGGAACAATAAAAGCATGTTACATGAAATTACCAACACACAACTTGAAGTGCACAACAAACCAGGATGGAACCAGAAAAACTCTTACCTTTGATAAGAGTTGACATCGTCACTCAACCAATCCTCAAAAGCTTTGTCACCAGAACTGGCTGGATTTTGTCCAGCTCCTCCAGATCTGGATTTAAATAGCACAAATTAGCAAATTCAATGGCTGTTCTGTTTCAATAACAACCAGCATTAATGTGTTCAAATTGTCCAAGTTACCGGTGAGACGATGAAAGGCCCGACTTGGGTTGAGGAGGAGTCCAGTTTCTGGCAGAGGACGTATCAATGGACCACTCCTTCCCCTCAGCTAATGTTGCTACCTAGAAAAGTAAATCAAGACTGAATTCTTTAGACCATAAGACAAAAGTATATTCATTAATTTATTATGGCTTACAAAAATGTTGTTACATCAAACTTTATTTATGTGACAAATCTAAACAAAGTGACAGATTTGAAATTTGAAATGCATATTTTAAATTAAAAAAGTAAAATTTTTACTGTGCATCGTACCGAATTTAGCTCTGTTGCGTCAACATGACATAGAATCATGTTTTGCTGCAATTACAGCAGCAAGTATTTTGGAAATGTCTCAACCAGTTCCATACATAGAGATTAAGTTTTGTCCATCCGTCTTAAAAAAAGCTCAATCAAATTGAATATTTCAAATTCTCCATAACTCAAGCGGCTGTCCAAAAAGTATCTGTACTTTATTTTATTCAAAGGAATCTGATTAAAAGGAACGTAAATTAAAATGCACAACAGAAATCAGATTTTAATCATCCAGTCACACGTCGCATTTTGTGGTAGTAATTTCATAAAGTTATAGGAGTGGGAGTGTTTTCGCAAGACAATTTACAAAGCTGTTTCATTTCCGACAAATAAATACTTAGTAACATAATTTCTGTTTAAAAATTGAAGTCCAAAAGTAGAAAAAAAAAAGTGCAACAGGATGCTGTGTCCTTTCCAGACCAAACGGAAAGTTTTAATTATAAAACGTTGGTTTTGTGCCGCTCACCTTGTCTCTGAAGAGTGCAGCAGCTTTGCTGTTGTACTTCTCCTGTAAGGTCCAGTTTGGGTCATAATCATCTTGGAGTTCTAGAAACATGCGGAACTTCCCATTTCCACCAGCTTTCATTTTCTCCAGTTCAATATCTTTCCACTTGTCCATGGTGACCGAGCGCACAAAACTGAAGAGAGAGGACGACTCGAAGGCTATAACAATATGCTTTGAAACACCAGGAAAATCACTAATGGTCTGACATGAGCCAGACAGATTTTAAAAAATTAGATTTTTAATTTTTAAAGTTTCAGTGTCAAACTGTGACACTTACCTCAGGTGCACTCCCAGGCCTCTGTGCTTCCCAGAGCACTCAAGGCAAATCCAAATGCCATATGTGACACTGACCCACTGAGGGTTGAAAGCCCCACACTCAAAACAAAGCTGCAAAGAAAACATTAGAAAAATCAGTTACAATGTTTTTAAAAAACGCTGCATAGTGGCACATCAGCTTTTTTTCCCAATCTAAATTTTCACAAAGTAAAAATACTGACAGTCTACTCTTAGTATTTCAGAACACAAATTAGGTGCAATGAAAGTATCTTGTTTGGTTGTTTTTGTTTTTTTTACAAATGTTACAAAGGGAAAAAATGTCTGCCAAAGATGACAGCCAACCAAATGTCCACTGGCAGAACAATGACCATCAAAAATTACTTCTAGCTTATTTAGTCACTGATGAAAGGACCATCAAACAGCTTCTCTATAACACAAATACAAGCTTCTTTGTAAAGAAGGGATTCTGTTTCCAGTATGGTAAAATTTTATTTATTTTGGATGAAATCAAATCACACAAATACACCAATGTATGTGGACTTACATTATTCTCGTCTTGGGTTCTCACTTCCTTCAGAACTCTTCTGGTCCTTGGACTCGCCATAATGACACTGAAACACAGTTTGACCAGATCTTTACAATAAGTAATATCAAAGATTGAAAACCATTGGCCTACGCAATCACGAGAAAGACAATTAAATTGACAGTTGTCCAGAAGACACATCAACTCTCTCCAGAAAATCAGTAATCCCAAATATTATAAGATGGCTATTCACAAGACAATGTTATTTATGCAAAGTTGAGTGGAAGGAAAAATTGTGAAGGAAAAAAGGTTCACAAGCAGCAGAAATAACTCCAGCCAGGAGTCAGTGATGATTTGTGGTATCATTTTATTATTATCTGCCAAGTTGGTCCGCTGTGTTTTCTGAAGTCCACAATCAATACAGCCATCTATTTTAGAGCACTTCATCCTTCCCTCTGCGGGCAAGCTTTATGGAGATTCTG
Organism: Poeciliopsis turrubarensis; assembly: GCA_010277015.1. Lineage (NCBI taxonomy): Eukaryota > Metazoa > Chordata > Actinopteri > Cyprinodontiformes > Poeciliidae > Poeciliopsis > Poeciliopsis turrubarensis. The sequence continues at coordinate 1,480,945 of VMRN01000010.1, read as the reverse complement.
ATTTTATTATCCAGGATAATTTGGTACCAATACTTGCTTTAATGATGATGGTGTCACTGTGCTTGATTAGCCAGCAAACTGGCTTGGTCTAAAACTCAAAGAATATTTCTCATCCTGCCAAGAGTTAAGACAGTATACATGTATGTCCAAAGTCAACAATGGCGACAATGGCAACAAAGCTAACGCTATTAAAACTTTGTAAATAGCAGCCGATCTCTGTACAATTAATAAACTCCATTTTTGTTAGACCAAGATTTCAGATATGTTTTGTTAAGTTGCTTAAACTCGATTCTATTTTTCTGAGAAGCTGAATGTAGGTTTGTTATTGAAAAAAGTCAAAATTAATATATTATATATTGAGATGCACTTAAGCCCATCACAATAACTAATTTATCAAATAATTGCTGGGTAGATTAAAATGAGCGTATTTTCCATTATGATGAATAATATTTTTTTGAAGGGCAAAAAAGTTTTGACAGAGACATCATAATACATTTTATTTTTGGTTTCAGCTGATTGTTACTTCCGGTTTATTTGTTTTTGGTTGCTATATTTATTTATTTATTATCAATAGAGCAATAGATTAGTTTGAAATGGTCTTGAAAACAACAATGTTATAATTTATTATAATAACTACTAGGACGTTTTACATTTCACAGACTGAGAGGGTGCCAAACTTTCTATGGGGATTGGGTGCAGAGTATTAGAGCTGGATTGACATGAATTACGTCATAATTTAGTTCTGATCCAAAAGACATCCAGGAAATAACTAGATTTCTAGCTGCAGATCTGGACACATCTTCCTGACCTGTCATTTCTTTATTAATGAGAACGAGTCAGAAACTAGGAGTGGATGTCGGGGAATATAGTTTCCCAATATCCTCAGGGCATGAAAGCAGTTTGGAGAGTTTAAGCTCTTCCAGGACCTGCAGCGGTACAGACTGCCTCTACTGTAGATCTATTTCAGGAAGAGGAGGAAGCAAGTTGACAGCTTCCTCCTCCTGACTTTTTGCTGGCATGTCCAGGAAGAGTCACAGCAAGGCTAAGAAAAAACGAGAACCACCCTCAGGTAGCAGATCACTACAAAGAACATTGTTTGTCAATTTACTGTTGTCAATGTGCTGCACAAAAGAAAATGTTCAGTTTCCACCCATTATAGACTCTACTGTTTCTCTCCAATGCATTAAGAAAAACAACAAAAAAAAAAAAACAAAAAAAAAAATGTCGTTGCACATCTGGTTGCTTCATAAGTTCATGAACTGTATGCTTTTCTGACTCTTCATGATAAAATGAGAATACTTCATTCTGCTATTACTGATGCAATCTTTCAAGCAGTCCTCTAATGATTTAAGCAGTTGCTCACACATGGATGCACAGAAATAAATGGGGACAAATTGGTGAGTCTTATTAAATGATCGGTCTTGGAAATTACACAATATTGTAAATATTTAATGCTCCTCCATTTTATTGAGGAGCAATATCATAGATCTTTTCTCATAGCTGCACTGTCCAATCCCTTGGAAATAACCTTTATATGCACAAACATAAATGATTGTCCAGTTGTAGATTTATAGTTTTAGTCTATTGTTTCACTGTAGAATGGAGAACTCTTAAAGTACACTCCCCCGGAAGAGCATCACGGTCAGAAACCTAAACAAATAACCTGAAAAATTATTTAAGTCAAGGTGGCGGTTTAAGATGCTGGTTCTGCTCCCGCTGTTGGACCGCCGCTATGCGCTGCTGGTAGTAACATTTCATAGACGGAGCGCCGTTTCTGCTCCACCCACAGTGAACTCTCACACCGAATGTAACAGGTAATTTAAAACAAAAAAAGATTTTACATATGTATCAAAACTTTCACTATGTAATAACATGAGATAGATAATCACTGAAAAAAAATAATCGATGCCTCCTCCTTGAGTTCTGCATAATTACTCCGCTCAGTCACAACCAGCCAATCAGAACCAGCATTAATCAGCTCGCCAAGCTCTCAGGAAGTTTTGACTTAATAACTCAGTATTGTTTTTTTGATGCAACCTGCATTTGACTCTGAATATTTCTTTTTTCTTGACATTATTCGATATCGGCAGTGTTGTGAGATTTATTTGACTTATGCATAATTTATGGTAGTGAGGAATTACTGTTAAATGTTATTTTACTGATTGCAGGTTTTTCTGTTGTTCTTCAGACTGAATAGCTGCTGTACTGCGCCTGCAAATATTTTGTAATTTATTTACCACAATGTCAGTCCGGTCCCTCAAGGTGACAGGATGAGTGTAAAAGAATAAGTCATTTCATATTCTTTGTGAAAAGTTTTTTTTGCAAGTACAACTAGTGCAACTAAGGCAATTTTCAAATTTGTTTGTTACACAATCAACAACTCATTGTTTCCATACTACATACAGCAGAAAACAATTGAATGAACAGGCTATAACATTTTGCCTAAAGTGCAGAACACAAAGTCAGTGATTATCAAAAGCATGAATATGGTGAAAAAACTAAAACATGGTGAAATATTGAGCTTTCATGCACTTATGAAAGTGCATTAACTAATTCTAAATTAGTTTTAAGTCTTGAAAGATGACACATTTTGTTGTATCCCCATCTTTTGAGTAAGTAGGGTGATAAACAATCTCTGCTGATGTTTTTGGTTTGGAAAAGTGTGTTTCTTTAAAGCATTTTTGTTTTAATTAATGACAAGTCTAATAGGAACAAAATAATAAAAACTAGTTCACACCTTAACCAATAAAAAACAGAAAATTTGGAAAAGTATTGTTAACATTTGTTATTTCTCTTTTTTTTTGTTAGCATATTTTATATAATATTATTTCCAGGTACATTTTACTCTTTTCACTGGATTTTGGTTCTGGTTTTTTCTATAACTGCATTGCTTAAATATGCATGTTGTTATTAGAATTATTTAAAAGGGTTAATTTTACCTAAATTAGTTTAAAACTAAATAGGACAAACAACATATGTCTGAGTCAGTAATTACTAATTACTTGTTTTGCACCAAAAAAAGATAACTTTCATTTGCTGTAATTGTTATAACTGCATTTCAGAAATTATTTTAACCTGTTTTTGTCTTTAAGTATTAAGCCAAGTATTTAGCCAATGAATCCTATGTGCTTTTAGTTTAGATGAAGAGAAACTAACAACTCATGATGAGCTTTATCACAGCTTTCATCTTTAAAACTACATATGAAGAAAGTTGATCATTTTAAAAGAAAATCAAAAATAAATCATTTCAGGACAGGCTGTCTTATTTTAATCTATATATTTTTATTTATTTACTTTCTGTTTTTAAATCTAGACCTCGAAAAAGAAAACCAGAAACTGGTATCAACCGAAAAAAAGCTTCATTTGTGCATCTCTGAAAAAGTATGAAGGAACAGATACACAAAAAGAAACATCTTTCAGTTTCTGATTTAATCACCATCCAAAACACAAATAATCAGTGTCTGAGGTTAAAGACATCAATAATGTGGCTTTTCATTTAACACAGCTGTTTGGGGGTTTTATCAAAAACACTTGTGTAAAATCCAGTGTTTACAGACCAGTCAGTTTAGTGGTGAGAAAATGTTAAACATTTTCAGTAATGTGTTTTCTCTTTTTGGCTGGTGCTCTGGTGTAGTCGTGTCAAGGCTTTTGTTTTAGATAAACACAGCTACATCACTTTAACTCACCTCTTTTGTTTTCGGGTTAAAGTTACGCATTCATTCTGGCGTCATTTACATTTCAAATCGGGATTCCCAAAACTCACGCCAACCCCGTAATATTTTTACCGACTGGAGGGTTTTGTGTGCTAACATTGAGCTAACCGGCCCTTACCTGACCGCGGCTGATGAACAACAACCAGGACGCTGCTTTCAGACTGTGGACGTTCCGCGGCTGGACTCTACCGTGGGGTTTCCTTCCGTGGCAGATTCACAGGCTGTCACGGGCTGCGTGAAGCTCACAGAGGACTAATAAAAAGCTCCTACGTTAAAAACCGGTGGCCATGTTCCTGTTTGCATACGTTGGCAGAGCAATGCATCACGGGACAAGCCTAAATTCTTATTCTTTCAGTTAATGTGGAAGGATGAAGCGGAAATTAAATTAACTACCGACACCTGCTGGCCCAAATGTGTTACTGCGAACAAAAAAAAACAAAACCTTGGGATGATATTTTCTGTGAAAGAAACCATGTAACGTTGTGTGGAAGTAAATATGTGCCATCATGAGCTGAGAAAAAGTTACAGTTATGTGGAGACAGAGGTCTTTTTTAAAAATAAAGTTTATTTACAATTCAAGTCAAACATGGACTACGCTCACAACAAAACAGATTTCATAAATCATATATATAAATTAAGGACAATTAACCAAAAGGCGATGTCTTGAAGGTTCAATACTCAATAAAATATTAAAAAGAATCTTTTGTTCACCCGATACACAACAAAAAGGTCTAACTATGAAAACTTACATTTTCAAATGTATTCAACTTAGATCTTAGCTTTTGAATAATGTAATCCAATGTGTAAATAAAAGTGGTAATGTAGATAATTGAATATTTTATATTGCTGGACTGATCCACTTTAACATCTAAAGAATAATTGAGCAAATGAATTGAGCTATGAATTCAGTGTTTTTATCATACCGAATTTTATATCAGACATTCTGTTGTCTAATAAATGAAAATTGCTAATAACAGACTGTTATTCTGTTAGAGTTTGACCAGGAGTCAGATAATAATGTGAAATCGCTGTCTTTGCTTTGTGAAACTAATTTTGATTTCAGATTTAGACTCAAAATGCTATCTGGTTTTCATCCCAAAAAATAATCCAAATTATAGGAATTAGAAGTAAATTGAAGTTCACTGTTTGAAGAGCGGTGTACACATATGTGACCACAGTGCGGCTTGTTTGGAACAGTCAAATAAAACCTGAAGAAGAGATAAGGTAATCGTAAAGAGTCTGAAGTTTGAAGTTCATTCATCTCACATGCTGCTCTTTTAAAGACTCTGGCCGGCCTTTTATGAGGAGAATAATGCACCAATACCATTAGACGCTCTTATCTCAAAGAAAGAAATTGCATATAACGGGTGTTACAGTGACTGGAGGAGCATGTCTCTCATCTCAACTCGTTCATCATCATGACTGCATCAACAAGCTTGAGGCTGCGTTTGCCAACCTTTGTGTTGGTGATGGAGGTTGTGATGATCACACTCTTCGCCATCTTTGTCACCTATGACGATGACTCCAATGCGAAGCTGCAAAACAACGAGACCAACCCGATGGAGAACTCAATGTATCGGGACTACCCGTACTTTGCTGATGTTCAGGTGATGATCTTTCTGGGCTTCGGTTGCCTGCTGGCCTTCTTTCGCTTCTACGGCTTCAGTGGGATGGTGTTCAACTTCCTCACAGCCACCTTCGCCATCCAGTGGGCCATTCTGATTCAAGGGTACTTCCAGTTTTACTCCGATGGTAAAATCCACTTGGGAGTTATCAATCTCATAAATGCAGAGTTTGCCTGTGCTGTGGTCCTCATCTCATTCGGAGCTGTGCTTGGCAAGACCGGCCCTGTTCAGCTCCTGGTCATGGCTTTGTTGGAGATTCCTATCTTTTCTGTCACCGAGTGGGCTGTACTCAAATATATACGGATCAATGACGCAGGAGGCAGTATTCTTATTCACTTGTTTGCCTGTTACTTTGGGCTGGGGGTAACGTTTGTCCTCTATCGCCCTAGTTTGAATAAAGGACACCCCAAAGAGACCACGAGTTATAACTCTGACATTCTGTCTGTGATGGGAACGCTTTTTCTTTGGGTGTTTTGGCCTTCATTTAACTCTTCTCTCACATTTAAAGGTGATGACCAGCACAGAGCCGTACTTCACACATTCTTAGGCCTGAGCTCATCCACTATCACCGCCTTTGCCCTCTCTGCGATGTTCAACAAAAGAGGCAAGCTAACAATGGCAGACATTCAGAACGTGACACTGGCAGGTGGAGTTACCGTCGGGGCTTCTGTGGACATGATGATCTCCCCAGTAGCTGCATACGCTCTGGGCATCATGGGCTGCACTGCCTGCTTCTTAGGCTACAAGTACCTCACTCCCTTTTTGGCTCAGCGCCTGAGGATCCAGGACCAGTGTGGCATTCACAATCTGCATGGACTTACCGGACTCATATCATCCACTGCGGGGATCTGTGCTATCCTCTTGGCCACTGAAGACACCTACGGGCCCAGCATGTATCAGATCTTCTCCCACCGCGCTCCGCCAGAGGGAGATCCGAAGCTGCTGGAGCTGCAAAAGCTGATTCCCGGGCTGAAGCCAGGTCTGGGCCGCACTGCTCAGGAACAAGCTCTCTTTCAGGTTGCAGCTGTCTTTGCCACTATTGCTGCAGCGGCAGCTGGAGGGCTCCTCACCGGGCTGGTCATGAAGCTGCCATTCATGGCGTCTCCATCTGATGAGAACTGCTTTGATGATGAGCTTTTCTTCGATGTGCCTTCAGACTTTGACGGTGGAGAGGTTCTCAAAGCTCTCGAAAACTTTGATGCAACAGAAAAAGCAGAAACTTTGAATACCCAAGTCTGATGTTTCTAGCCTCTTTCTTAAAGTCAGATTTTGATGCAAAAAGGATTTTTACATAATTTGTTTTCAACTATAGAAGTAGAGTTTGTTTGTACAAACAGATTGTACAAACAATCTGGCATGTTTATATGGTCCATTTTTAGGTTAGACTTGGTTCAGTGTTTTTATTTTTAACAATGATCTGTGTTTTTCTCTGTATACTATCCCACTAACGTTTTTTTCTACTTACTTGCTTTACCAGTTTACTTGTATACTTAATTTCATTTAATCTGTGACTCCTGTCTTTTGTATCTTAACACTCATCCTGATGTTTTGTCTTGCTAATTTTGTTTTACAGCTAGAATCTATTCTAGAATGTAATGTAACATCCACCTTTTGCCGCCAATGTGTCTTTCCTCTGCAACAATTCAGTATTTGAATTTATTTTACTTTTGAAGAAAATGTAAAATAAAAATATTTGATTGATTGATTATATACACAGTACATGTATATTACTCAAAAGTGTACCACATTATTCATATTTTTTGTCACAGTTTGTTGCACATTTGAAACTGAGCATTTTTAACTCAAAGTCCTTTCAATGCTGAGTTCAGAATTTCACAACAATTTCTCCAGACACTTTCCTTCAAATGAAGTGCATACTGTTCAGTTTTATGCCCGACATACGCTGCATTTAGATTCAGAGACTATAAATAAGACTATAAATGAGACTATAAATAAGTTTATAGTCTCACTTATCATAAACTGAATTGGTAAAATGTCAACTGTGTAATTTTGCTCAGCAGATTAAATTGACTCACATCTGTATTGTTCATACTTTCACAAATCAGCAGGTAGCATTAAGATATTTTTCGCTCTAAAATCTACTTAGAAACATGAAATTTGAGTTATAACTGGGATAAAGGGGTTTTGTTATGGGGTTTTTTAATCAAGGATGCATAAACAGATCGACAGAGAAAACTTTGATTCTTTTACAGACATCAGGCTAAGCCAATAAAAACCAATAAAACAAGAAATCACTCTGAATATAATCAGTGTGAAGATATAATCTTCCTCCATCCAAAGCTATAAATGAAAATAAACTGAGCTGGAGTTTGTGCTTCTTGGTATTGCATCATGTACTATCAATACAAAGGTTAAGTACCTTTTATTAAGTGGGGGGATCAACTTATCTAATCATAAAAAATTACTTTTAAACTCTTGACATGATCGCTGTTACACTTGCCAGAGTTTCACTTGCCAGAGTTTCACTTTTGACACCCAGCCTATAACAACATAATTAGACATTTGTAGCAACGCTTGAAGCCAGATATTTACACACACTGTATAAGAAGAAACAGAGCCTTTCTCTCTCATTGCCTCATGCTAAACGTGAGAAAATTCTCTTCTTGTTTTGGTCATTTAGGATTTCTAAAATAATTTATAATTTCCAAAAACTAGAGATTTTTAATACTTTTTTCCAAAATCATAATTGTGTATACATAGTGTTTGCTAGAATTGCTTTTTAATTTTTATGGCTTGGGTCAAACATTTGTGTATCCCTCCACAAGCAACACAATATTTTTTCTTTTGATTTTCCCTCAATGTCACACAAGAAAGCCTTTGAGAAGTTGCCTTTAAATTCATCCATTTGACTGAAATATTCTGAATTAACCTGCAAGAAGCTTATGAAGGCATGTCCATATCATCTAGACTTTATAAATTATCTATAGTTACGGGAATCTTTGTGCCTTGAGTCTGTCTTTAAGATTTATTTACTACAAATCTTAGTAAATAAATTGCACCTATTGCACATCAATAGGTGTAATTGATGTGTTTTAGAATGACACATTTCTAAAACACATCAATTGCACCCAAAAAAAATATCTTTGCAGCTAAAAACAAAATTTAAACTAATAACAAGTTGCACTAATAATAGTCTTTCCCTGTGTGTTAGACTTTCTTATCTCCCACAGGGATTATTATGACAATAAATGTTAATGCTGCTACGATAAAGGTGCAGCTGTGATAAATTTAACATACAATCAGCAAGACTCTTTGTCCTAAGAAGTGTGCACACATCTGGCACTGACAGTTTATATCTGTATTTTCAAATCCTTTGCTGATGTGTCTGTGCTCCATCATCCCATGTTTGAATTGCCTCCTCAGTTTGTCACCAGGTTCTGCAGAGACTTATTGTTAATGAGCCATCATTTGGAGAGCCAGGAAAAGACATAAAACACACATTATGTCTTAAGTATGGCGTTACTGGTGCTATCTTTGTTTTCTTTTTATAAAAATTTTATTCAACTCAGTAAATTTGATTTCACCTTTGGTTCTTTGTCAGTCAAAGTTCAGGTATTGTTGTCTGGTTCCAACATTGTCCTATCACACTGCACATAGTGCACTTAATAAAGATTACAACAAGGAGCAGAAATTTACCGCACTGCCCCTGGGAGTCAGCACTTTTTCTTCCCAATGGACGTCTGAGGGCAAGTGGGTGTTTTTATAATGATCTGGTCATTTAAAAGTTTAATAATCCTGCAACAATGTCTAATGAGTTTCTGCACTGCTGATAAAGTAATACACACTTAAAAAAAATTAACCAATTTGTAACATGTCAGACCTGATTTGAGTTCACCTGACATTTTTAAAAAAGCAGAAAAACCTGAAAAGCTTTCCCTGCCGCTAGATTCCCATTATTGGCACTGATTGCTGTGTCACACTTTTAAACAAATCGTTCAGTATGAAACATATTTTATTTAACCAACAATTTAACAAAAGTATTCAAAGAATTTGTATTTACAGGCATCATTCGCATAGAACCCACAAGTAATGAACATAAAGGAGTGAAAGGTTGCACTTAAACTAAAATTAGTACATTAATACATGTGCAGACATAACAGGTCCATTTAGTTCTCAGTTTGCTTCAAGTTATCCTGTTGGTGTCATTCAATGTTTTATTTTTCAAAATTTAAATGCATTCTAATTTAATTATACTGGACCGAATTGGAAAGACCTGTTTGTCTTCAGGTCCTGAGAATACCAGGGGCTGAATAACACTGAGTGATGTACTTCACTGCTGCAAACAGGCCGTCAGTTCAATGTGGTGACAAATAGCGCCCTCCTGTGGTGGAAGGTGAAGTTTTGGAAACATCCTCCATCCTCCTCTGAGCGTCTATAGGTCGTCTCAGAGATGGTTTGCGTAGCCTTCTTCACCAGCCGCAGTGTCGACCGTTTTGGCTCGCTGAGTTTGCACGGAGGCGTACAGATCGGACATGGTGGAGACAGCGTCGTCTATGGTGACGGGTTCTTCCGTCTCTTCCTCTCCGGGTTCCTCTGGCTCCTCTAAATGCACGATATCTGAGACCTGAATCTGTGGAGAGATGCGCCCAGACTGAGGCCTGGGAGCCTTCAGGGTCAGGTTGGCGTAGCATTCCTGACTTTTGGACTGGAAGGATACAAAAAAATAAAGATAATTTCAGTATTTGATAGATAAATGCTTTATTCAGTTGAGCCCCTGTAAAGGTTTTACCTGTAAGTCAGGATGGCCCCGGGGTGCAATCCTTAAAGATGAAGAGCTCAGTGAGGAGTGAAGAGGAGCAGGGTCTGTATACACAGCTACACCTGTTGACAACAACATTACAATTTATTTAAAATATTTCCACCAACACGTGAATATGCAGAGACACACACAGAGGACCTACTTTCTTCAATGTAGCTTAAATTCCCATAAATTGGATTGTCCTCCATTTGTCTGGAACTCCGACTTGAATTTTAGAGAAAAGGATGAAAAAGGTCCATGAGTTTCTTCGTGTTTAGTCAAAGGAAAGGAAAGAGATTGACTTAATCTCAATTAAACATAAGTTACATACCTTTGTCTCTTCCTGCACCGACATCTTCTTTTCCCTGTTGCAACATAAGCAATCATATATTCTCCATAAAAAACAAAAACCACTTTTCCTCTGATATATGAAAGAAAAAAAAGATAATTACCTGAGCAGACCTTTGACAAGCAGTATGTAATATTAAACAATAGTGTTAGTGCCAGAACTGTACCGAGGACGTAGATGATGACATGGGCATTTGATTTCAACCAATCACACTCTGTGAAAAAACAAAAGCACAACTGTAAGTTATGACATGCTACATTTCCTTGCTTCATTCCTTTCATGTGAATTTGCAGCAGAAATATTTCAAACTGATTGTTTCCTCCGACATGAAGAATCAATAATTAGCTAAATCTTCCATCTGTATTTGTACTCTGACTTGTTATGACAGCTGGCACCCGAACTTTGCATGATATGCAGGCAGAACACAAAGTTCACAAAGAAATGCCCAACCTGCGCAGTGAGATGGCAGGGCTTACCACAGATCCACCACACCGTTAACCCTGGCCAATGTCAGAAACAGTGGAATAGTATTGAGAGGAAACATTTCATTTGAAACAAACACACCTGTATGGTCACTGATAAAATAAGCAATTGCTTTTGCATTGACTATTTATCCACATCCAAATTTTAAACTAGATTTCCAGCCAATTATAAAAATCCATTTAAACATTGAGATGAACAAACGAATAAATACTGAACTGAAGGAAACAAAACTGTGATTAACTAAGTGTTAGAGTCATGCACTCTGCATCCTGACAAAATGATTTACATCACAGCTTTGCTCAGTCGTCAGCAGAAGAAGATGTGGTTTCGCAGAAACTTTTGCAAGCATGGATGTGCAAGCAACTTTCTTTAGATGTTGCGGGAAAACGAATTCAGCGGAGCATGCTGAATTTCTTTCCTGCCTGAAAAACCGCTCTGAAAGGGTTGGGTTATTTACTGCCCTGACATTTGTTTTTGCAGCTCCAGCACATTATATGACAGTTATTTAAACTATTTAATGCAGACGCTTGAACTTATCCTACTACTGTGTATTGGATTTATTTAGCTATGTATTAAAGCGTAACTGATGAGAAAATGAACTGTCTTTTGATTTATTTATTTTTTTTCAGATTTTGTAATCGCACGCCGTATGTTAGGAGAGTTATCAAATTTAAATTTAAATTTAAAGATTACTTTACACAGCGTCAAACATATTTAAGATAGAAGTTAAGTTGTCAGCAGTCAGCGTTGGGTTTGTTCCCTTCAAACACCATTTTCTGTAGAAAGCTGTTCCGAATACATGTAACCATAACACTGATTACTAAGTGAAACGTGAAATATGCAGCAGAGGGCCTTAGCAGAAAAGATCTGGAGGTATCACTTCGACCTGAATCTCATCAATGCCAGAAATAGAGATCTCAAAAGAGCGGTGTGTGCAGGGGAGCGCATGGATCTTGCAGAGCTAAGAGCTTTTGGTACAAAGAATGGATGGACTTAAGTCCCTCAGTGGAAAAATAATAATATATAAACAGGGATTCTTGCTTATTGAAGGAGCTTTGCATAAAAGAATCCTTGCTAGTCTGAATACGTTCATTGAAAACCCTTTAAATTTCACATGTAAATAGTTTAAATGCAATAATGCAGATTAGAAAACAATATAAAAATCACTTTTTTTAGGTGGAATTACATAAAAGACAAAAAAGTTGTGCACGCAAGAAAAAACTAATTCACAACATATAAAAAATAAAAAGTTGATTTATTAATGTAGTTGAGCAGAAAATGATCCCTGGCAGACTCAGGTTTAAAGTGATACATTTTACCAACATATTTCTTCTGAAGGTGACATGAATGTGTTCGAGTGACGCAGTCAGAGTCCCACCCTGAACCTCCTAAAAATTAGGGTGATGGCCAGGAAGCCTTACAAACTCAAGAAGCTCGAGAAAATTAATCAGAAATCAGTAGAACGGTTTAATTTCTGTCATGCCAATAAAGATTTTTAAGCTTGACTATCATGTCAATTATCATACATGGCATTTTTGTTATTGATGTGGAAAAAAAAACAGATAAATTATATATTTAAAAAAAATGTTTTGACATTATTCAGCAAACTGTAGGATTGAACAAACAATGGATATTATTATTATTATTATTATTATTATTATTATTATTATTATTATTATTATTATTATTATTATTATTACTGTTGTTATTATTGTAAAAATATTTTAAAATAAAAATTACGTCCTCATTTTGCTGCATATTGTGACAAAAATGGAAATGGAAAAAAATGTGACTACTGAGCCATTGATCGGCTGAATTTAGGTTTAGATCACGGTTATTTAAAGTTTAATTGTAATATTTATGACAAGGTACGCTATGCTTTCAAAAGTTGGTTTAGGTGCATTGAAATTTCTGTAAGCTAACTTTTCTTTTCGGCGTGATAAGAGGTTTGCTATGATTTTAAACATTTGTACTTGTGCTTTACAAAACCTTGTAGCATCGTATTCACCTATGCTTCATCATGGTCGTGACCTTCCTTCAATGGAAAATGTCACCAGAGTGTGAGAGTGGTGTGTGTCGGTGTGAGGGGCATTTAGCAACAGATTTCTTTTTGACAAACTGCGTAACCACAAACAAACAACAAACAACAGTCGTTCCATCTATTTTTATCTAGAGCTCATATTCTCCCTTTTAGTATTTTTCAAGTTTAAATTTACTAAGATGCGACGTCTGCGTTGGTCAACCCTAACTATACAAAATAAAACAAGTGAATTAATAACATAAAAATAAAAAAATCTCATGCTGTATTAAACGTCAGTGAGTTCTCGTCTGCTCTAAGACGTGATCTAAAAACACTGACGGCTGAAAACTGTCTGAACAACTTGCTCCTGCAGTTTAGACCTTATTGGAGCTAAAAGCAAGTTATTATTAGAACCAAAGATTTCTGTGAAACGTCCAGAAAGCAGAACTTTAAAATCTATCCGAGAATGAACTACGTGGGCTGTATTTATTAAATGAAATGTGCAAGTTACGTGTTTTATTCATCCTTTTTCTTGGGATAGTTGTAATTGTTCAGGTAAAAATAGGATGTGATGGAACATATACGCTTTCGAAACAAAAAACACAAACAATGTTTAGTAATATAACCACTGACATTTAGTCTTCCTCTGTTGTCTGCCTTCTTGGAGAAATGTATGTCCATATTCTGACACGCCCTATAATTCACCAATAACATCGTTCCAATACAAATAGTAAACAATTTTACAAGCAACTGCAGAAAACTAGTAATATTTCTTAAGCTGTATATGCCAGTTGTTTCTGTAAGCAATAAAAAAATAACTTTTTATCTGCTGTGCCACAATTCATCATAAACACTTTTTATTTTCAAATAACTTTGTTATATCAAAAAAACACAAATGCATTTCATCTAACGACAAAAACATATAAAGAAACTGAACAATGAGAAGCAGACAGAGACATCTGACAACTCTGAGTTGCACAATAAAACATGCTGGCAGGTGGTTACGCATTTTGCTCAAAGTTTTATATTTCACAACATGCAGTTGGTGCAATTCCCTATTTGAGCTATTTAAGATTTTGTCATCGCTGAGTAAGTGTGAAACATCGAAAAGACGATACAAATATGAAGCTAATGAAACAATAGAGACAGTAATTTACTTTCTGAAATTAAGTAGCATTCATTGAAAAAGTTACTTCTATACCTGCTGCAAAGCGTAATGTTGTCTAATATTCTGTGAGAGTAACATTATATTACCTAAAAATAAAGTTATGTCTCTTAAATCCTTTGCGTAATTACAAAATACTTCTAGGCTGGCATTTTTAAACTAAATTTTACATTCAACTTTTGAATCTCCTGATCACTCATGCTCCTTCTTTCAACACTTACCTTTCACTTGTGTTTGATTGCAACAACACTCCATGGCAGAAACAGCTTTAAAATGAAATTAGAAACGCTTCAAACTGATTGTTTCGCTGGGTAGACGACTCTACAGAGTGCGATGCATGTTTCTGTTTGCACACTCTGATGGCATGCAGGAGGCCCGTCTGGGTTTTATTTTTTTTCTCAAAGGGTTGTCACAGGATGTATGCTTTTGCAGAAAGCCACAGGCTTTTTTTAGACTCCAAGAGCATCAAAGGAGAAAGAGGCCAGATAAACCCGAGAATCTCAGGGAGCATTTTCAGAAACACATACTGCATGTACGCTGCATGCACATGTGACCGAGGAGGAGAAAATAGTAGTGTGCTAAATTACTGCAAAGATAACAAGATAAATCTTACCTCACTGAGGGAAATGAGGTGATTTTCTGATTCATTCTCATTTTCTTAGCTTTGCTTACCATCAACTCTTTTTCAATTTGAATAATTGTGACAAACAACCTGCTCGGTTAATGTGAATTTTAAATCTTAAGGCTGGATTTGTTGCAAGAGTGGATGAAGAGCATTTAGAGGAGTACAACTTCAATTTAAAATGACTATCAATGTGCCCTACAAGTTTCTAGGACAACAATGTTTCTGTGACTTTCAGACCTCCAAATGTGAAAGTACCATTAATGGTTTACCGAAAAACCTCTACCTAAAAATAGTCACCATCTGCCTGAGTGTCATTTTATTTTGGGGTTTTTAATTGTACATTTGTACTCTTCTCTCTCAACCTTTTAAAGACCATGTAGTAGAAACAACTTCAACCAGTAGACACCAGGCTTTGACTGAAGAACTGAACAATCAAGTGTGGGCTGACCAAAATGTCAACTGCAGTGAAAATGACGATACAAAGGCCCAGAAAATGTAATGACATTTTGAAGCAATTATTTTCTAAACCAAACAGGGTCCAGATGATACACATATCACTTCTAACACTGTGCTAAGTGTCACTTTTGTAAGTTTCAGAGAAACTTACAGCAAGCTTCTGGCATTACTTTACGGATATTGGATCAGCACTGAGGTCGTTTAAAGAGAGGTCATGGCTGGTTGCTGCCATGAGACCAGCTTTCAAACATCATTTTGCTTGATTTGTCACTCTGTTGTCCCCAAAAGAAGAGTGGAATGGGTTTTACAGTCACTGTTTGGCTGTAAATTGGGTTTTTATTTAATAAAGTGACCAAATGTATTTTCTCTGACGTTGACATTTTAAATCTGATGAGTAAAACTTCCAACAAAAGCTGATCAAATGCTGAAACCGGTCAGATAGCCATGAAACTACATGTTTACTTGAATTATAAAAAAATCAACATTAAAATGTAACTTCTGCGTCTGATTATTGCTCTTAAAATACATTGTAGTTGCTGTTTGTAACATCTTTTCCTTCCACGGAAAAAGAAAGTAAAAAGTGAAGTTCAAATGGAAACAAACAACACACTAAGGCTATCTATAAGATGGCGGCCAGCACTGTAATTACTTTAGAGAACTAAAATCAAACAACAAATGAAACTTTCCGAGAACGTCAGTGTACCAAGCTAAATTTAAACGCGAAAGCACAATTAAATTTAGCTTCACTGAAACAGTACGAAAACAGATCTCAGCGTGTTTTCGAACTGTTTTACAGTGCAAATGTAAGTTAGAACCAAAGTGAAAACTGGGTTTTTATTGGTACCAATAAACAAATAAATCTAATTCTCAGTCTTTCATGTTGTTCTACTATCACTTACATTGCCGTTTATTTTTCAGCGTGGACTCAGGAAGTCACATTAACAGATGTGGTTGTTTTTAAATATGTATTAAATATCTGTTGTATTTTGAAACATTAATTGATACTTTGAAATTTCCCTGATGTATGAGAGTAGCATGGATGTCTGAACTGTGTGTCTCTGACTTGACTATGAAGCTGCTCCTGGTGTAGGCTACCCTACACCAGGGTTGGAGTTAGTAATAATTTAATTATGAATTGTAATAAAAATAGTTTTTATAACAGGATCAAACATCGAGAAGCAGCATTCAGCTTCCATGCACTACATATCTGGAAAACATGTCCAGAAAACCACAAAATAGCTAAAACACTGAATTCCTTTAAATCGAGACTTAAAAACCACCAGTGTGGAGATTATTTAATTAATAATAACTGGAACTTTGATCAACATATTTTGATGCATGTAATCATTTTGATGATTTCATCAAAATCATTGATATAATAATTTTTTTTTATTGTGAACTGGTGAGAACTGGTGAGAATTGGTGAACGCAAATAACTTTGAACTGCTATACAAATAAACTTTGTTTGACTTTTTTTAATTATATCACTTATATTTCTGATTTCTGTTTTTAATTTATTTACTCTTAATCTAAATGTTTTGTACATTAATCCATTTGTGTCGTTAATAAATGTGATAATTATTTTTTTCTTTTTTTTTCAGGAGAAAACACAAACTATCCGGTTTCCGAGCTGCCTTTGAACGCACCACACGCCTTCCAGAGGCGGTTCCTCTCCGGTTCTCCCTCCTCCTGCTCGCGCGCTGCCCTCTCTTCTCCCAGCCGCTGATGTGTTACTACCGTCAGCCTGTAAGTCTGCGAAAATGTTTGGCTTCGGGTCGAAACTCCTGCTGCTTTTCCTGCTGGCCTTCCCCTGCGGATTAATATCAGTCGGTGAGTGTTTATTCCCTCTTGAAAGCAGAGTTTTGGTTTCTCCCCGCTTTTTGTTAGTCTTTAAAAAAAAAGTTACCAGTCCACATTGACGTGGCACATCCACTCAGCTGCGCAGTGGGAGCCCAATGAGCCGCTTTATGTGCGCCTATTTTCCCTGTACATCCATTATCGCAGAGTTAAAACTCAGCTCATTTATAAACGGCCACCGCTTATAAATGACAGTAAAAATCATCCCATAATTACTTCATGCGGTATTTCTCGTTGCTGGGGTTTCTGGATGTTGGGGCTGCAGCAGCTGCAGCTGCAGCACCCCATGCTGGGACACGTCATCATAGATAAGAAGGGGACCTCACTTTGTTTCTGTCTCCTTTCACTGACACATTCAGGGACTGCTGGTCATTTCAGCCTGGCGCCTCGTTTCAGATGCTTGTACACAGTAAATAGATAATAACACTTTAACCTTCAGTTTAGCTGGAATGTGGTGACATTTCCACTGATTTGGGTCATGAAAGAGAAAGTTAAGAAGAGTGCTTCAACTTTTCACAACAGTTTGTGCAGGTAAGCGTATGCCTGTAGGATTATTCTGTAAATATAAAAAAAAAAGTCAGATTTGTTGTTTAAGTGAGGGGAAAGTTTTGCCTATTTGGAGCTATATGGGTAGCAACAGGTGGGGGTGGGATCTCACTGTGTTGCTCAGGGTTCAAACAGACAGAGAAAATTCTGGTCTTTATTTTTCTTATTATTTTCTATTTGAATTTAAATCATGTATGCTAATATGGACACCCTGCTTGGTTTATATAACATATATTTGACTTTTTTTCTGTACAAAGTATCTTTACTCTTGAATTAAAGTGAAAATTACATTAATTTTAAAAAACTGTATTCTTCTTGTGATCTGCTAATAACCAGAATTTTGCTGAGTATAATTTTTAATCTGAACACACAAACAGCACATCTCCAAGCCTTAAAGCGAGCCACCTGCAGCCCTCCTGTGGTCCTGACACTTTGCTGCTTTCTGTTCTTGAAGGTCAAGTCTCTGCACAGTCAGACTCAGCCGAGGACGCTGCTGACGACGCGGATGCTGCAGTCGACGAGGAGGAAGATGAAGACGAGATGGTTGTCGAAGAAGATCAGATGCAGAACATGGTACGTCGCACGTCTGTGGTCGTGTTGCAGAATGTCAAGCGCTGATACGTTACGGTGCGATTCTGTGTTTGCCTTCAGGACGGAGGTGAAGACGACTCTGATGATTCGGCTGAAAAACTTGTAACTTCACACCCCGATGCCGACACGACCATCATCTTCACAACAGGCGAAGGTTGCTCAGTTGTTCATTTTTCTTATTTTTTTTATAAAATAATGAAGTAAAAACAAAATACACACTTAAGGTGATCAAACTGGTTGGTAAATGTTGCTGTTTGGTATTTTTCAGAGTTTCCAGCCAATGAAATTGTGAGGTTCCTTGTGGGTTTCACCAATAAAGGAGGTCAGACTTTCACGGTTCAGTCGCTGGAGGCTTCTTTCCGTTATCCACAAGATTTCCAGTTCTACATTCAGAACGTAAGGGACACATTTCTACATGTATTAATTCACCTGCATGTCTAAAATATTTGCCAGAGTTCTTCCGGTTGATCTTTTTCCTGTCGGATCGCCTAACCCTGGGTGTGTCTGTAGTTCACAGCGTTGCCCCTGAACACGGCCGTCCAGCCCCAGGCTCAGGCCTCCTTTGAGTACTCGTTTATCCCGGCTCAGCCCATGGCCGGCCGGCCTTTCGGTCTGGTCATCCTCCTCAACTACATGGATCCTGAGGTGAGGGGAGAAATTGTTTCTTGTTCTTGCAGAACAAACGGCTCAAGATTTGGTTACAATCTAAATGTTCACCACTAGATGACAGTAATTTTTTTTTTTTTTTTAAACGAACTTTTTGTTATCCTCGCTTTATGGTTTTGTTTGATTTTTTTTGTATTTGTGTTTTATTTTGACATACAATCATGTGTACAATAAAGCTCACCTGAAAATGTTTGTGATCAGTGAAACCAAAGAAAAATCCAGTCTGTCGTTCTGACAGCATCGAGTTACTTCTGTTTAATTATAATTAGTTGTGGTTGTGCTTTATAAGTAGTACATTTCTCTGAGTTGATTTCCTTTAATAACACTGAGAGAGATTGTAGAGATATTTAAATAAATCAGGTTTCAGGAATCAAACCAGCAAGGTTACAATCTAATCAATAAGTTGCAATAAGTATGTAAATGTGATTATTCAATTTAAAGAAGAAATGCATAAGTTAAGCTATAAATACAAGTCTTTAAATGTTAAGATTAATCATAAAATTATGACAAATATGACCAATAATGAGCTACAGAGATTATGCTAAAGTCGCTTTATTTACAAATTGAATTGTGGATTGCGTTACATGTTTGACTATGCATTAAATATTATGAATAAAATTACACATTGATTACACTTTCATTCAAACCATGACATATAAACTTATTTACTAGGAAAAGCTCTTTTTTTTCTTTGGTACTTTTGGCCCCTCTCTAAAAAGAAATCTATATTATGTATAAAAGAAGTACAAATAATGTCTAAATGGTGTAAGATGACATTAAGACTAGTCTTTAAAATACTTTTTCTTTTTCTCTGATGTGTTTGCGAATTGATGCTGATCCAACCAGACACACGTTTCCTCTCTAACCTTTTGCTTTTATTTAGGGCAACACGTTCCAGTCTGCCATTTACAACCAGACTGTCATCATAACGGAGCGAGAAGACGGACTGGATGGAGAAACGTAAGGCCTTTGACTGAAATGTCAGTCATATCCTGCCACTGACATACTTACAGATACAAACACGTAGATAAGGCATGTTCTCTCCTGCTTCTGCAAAGTTTGCAAAGTGCATAAAAACAAGGAAGACAACAAGCAAATGCATTACTCTGAAATGACTGCAAATTAGAGCAATTAAACCAGTGAATCCAGTTAAAAGCTAAATTATTCATAGTCACATTAGTTTTGCAAGCTTCCCTTTATTTCAGCTTTTAGCTCTTTTGCACAGCATCAGCTCCCCCAGAATATTAAAAATCTTGTAACAACCTGTCAAAAAGGTGTGAAAGTGACACAAAGAAACGAGACGTGTGTGTTGAATTGCCGCGAATCGAGATGAGCAAATAAATCTCACCTTCCTCAAACCTCACTGAAAAAAAAAAAACGTTTGGCCATTTAACGCTCTGTTTAGTTACTGTGTGTCTGTAATTCATCAGGAAAATAAATAATTTAGTTTTGTGTTTGCAGGATGTTCATGTACGTGTTCCTGGGTGGGCTGGTGGTCCTGCTACTCTTTGGGATGTATCAGGTTCTGGAGAACAGAACGGTATGCATTTCCTCAGTAATTTGGACTGTTTTGTTGTGTAAATGCATCAACACATGAAATTGATAGAATGAAGTAGATCTGATGAAGAAGTCACCTTTCCTTTATGTAGGGAAGTGCAATAAATATTGTAAGATGTCAGTGACTGTACAAAAACTACATCACGTCTGTGTTTCTTAATTATAAAACTTAGCGTCTTACAAACATGACTATGTCCCATTAACTGTTTTTTCATTTATTTAAAGCCACAAACCTCAGTGTTTTTTTTTTTTTAATTTAATGTGATAGACATTTTGTGAGGTTGATGGACAAGGATACTTGTTTGTGTTTTTTTCTGAAAAGTGGGGCTTGCACTTTTATTTAGCCCCTCTGAACACTATGGAGAGCAACATTTTACTGCAACTACAGATGCAAGTGTTTTCTGAGTATCCTCAATGGGAACTTCTACCTCAGTCTAAAGTGTCTTGCATGTTTAGTTTCTACTCTATTTATCTCCGTCCACCTTTAAATCTGCTGTTGCTGGGAAACAAAACAAGCAGCTGAATGCAACACTTTCCTGGTTTTGATTTGGAAAAAAAGCTCAACACTGGGATTCTTCTTCCTCGCCACCATCTGATCCTGCACTACATTGTTTTCATCTACAGTTCCCAACTAAACGCACTGAACTTCAGAGGGCACTGATACTTTTGCAGGGCCTTTTTCTAATGGATGTCATCTTTGGTTTTGTTCTCAGAGGAAACGGCTCCCTGTGAAAATAGAGAAGGGCACGACTGGAGTGAACGACGTAGACATCAGCTGGATTCCTCAGGAGACTCTCAACGCCATGAGTATGTTGCATGTTACTACAGACACAATAGAAGCCACACAATAAAAACCAATATAACTATGTTATAGTGGTTTTCTTGTAGTTTTTTGATGATTAAAAAAAACGTATTTGATTCTTCATAAATTTTTATAGAGCCTTCGCCGAAAACATCTCCACGGAAACGAACCAAAAGGGCAGCCGGGGTCGACCAGTAAGCCCGACTCGTCATACTGGGCAAAATCCACGTTCCCGTTCACTGAGGATCGACAGTTTGAAGCCTATAACCGGCTCTCGTCAGAGCGCGGCCATTAAACACTAACAGGACATTTCACTAAGTTTTAAAGCTGCATTTTTGTAAAGTCACGGTTTAAGCAGTGAAATCTGCAGACTGCCATATGGATGCTGTGAGCTGAATGTGGAGGTTTAATCAGGATCAGATAAATTGACTGGAAACCAGAAGTATTGAATTTGTAGACCAAGTTTCTGTCAGTCCGGCGCCTCTGTGCCTTATTTGCACCCTAACTTTGCTGCCCTGCAAAGAGTGAATAGTGAACACCAATGTGTCCTTCTGGTTTTCAAACTGTGACATGAGGACTTTTGTTTTTAGATGTTTCTTTAAGAGAGTAATAACGGCAGCTGCATGTCCTATGACAATCTTCTCCCAGCATTTCCATGGGCTTGTTTACCTGATCTTTTTATTTTCTCCCCCTCAAACATGGAGGCTCCTTCAGCATTTCAGCCTCGTCATGCGCCGTCATCGCAGCTCTCAGGTTGATCATTTTTATAAAACCACCTTTTGAAAAGGAAATAAAAGAACAAACATGGTGTTTTTCCCGTTTCTTTCGTTCTTGGGAACTTTATCACAGTATTTATGACACTGCTATTGCATTTGCTTGTGTTTATTTAGTATATTTTACACTAATGTTTGTTTAGTATTTAACTCCGCTTACCCTAATCACGCAGAAGATATCCAGTTGTACGTTTCTTTTTTAAAGCACATTTTTTTCCCTTTATAGTTTTCCAAGTATCAAAACTGACTAAACATTTGGTTTTCCAAACTGTTTTCCATTTTCTATCAGACAGAAATTTAAGAAATGCTGCGGTTAGTTAAATTTCCATTCTTCATATTTGATTTGGCTGATTTTACACCTGTGTTTTGTGTCTGCTCATGAAGTCAGTAAGTAAATTCAAAAGTAAAGACACTTTATAACTCTGGTCTTTAGATGACTTTAATTTCAGGTAGAACTTTTGAAATGTGTCCAAAAATAAAGCAAAGCTCTAAAAGGCTTTGTTTTTAAAATAAATTATTTGTATTATTATTTAGAAAGAATAAAGCCGACAAACCGCTTTAAAAAACATCTGCATTTACTCTGAGATTCTCCATTCCTTATTTGAAAAGTCGGCATTGCCGTTTGTTCAATAAGCTGTGAAAGTTTTATATTTTACAACTATTTTTAGTTGTGTTCTTTTTTAAAAAATAGAATAATTACAATTTAAAAAATCTCCAATTTTGTATTTAAATCTCTTTTTTTTTTCCACTAAAAAAAAATAATAAAATAGTTGCTCTTTAAAATTGCACAATAATAATATAAACTGCCTCTCTTCAAATGGTCAGCTGATATTTGGGACTCTAAATTGGACTCGGGTCAAAAATGTCTCTTTGGAGTTTTTGATTGTAATTTGATAAATGTGGAAAAAGTCCAATGGGACGGACGTTTCATCATCATCATCATCATCACCACCATCCAACTCTGCGGGGCTGAGATGACGTGACGCTCTCTGAACGGAGTCTGCTAATGAACAGCAGGGTGTGAAAGAGTCGAGCAGATAAATTAACTGAAGGTCTGGATTATGACTCACAGCCTGTTCAGAGGAGGCTGGAGCTGCTGTCCGGAGCTGAAGGGGGGGCAGCGGGATGAGCTCAGCGCCGCCCGGGGGGCAGGTAACGTCAGACAGAGAGAGAGAGACAGAGAGAGAGGGAGAGAGAGAGAGAGAGAGAGAGAGAGAGAGAGAGAGAGAGAGAGAGGAGAGAGAGACGAGAGAGAGAGAGAGAGAGAGAGAGGGAGAGAGAGGGAGAGAGAGAGAGAGAGGGAGAGGGAGAGAGAGTCTGTGCAGGAGCTGCACGCTTCATGAGATCTTATCTTATCACCGGGACTCGATCATGAGATCAGCATGGGCAGCTGATCTGCTCCGTGCATGAGAAGCAGCGATTCCTCCTCGTCCCAGGAGGGTCTCCGCGGCATCCCGCCTGGCTTGACATGGGATGAAATGGGATTATTCATGTCGACGAAGATCGGACGGATTCTTGCGATCGCCTCTGGTAAAGTAGCGCAAGATGCTGGTTTTATTCGTCCAGGGATCGGCAGCTATTAATAGTCTTAGTGTATTTTTATCTCCGTGCATCCCGTCCCTTTGTTGGCTGGGTGGGGGTTCTCTTTATCTGAGCACCGAGTGGTTGTGGGAGACCTGCACCGTCTCCAGCTGGCAATCTGCACAACATTCACAGTTCAGTATCTGAACAAAAACATAGTTTCAACTCCTGTGCCACTTCTGTTGATGTCCATGCGCTTAGCATTTGTTTTGCATTCAACAGAGGGGTAAATCACGAAACTGTACTCCACCGTGGAGGAAATGTCCAGCCTGCCTGGGGTGCAGATTGCTCCATTGTTTTTAGACCACGCCTCATGGAAATATTCACACCTCTGAAACTTTCACACATTTCCTCACAAACTTCAGAGGATTTTCCTGGGATTTAAAGTGCTGGGGTTACTAACATGAAGCAATGCACGCTTGGGAAGCGGATGGAAAATTATACATGAAATTTAGTTTGTTTTGCAGCTGAAGGAGAAAAGCTTCCACGATGCTGCCATGTTTGCTCAGGCTTTAGTCTGGTGTTACCTGGACTAAAGGTTGGTCGCCTGACACTGTTTTTTTTTTTTTACTTTCTGCTATTTCAAGACTATTACCACATTCTCCTCATTCAGGACATTAATGTCTTGATGTCAGTATCTTTTACGGTTTATAAAATATTCAGCTCTTTGTGATGATCTTGGGCCCCAGTGACAAAAAAAATAAATATTCTGCTAAAAACTCAGCGCTCTTTCATGGCTCGTTGTTCAAACTTTGAAATGTAGTCATGTCCCTCACCTGCTTCTGTTTATGTCGCCTTCTTCACATCTCTCACAGATTTAGATGACATCCCTCTTCAAGTTTTTCATTATGCTCAGTCTGAGCGTTCCCAATCTAAGCCAATTCTTTCTTTCCTTTCGTTTTTTGTTCCTTCTCCCTCCCTTCCTCCATTCCTCTATTACTGGAGAGTGCTTACTTTGCTTCTCTTTTTTTTTCCTATTATTTTTGTCAACTATATGTCTTCCAAATTAACTTCCCAGTTTTAAATAAAGCCCTCCATTACTTTTCAGGGGAGCTGCTGTGTGATTCACCCTCGGTCTCCATGTTTGACCCATGGCAGCCAAATCTGCTCCCACACCTTCCACTTTCAAAGTCATTTACCAACAAGTGGGACAGCGATGTCCAAACCTGTTCAAACGTTTGAACTTCTCCAAAACTTTGACCTTTTCCTGCTGTCTTCCGTGGTTTTGGTGACTTTATGATCTCTGGCAAAACTCTTGCAAACCATCTTGAGAAAAGATCTACAGGAAATTGGTTGCTCTGGGTTTTATTTAGGGCTATTTAGGTTGGGGGGGGGATTGTTATTTTTTTAGAAAAATAAGTGAAAATCTTGCTCCTTTCTCTGCAAAATGATTAATTATTTTACAATCTACAACATAAAATATTAGTAAATTGCATCGTTAGTCTGATGTGTGGTAAAACGTTGAGAACAGTTTCTTTGAGCTCGTGCGCACACTTCGTGGTTTCTATATTTAAACGTGTCAGATTGTGGGGTATATTTATCGAGACCTGACAGGTTCTGTCTCCGCTCTGTTTTGCAGTTTTCCTGTTCCTCGCGGCGCCCGCAGGCAGCGCAGATGTGAGCTGTGAGAACGTTTACCGGGACTTTTCCGAGTGCGTCCTGGAGCTGGGGGAGAGCATGGACAACTACCAGGAGAACGTGACCAGTGAGCAGGGAGTGGCGGCCGTCTGCAGGTACCAGCGATGGCTTCATGTTATTTTGTTTAAAAGGGGGACATGTGAGCACCTGAAAGGGTTTCTGAAATGTTTGAAAGAAAATATGTGACTTGAATTAAGTATTTTCAGGACAAGAACGTGAAGGGTTCACAGACGTTCTTCATTTTTGTTGTAAATGTTTCTAATCGTCCGATTGTTTCTTTGTTCTTTAGTCTTTGCTTTCATTTTGTTCTTTTTCTCATTTCCTTTATTTGACCTTTTCTTCCTTTTCTTCCTTCCTTATTTCACTTCTTCTTTCCTTCCTCCCACCTTGTTTTTACTCCTTTCTTCTTTTTCCTCCCTTTCCTTCTTCCGGTTTTCTTTTTGTCTTTCTTTCTTCCATTCATTATCCATAATTTCCTTTACTTCCTCTCTTTCTTTCTTCTGTCATTGTTGCTTTCCTTCCTTCTTTTCTTCTTTTCATCCTTCAATTTTGTGCTTTTCCCTCCTTCTCTCTCCTCTTAAAAGAGCTGCTATTCTTGATGCTGTTTTACATTTCATAAATAACCTCCAAGGTCTGAGAAAACTGGAAAATTATGTCTATAAATCCGATTTTTTATGATAAAAATGTTTATCTCATTTAAAATTTGTCTTACGTTCTCAAAGAGTGTTGCGTTTACTCTGAAATGTGCAGAAACCATTATTTGTTACAGCTGATTTCAGAGTATAATATGAACGATGGAGTGAATTCCGGTCTAAATCATTTTACCAACATTTCAGCTTAATAAGTACGACTGGGTGTTATAATGGAGACAAATATTCATGTCATCAGCAAATACTGTAGAGAGAGGAGCAGATGCTGTAATCTCAAAGAGGGAGAAAGGAGAAATGAGAGATACTGAGACACAAAGCCATCGTGCTAAATAATTTATGACTCCAGTGCAGCTGTAGTGAAATTCAGCGGACGATTTTCTTCTCACGTTTGTTTCGGCACAAACTCCACATCCCCGGCAGTTTACTGAAGGCAAAGATTTGCACTTTTACACGGCCGAAAAATTGCCCACTTGTAATAATCATCTGCGATGCTGTCTCGCTCCCGGATGCCGTTGCCGCGGCAACCAGAGCTCGCTTTGACTCACTCGAGGCCGGTGAGGACCATCTGAGCAACAGATTACTGGCAGTAATTAATCCACAGCCGCCGCCGCCGCCGCCGCCGGATTCATGGAAAAGCTGTGGCGGGTTTCAGTCTCTGACCGTCCTTCGTTTCGCCCACAGCCACTGGGAAGCCTTCCACACCTGCGCTCTGACGGCGCTGTCCGACTGTCAGCAGGAGGTCAGCTCCATCTGGGAGACCCTGAAGCAGGACTCCAGGAAGATCCGCTTCCAGGGAAGCCTGTTCGACCTGTGCAGCCCCAGCTGCGCTCCCGGTGCCCGGCTGCCTCTCGCTGCCCTCGTCCTGCCCCTGGTGCTGGTCCTGACCGGGCCGAGCGGGGCCTCTGCCTAGACGGGACACGGACGGGGGCGATGAGAATGAGGGTAGGACGGACGGGGGCGGTTTCTTTTTTCGTGAGTTCCAGTAACGTCTGAGCTCAGACTTAACGCCAAGGATTTAAAAGGTTGAAATGTTTTAAAAGGTTTTTTTTTTCCTGTTTCTTACACTGACCTGTTATTGTGTGTGGCAGGACAATCAATTTAGTTTGGGCGAAGACACTTCAGGTCTTCTGGTAATGATAAAGCCTTTTTCTTTATTAAATAATAGCTTATGGGGGGAAAGAAGTGCATATTTGAACATGGAAATCATTACAATACATGACTTTTGGCCTGAAACTAGTTTACCACACCTGATATTTAAAGTTTTAACTAGATTTTCTCAGCAAAAATAAATAAATGAAAACTTAAACTGCCTGGCCAACATGTGTATGTGGGTCTCACATGGCTGGTTGGTTTGTTGGATTTCGCCTTGTGCACAAATAATTCAACATCAAACCTACGGAGGTAATAATAAAGGGAACAACCTGAAGTCTTCCTGTTTTTGGCCCATTTCCCACCCATGTGGGCCCCATATGTGAATGCTGGCTGGCTGATGCACATTTACTGGATGTGCATCAGTAAATACACATTTACTGATGCACAGTAAATGCATCAGAATAAAACATATCAAACATCCAAATTAAGCAAATGCGAATTGTTGATTTTTATATTCATGAGCTTGTTTATTATTATTATTATTATTATTATTATTATTATTATTATTATTATT